>OX637468.1:48189692-48609963 GCA_951799995.1 Trifolium subterraneum | reverse complement strand
GTCACTGCAAATTACAGTGGTACAGCCCAAGGTTTCAACAGATGGTAAAGAGCGAACAATTGCATTCAACCTAGCCATTCGCTTTGTTCCAAGAGCCAAACACCTATTATGAAAGAAAAGTAATCAATCAATACAATATAATTACGGAAAAAGGAAAACACAAGCACATATTAATTTTTCATACATTGAATATATTTAATAAAAAGATATTCAAACACAGCATCTCGGCACAAATGCATAAGCTTAACAGGGAACCAAATGATTCTACAGATGCACAAACTTAGAAAGGTTTTTATGACAACAGCATACTAAGATTAGATATTAGCACCTATTTAATAATATTTAGAGTAAATCATGTGGCCTTTTATAGGGGTTTTCTCTACAATTATATTGACGAACTACAGCTATACTCCATTGATTTTGCTCTTTTTAATGTTGTTTCATTATTATTATTATTATTATTATTATTATTATTATTATTATTATTACGCTAACAAGTTCTTATCATCCAAACTGATTAAAGGTAGTCTATGTATAAATGAATTTTTTTCTGATCAATGTAAAGAAGGTTCACATTAGCTAAATGGATTTCTTTGGTTCATCATGTATTGTAGTCAACCTCGAGGAGTCAGATAAGGCATTTTTTTGGTGATCGCTATTGTTGTTTAAATTTATCTCTTCGCTCTCAAAAAATCAACTAATGAAAAATTTAGAAATACTGAAACATCATCAATATAGTATAAACTACAGCTTAATTGAGAGGTGAACTCAACATCATTTTTGGTGATCGCTATTGTTGTTTAAATTTATCTCTTCGCTGTCAAAAAATCAACTAGTGAAAAATTTGGAAATACTGAAACATCATCAATATAGTATAAACTACAACTTATTTGAGAGGTGAACTCAACATCATTTTGGTACACATCAGGACAAAGAAACAGCTTAGAATTTTGGTGCATGTTTCTTCCTTTTTGTTTTGCTAGTTTACAAGATCAGAGAATTATTTAACCAAACTGTAGTCATGAAATGTCTACTTAAATGATAATGGTAGAAACTTGAGCTAAGCAGGACCTCCATGTTTCATTTCAGAGAAAAATAAATTAATGCCTCAATGTTGCCTTATTATTTGATATATATATATATATATATATATATATAATATCAAAATTAAAATATTTGAAGATATTGTGACTTCAAGAGAAACAAAGAAAAAGCATAGACTCACGTTGTTACAACAGCAGGGAGCCCTTCAGGAATTGCTGCAACTGCCAGAGCAACTGCAATCTAGAAGGAATGTGATTAGAAGTTAAAAGATTTTCACGTTAAGGAGAAAATTATCATATGATTATTGGGAAATTTCGGAGTCCCGCATTGAAAAGAGATAATGTCTGAAAAGAGTTTATAAATAGTGACACCATTCACTTTACAAGTCAGTTTTGTATGGAGGAATTAAACCCAATATAAAAACCCTAATATGGTATAAGAGCCTCGTGGAACCACCCACTTTATTATCCACAAACCAAGCCAATGGTACTGGGCATGAGGTGTATTGGGAAAAATCTAAGTCGCACATTGAAAAGAGATAAGGTCTAAAAACAGTTTATAAAGAGTGACACCTCTCACCTTAAAAGCTAGCTTTGTAGGATGAGTTAGACCTAATAAGGATATCTTCTTTTATTGAAAAGAAGAGGGATTAGGAATAAATTAAATACACAGTACATGCAAAATGTTACAAGGGTAAATAGAAATCTTGCATAACAGAATACAAGGGTAAATAGAAATCTTTATACAGAGAACAATTAAGCTAATTAAACTCCCAAAACAAAATTAAAATTAAATTTCAGAACAAACCTTAAAATAATGAATTGCCCCGTGCACGAAACCACCATGAGAAGGGTCACGAAAGTGACCAATATTAACAATCCAAACCAACACACATATCCCTGCAATAACCTGTAGCCCATAAACATAAGAACCAGCATTAGAACTCAAAATAAATGTAATAAGTGGGATTCACTGTAAAATGTTAGGTAATAAAAAATGCCATATAAATTTTCCATTAATAAATTTTATTTACTGAAGCAAGACAATTTCTAAGTGGAAAAACGAGGTCCCAAGATGGAAATTTCATTTTAATCAAAGACAATAACTTGCTCATCTTCAATAGAGCTTTGTATTAAAAACCAAATGTAGGTTAAAATAAGAGAACTAAAATTTTCGGGCTGAAAATACAAACACTGTATAGCTTATCTGATATAAATTATAATAAAACAATGCAATCATCACCAAGACAACAACAAAAAAAAAGACAATTATAAATCACCTTGGCCAAAAAAGTGCCAAACTCATCCAGCTTCTTTTTCAATGGTGTCACCTCCTGTAACCAATCATAGAAAAAAGTGTAAATGCTTCAGATGTGTTTCTAACAGTCCAAAGTAACTTGTTCCTTTACATGTGCCAGGGAAGAACACAGATGCACACATATTGCATGCTAGAACATTTTGATTTGACCAATCAAATAAGATTCCCTGGCTTTAGTACCACAGTCATAACTGTGAGCGCATTCTGAAGCTAAAACCATGGTTTCCTTCGACCCCATATACACATAATCTCTAAACATGGCAATACTTACATTAGTGGTATAGATAACAGGTTGGACGAGAAAGTGCGAAGTATAGAGAAAACTGAAATCTAGTATTGATAACTGTGACTAAATCTTAAACTTTATACAAGAGCATCTACTTTCTACAATCTATAAAAGATTGCTAACAGAAACTAATTCCTAACTAACTAACTGACTGAGAGTTGGCCAAGCATCAGCTGAGTCAGTACGACTACACAGCAGAGGTTGCAAATATACAGACTAAGAAATTTACAAAAAAGATATCAAGTGTGTGTGTGCACAAAAATCACATGCCGTAATGATATAATTACAACAATAAAAGCATCTATGTGAGGAAAATTCAATACTTACATCTTCTGTTCGCAACATTGAATCACGTATGCTTCCCATGGCAGTGTTAGGACCAACCCCCACCACAACAGCTCTTGCCCTACCAGCAACGACAACTGTTCCCTGACAGTCAAAATAAACTCTTATATAGAAGAAAATAGGCAGAACTTAGGAGAAACAATGTCAATTCAATTAGCAAAAAGATCCCAGTTTACAGGAAACAGTGCATTATATTCTTGCCTAGTTTTGAACAGCATTATCAATTCCGGAAAGCAGAGAAGAGCAGGTGACCACAGAAATGTTATAGCAAGGGAGCAGAAAGTAGGACGATCACATTCTGAATTTTTTTAATATATGTATTGTTAATATTCTAGATTTATATATATTTGCCACATATTACTTTCTCAACAATATTACGAAAATTCATTGGTAAATGACACCAGACCGTGCCAAATTATCTACAATATAGTAAAATATCTTAGTTTATCTCCTAAGATTAATTCCTATTCTTAGAGTATCTAGTTTACTTCCTACGATCAATTAATAATCTTAGAGTATCTTAGATCATCTCTTAAGATTACTTTCCATATTACTTAGATATTATTATAATTTGATTTTCGACTTCCCTATTTACACCACTTAGATATTACTTATTTTATCTAAAACCCATAACTTCAACATCATCTATATCATAAATGATTAGCAATTGGACTGATAATAGCCAAACAACTAGTCATAAAAACATTTCTTAAGCATATCAGTTACAAGGTTGAATAAAGGATGGAATAATAAGGATGGACTAATCATACCGAGAACAGAATATTTGTTTTATCCTGGTATACCGCATTTGTTGCTGTGATAGTTTTAAGCTCTTTTTCCACCGAGCTGCTCTCACCTACAATTAGGAAGAAAATTGGCCACCCATCCAACCAATGAGATGCCTCTTAATGATAGATATAGTTAAGAACCAAGTGACCCTTGCATTGTAGTCATGCAGTTTTTATAAAGTAAAAATATAAAATAAAAGAAAAGAAAAAATATTTGAAATTATAACATAGATATACATAACATAAATTTACACTTAAAATTATGAAAAGGTTTGATGTGAGTAACTGAGAATTCTTTGATTTTAAAATGGAATGTAAGTATTAAAAAAAGAAAAAGAAATACTTCTGGTAAAATAAACATGCCGTGTAGCGCATTGAGAGGAAGAGTAAATTAGGAGAATTTAATAATTTTGAGTGAGAACTTAAATTTAATATATGCAGCAGGGCTTTAATGTATAAGTGTTCAATAAAATTGATATGTTCATACACGTGTAGGTATGAAAAAAAGCCAGGTCAGACAAAACTACAACTTAATGACCCAGTCTATTTCTAAAAGATAGAGTAATAGCAATAAATTACAACAATGCCTGTTATACTGTGTTTGTTTAGGTAGATTTACACAAGAGAGAAATAAGAAAGAGAAATACCAAAGAAATTGACTATTTCTATAGTTTGGATGAGGAGAGAAATAAGGAAAGAGAGAAATATAATGGTTAGTAACCGTCAAAAACAAATCTCTCCATATTAGGAGAGATTTGTGTGTCAAGAAGTGAAATAAACAATTTTACAACAATACCCTCATTCAACTAGTTTATTTTCTTGTAAAAAAGGGTAAATTTGTTATTTTCTCATTTTTATTAATTTCTCTCTTCTCACTTGTCTATTCATCCAAACCATATAAAATTTCTATCCAATTTCTCTTCTATTTCTCTTCTCTCTTATTTCTCTCTTCACTATTTCTCTCTTCACTATCTCTTTGGCATCCAAACAGCAATAGCAATAAATTACCATAATGCCTGTTAGTGTGTCAATAATGCACGGTTATGTGGTACAATTTCACAATTTTCAGACACATGAGTGGCAATTGGAAATAATCCCAGTTGGAAACATTGAGCAGTTCCATTCACGCGCACAGACACTAGGCATACCTGTTAGAATAGCTTGATCAACACGTACTTCATTACTTAGCATCTCAATCATCTTCATATCAGCAGGAATTTTGCACCCCACTATTTAATTCACAATCAAAATAAAATCAACTTTCAGCATTCCAGGGTTCAGATACGCAAAAAAAACAGTTTGTTTTAGGCACTGCAAAACCAGCTCACCAGAAACTTCCACAATATCCCCAGGAACAAGTTCAGTTGCAGGAAGTATGGAAAAACAACCTGCAAGAAATAGACCCTCATTCCTCAAATTTTTTATGTGCTCAACTAGATTTAACCAATTATGTAAAAAATACCATAATATCATCATGCCAGATGGAAGAAAATATATAAATAATTTTAAATCATGAAATCTACTAATTTATATTACACGTACTTAAGAAGGGGAGGGGAAACAGAGGTAGAGTGGAATGCAGGGATTTGAACATAGACACGCTATCCTCTATCCCAAGTGAACATTAAAACTATTCACAAATTTTTTTTTTCTTTCCATTTCTTATAACTTTCGTAATGGATTGGAAGTCTACTCAAAATATGGAGAGCATCAACAACAACCAAAGTCCTTTTCCACCAGTAATATGGCCTATTATTGCAAGTTGCAAAAATGCCAGAGTAGGATAATACTAATTTGTTTCACAAACTCTGAATATGGAGAACAATTTAGAAATGTGTAGAGACACAGCAATAAATACGTTAACATAACGATTTTTCAGTTGTCAACAATGACACAGCCATTAGCCATAGACTATGGGAACAAGCCAAGTATGGCTAGGGAATACAGAAAATAAATGGATCTAATATAAATTGTTAATAGGTAACACAAAACTAAGGTGCATTTCCTTGTGTGCTATTTACTTTTTACTGTTGTCCAATCACAATTCAACACATTGATGGGGTATCTAATAGTATAAAGAGAACCATTTTTTACTGTTCTCCAATCACAATTCAACACATTGATGGGGTATCTAATACTATAAAGAGAACCATTTTAAATTTAGATTAAATTTTCAATTTAATGTGTCATGTTATTATTGGTGAACAGCAAAAACAACCCCTATAGAACAACACATAAGTTTTGTCCTAATAGAAATTACCCATAAGAGGCAACAGCAATAAATTATCTTAAAAACTATTCACCCTTTATTTAAATAAAGCTTGAGATTATATGGATCAATTATAACACACCCTCGTTTAATAAAGTTTCCTCCACCTACCCACACCCACACCCCAAAAAAGGAAGAAGCAAAGACAATACTCAACAATGTGAAAAAAAAAAACACCCTACCAAGTTCTTTCGAATTTGAATTAGAATTAAAAGCCTATCATCAAGATCAGATTTGTTTACTAAAACTACCACTATTTGCAAGGTATTTTATAGAAAATTTGTGGTAAAACACACTCTGCACTAGCATTACAGATTCGTCATTAAAAAAAAAAACTAATTAACATCAAACATATCACAATCAAAGTGTATCAAACTATCGCACTACTCTTACTACACAGAATCAGACAGGTACAGAAGTTTTTGTTACCATTTCGCAAGACAGTTGCTACGTCAGCTTGATAGGCACGCAGCTCCTACGACAATGGGGAAAAAATGGGAATAGATGAATGTATACTCAAATTAGAGTAAATGTAAGATTGGAAAAAAAAATTAAATAATATCAAAAGTATATACATAATACATTTTACTATGAATATACTAAATTTAAATAAATTTGGTATGTTATATTCACTTTTGGAAGAATAATAGCCTAAACTATAGCAGAAGAAAATATGACCAATGTATACATTTAATAAAAATCAACAAATCAGGTTTGCATATAACAAAAATTGGGCTACAGTAGTAAATGACACTTTTTTTTATGAAAAAGAGGCACCAAAGCTTCCAAGTCACAGACAAATTTAACAAGCTCTTGCAAGAGTATCGAGTTCTCACAATAGGCTATAGCTTGTGTCTGTAATAATATTTTGGTGGTCAAATAAATAAGTTCTTTTATTAGCTATGCATAATCGAGCTACAATTTTAAATGACAATTTTTATTGGCGACAAAGAGAGAGCAAAGCTTCCAAGTCAGAGGCAAATTTAACAAGTTCTTGCAAGAGTATTGAATTCTCACAATAGTTCTCAGTTTGTGTGTAATATTTTTTTAATGGTGAAATAAACTAGTTCTTTTATTAGCTATGTACTAATATATATAATTAAAATTATAATTAACTTAAATTTAATGGTATGTTTATTATGGTTGATTAATTTTAAAAAAAAAAAAATTATTTAGGGTAATCAAATGGACTAGTTATTTCTTATTTTGAAATGGCAAATGTTAGTTGTTATTTTGTTGTTGGGGGGAGTTGAAGCTATGACCTCATTATCACTCCAACCCCAACGTTCCTCCCCCAAACCACCAAGCCACCTTATAATACTAGAGTCTACGGTGTTAATTTAATTTATTTTTTTTACTTGTATTAAATTATAAAATATTGTTACATAACTTATAATGTCGGATTATATATGACCTTAGCTTTATACATCAAAACCTAGTCAAGTATAATCCCACACTTAATGTTTAATCAAATTATCCATCATTTTGCAGATAAAAAGAATGTAATGAATAAGTGTATAGAATACATTATTCAGACCTAAGTACCTAACAACTAATTAAGTCATAAAGTATTATTTAATTTTAGCCTATCAAACCTAATATGCCAAACAAGTCCTTAGCCTTTAATTTGGGAAATCTTATAAAAAACCAGTGAAACTTTGATATGCAATATTATTATAGACAATATTGTTTGGATAGCTAATGTTTTTCAAATTTACCTCAAGAGCTTTTTCAGCATTTGTTTCTGTGATCACTCCCACAGCTGCATTTGCCGCCAATATCATCAGAATAACCTGCACACGCAATGAATTTCTTTTGGTATCAGAAAACCAGTACAGTAATGAAACTAATCAACTAGTCCAAGATAATCTTCCCAATATGATAAAGACAAGGTCATGGAACATTGTACATGTGAACTCAACAAGTTGCAAAAGAACTCAATAAGCTCATAATCTACAGCCATTATTGGAAGGATACAACTTTCAAATCTTTGTGTAAAATCATTATTAAGGCGTGAAGTTTCATGAATCCATTAAAGAAAATTATTCTTTCTCTGAATAGAACCGTCCAAAAAAACATTAAACACAACACATAAGTGCACATCAATCTTACAGAAGGCTCCAGAAATGCCATCAAGCCTGTTTCACCATTAATTAATGCCAGAATAAATGATATAAGAGCAGCTGCAATTAGTATCTTCACAAGCAAGTCATCAAATTGCTTCAAAACCAATTTCCAAAATGGAGCTCCTGCATTTCAAAATTGACAGGAACTAACCAGTTACAACAAGCATCAATTGAGCTTTGTACATTGAAAAACAATTACAGTACTGCAAATGCAACAACAATGAACTGGAGAAAGAACTCTGAATGCCTCAATTGTATAAGATGAGGTTTTTAATAGTGATACTACAATCATTAATAGGGTTTTTGGATGACCTTCAAATTGCTTACATCCACAATACAATAAATATAAAGTTATTGTTTAATAACCTGCACAGCCTTGACTAGCCAGAAAACAACAACCTATCTACCAAACCTAAATTGCCATCTATCAGATGTAATATTGAAGAGTATTGGTGAAATATTGCCAATTGAGATCAAATGCACACCTAATGTGTAAATGCATAAAAAGAAAAACCATTGAGTTACCTTACATTACATATTTTTATGTAAAAAAAAGTAAGTACAAACACCATATACTTACTTTGATCTTCATGAAGCACTGTGTAGCAAGCGGATTCCATGCAGCAAGGGAAAAGGAAAGAAGTGTTATGAGATCAATAAAATAGCATCAAATTGAATACTTGAATAAAACTAGTGTGAACATATGCATAATAAGATGAACTTCCTTACAATGTAATGTGACTGTGACATGCAAATTTAAGGGATTCAAAGTACTTCACTTTAAATTATAGTGATTTGCCTGAAATTTTATTCATTCAGGATTTACTTTGCCTAAAATATGGAATTTTTATTTCCACCTGGATAGGTGGAATTGTAAAATTTCACTACTATTTTGTAACATTTCTTTGAGAAACATATTGTGTTGTAACTTAGCTATCTCAGATTTTTCAAAATATATTCATGGTTGAATGTTTGGCTTTTGGGCCGATTATTTATCTCTTGGTATATCCCTAAGATATAGAAGATTAAAATCTATCAAACGGTTCTTCATCCTTGGCCTTGAGCCAGCAGACTCAAAGAATTTGCATCAATTACCTCATCTACTCTCTACTGTTAAAGTTTAGCACTTCTCTCTCGTTCACACCTTTCAGTTGCCTTCTTCTCTATTAGTGTTTAAATGGGTTTGGAATGTCGTGTATATTGGGAAAAACCCAATTTCCACATATGATAAAGATAAGGCCTAAAATGAGTTTATAAAGTGTGGCCTGAAATGAGTTTATTCAAATTTTAAATTCCATGAATATATTTTAAATTCCAAACCCTTGTATTTTAAATTCTTTCAAATTTTAAAATACCATATCCCAGCTCACCCTAAATATAAACTAGGTTGTTACATCATACACTAATACAAATTCATTTGAATATAAAACCATGTTCCATGTATCTCTTATCCATACATAAACCAGAAATTACAGAAGTGAAAAAAGTTAGTAAGTGCATGGCCCTATAGAAGGCATACCGTTTTCACCATAAAGTCTACCATGTTGTACCACCTGGAGACAAAAAAATGAAAAAACATAAATTATTTGGAACCACTAACATCATGATCGAGCATAGAAGATAGGGAAAATCCCAATCCTAAATCTGACTGGTCCCATAAAATGAAAAAAGAAAATTGAAGTACCTGAGTGTCTGATAAACCCTTTGTTGGGTCCACCCCAAAGAAATCAAGGACCTAACCAACCAGAAAATATTAATAATAATTAATAAAATAACAATCATTACTACTGAGAGGCAAGTTCTAAATATAATAAATGAGTGCATCGTCATTTCGGTCCTTGAAATTGTGGGGTTAGGCAATTCAGTCTTTCAAATTTACGAAATGGCTAGTGTACCTTAGTCTCTACGTCACATCAGAAATCTTAGTTGCCACATTGTTTAGGGCATGCTTAGTTGGAGCATGTTACTGGAAAAAAAATTTAGAGTTTCCATTGATCTATGTTATGAGATCAAGATTCATCAGAACTCATTGACAGAGGAACTAAACTGATTGACGACCTTCAATTCCAGAGAATAATTTGGCATTTCGTAAATTTGGGGAACCAAATTGTCTGTGACCCCTACAATTTTGAGGACCAAAATGGTGATTCACTGGTTCATTCTATAATAAACTGGCTTTGGCAATCTCAGTACAAGCCTAATCATAGTTGCAGAGACTAGAGAGTCAAATTGATGCAAAATTGACAATCAATTTTCCAAGAGGAAGGTCACTGAGAGTAGTTTATCAACATTATCACATTGTGTGTTCCTAAAAACTCAGCATCTAAAAGCACTAGGAATTGTGCAAGGTAGAGATACCAGATCAAGGTCGCACAACAGAAAACCACCAATTTCACATTCCAACCCGGGAGTGTCTTAGGATACCCATATTTTCTATTATAAACAAAAAATGTTTGCTTCCAGATTTTCTATCTGACATTAGATATGGAGTAAGAATTTACCTCGGGAATAGATCTAGCAAAGGCGTCGTCCATGACTGAAAAATTCGACTGGAGACAGGAGCCTCAGAAACTAGGTTTTGTGTTGCTTGAAGTTTCAAATGGAAAGAGAAAGAGAATGTGTGGGTATCATGCCCAATTCTTTCTTCGATTTTTAGTCTCGGTACCTTTGAGTATTCCTCTGACGCCTATCACCAATGTGGAGGCAACAGAGCCTTTATAAGAAAGCAACGTTGTATTGGGCCTATTTCATCCCAGTTGTTTTAGGATTTCTACGGCTCAATGCCAGTTAACACAACTTCGCAATTGGAAGTACACTTTCGCCTCTGCCAGCAACAAGTAGTGCATTAGATTAAACTTCAATGTAAAACTAACTTATAATTCATATGCTAATTCTCAAACCTCCTCCTTCCAAAATATTCAGTTTCTTTGTAATCTAAAACCTAATGCAAACGGATGCAAGGCAAATGAAAAATTTGAAAAATGCAATAGGAATCCAGCATAATCTCAAGTTGAACCATACAATGGAAATCTAAAGAACAAAAAAAACACTAGCTGCAAATAAGTCATGCTAAGAGCTCGGATATAGAACTCGGATATTTCAGATTTCCCTCAATAATAGTTTTCCTCCAACTCAATTAATCCATTTTTTCTCTCTTTCCATTGTACTAATTACTACCTCAAATTGAACATGAAAAACAGATTCATTCATTACCAGCAATAGTAAATCTTCACAAATCAAGAGTAAACAAAGCATTAAGTAATAAATAATAATCCATCGTGCAAAGTATACCAAATTCAAATTAAAATGAGAAAAATCAAAAACAGTGTGGTGATTGATGAAATTTCTCAAATCATATTAAACAGAAAACGTGATGTGATTTGATTCAAGTTCGTGCAGATGAGAAATTCATGAACAAATTTACATTTGCAAATCATGTCTAAAGAATAGGAAAAAAATTGATCACACAGTGAAGAGTTTCCTACCTGTAATGACGACCAGCCGGAGTTGCGATTTCTGGAAACAGAACAGAAGAAATCGCAACGGCGGCCAAAAGCGGTTACGATCTGGAGTCCACGTGTAGATGCGGTGGTTTCTGCTAAGAGAGTGAAGCGTAAGTGAGAGACAAAGGTGTAGTAAAGGAAATGTAGATTTACTTCTCCGTCATCTCACCGGTTTCGTTTCTTAGCACGGAGGAATTAAAATATTTACGCGGGTCCCACTTTTTCTTTTTCTTTCTATTTATTTTACTTTCTACACCCAAACAAGGGAATGAATACAACTCAATTGACTAAAATGCTAAATACCCCCTGAAATTTCAAAATTCGTCAAATATTTTCCCGAAATTTAGAAGTAGGCAAATACTCCCCTGAAATTTTAAAACTTCAATCAAATTGTCCCATGCTCCGTTTACTCCGTATATTTTAACGAGAAAACGAGAGGAAAAGATTGATGAGACAAGAATTGATAAAGAGTATGATGTTGGTGATGAGTGTTTCTTGTTTGGTTCTGAATCTGATGACTCAGATTGATCTATTGGGTGGTTAGAACTATTTGGTTCTGATTTTAAAGGCCATGATAATGATGACGAGGATGATTCTGGTGATGATAATTTTGTTGTTTTGGTTCCTTGTTATTCACTTGATTGTAAGGAGGTTGAAGACTCAAACAATGTGCTTTTGAAGGCTCAAAATAGACGGAGGAAACGGAACATAGGGCAATTTGATTGAAGTTTTACAATTTCAGGGGGGTATTTGATAAATTTTGAAATTTCAGGGGGGTATTTGGCATTTCACTCCAACTCAATCACTTCATTTCAGTTCCAAACTAGGGATGACAATGGATAGGGTATGAGTACGGTACTATAGTAGCTATTTTCATATCCGCATTTTGAAAAAATATGAAAAATCATTTTCATATCCGCGTGAGTAACAAACTTTGCACTGTACCCATGAGTATCTAAGTACTCATACATGTACCCGTTAACCGCATTTTTGCTAAAAATAAACCGGTTAATTATAAAATATCATGTTATTTTAATAAAATTAAAAAAAAAAATCAAATATTTTAATGTTGACCTATGAAAATTAAAATTATTAATAATCTCATGTTAAAGTTCATATCTCTTTTGACATTTGACATATTTACATTGTATTTGATAATGTTATATATAAACATTTTTATTAAAAACATGTGTAATAGTTTAATAGTGTCGTATTTTTTTAAAAATTAATATACATATACTTTTATATAATAATATAAAAAATTAATAAATATATATTACTATATATAGGGCGGGGTGGGTACTAAGGTACACGTACCCGCGCCCTTGAGAGAGAGTACCAGTACCGGTACTGGTATGCACCAAAACTAGTTTGATAACCGATAATACGTTTTCTTGCGTTGTATAAAAATATTTTCAATTTGTTTGTTTAATTAAACAAATAAACAAAAAATGAACATATTTGATTTTAACACCTTAAAAACTCCATAGGTGAAAACAAACGAGATTTTAACACCTGTGAAAATTCAATAGGTGAGAGAGAGAATATTTTTCATATCTGAAAAGAATTTCCAAGTGAATTGAATTTGTCCATCCAACTTATACCACCCCCTTGTGTGGTTCGTGGGAAATCCCGATATCGTGTACTATTTACAAACAATTTACCTTGGTTCTAGGGTCCCAAGACGGCCACCACCTCCTTAATAAAAGGAATGCATCATAAATTGTATGTGGCAGAAGGAGTAGAAGCGGAAACCTATTTGCAATGGGAAGATTATGAATATATCCTCATTTCCTAGCCGCGACACAAAAATACTTCGAGTCCACATATTCCGGCTCCATGTTATATAAGAATATAGAAATAGTCTGTCAAACACCTTTTGGTTCTAACGCCACATTCTCGTAGTAGAAGTAAGGTGGTTTGATGGCGTTTTCAAAAAAATGACTGCTAGTTATTTAGGTAGAATATTCTCTTTTAATTAAAATTCTTAAATGATATTATCTTCATCGTGGAGAGGATCAGCATCGACACATCCATATTATCTTTCGCCGGAACTTACATACAACACAAGCAGTCATTCACAATACAAAGTGTAGAAAAAGTCATAAGAAATAATTTGTTAGTTAATACCATTATATAAGCCCATAATCCAAGAACTTTCGCCTCTCATTTCTATCCGGATATGGAACCCGGATAAGGCGATCAAATCATCCATGAGCAAAAGTATCAGGTGGTTTATTTATTGTAGTTCCGATCACAACCAGGGCTGCATCCTAGGATCCATCTATTTCCATTACCAGTTGACCTTGAGCAGTTGTTCCAATGTTCCCAACGTCATACACAAAGATTACTGCCAATGTGCAATTTCTTGTCGCTTGGAAAAAATTTCTTATTGTTTTTGAATCGGTATGTTAGACAAATAAACATGGTCATGTTATGAAAAGTGTTTAAATTTAAGTTAAAATTTGAAACACCGCCAATTAAACTAATCAGAGGATGATATTTTGAATATATACAATAGCAACAAAAATACTAATGAATTGTAAATATTTCGAATATGCTCATTTTTTTGTTTATCTTGTTTAATTAAACAAATAAATTGTAAATATTTTTATACGATGCCAAAAAATTATATTATCGATTATTAAACTAGTCTTGGTGCGATTTTGGTGCTTACCAGTACCGATACGTACCCGGTACTGATACTCTCTCTCAAGGGCGCGAGTACGGGTACCTTAGTACCCACCCCTTCCTATACCCATATAATATATATACTCCCTCCGTCCTAAAATATAAGAAAAAGTAAGTCAAAGAAATTTGATGTATTTGGTTAAATATTAGAACCAAATACATTCAATTTTGTTGACCAATTTTGATTATATTTTGGTACGGAGGGAGTATTTATTAATTTTATTTATATTATTGTATAAAAGTATATGTATATTAATTTTAAGTGTTAAATATGTTTGGCTATTCTAGACATTTGAATATTGTCAAATCAATTGTAGGCAATGTCATAGACATTAGGCCGTTTTATGTTATTAACTCGGATGTTGTGAGCCTGTTCGCAGATTTATCCTTATTAGTTTTTAGCGATATTGAACTTGTAATGATTTTGATCGATGTATTCCTATGAATTTGAATGAATGAATATTTATGTTTTTGAATAAAAAAAAAGTATATGTATATTAATTTTAAGGGTTAAATATGTTTTTGGTCCCTATAGTTTCGTCGAATTTTATTTTTCGTCCCTAAAGATATTTTTCACACTTTTTAGTCCTGAAGTTTTTTCCGTCAATGGTTTTAGTCCCTACTTTTCATTCAACCCGTGCATATCATGGGAGTTTTAATTTTTTTTCTGCATTCATGTTTAGTACAATATATGAATCTCTCTTACAAAAGTTTAATTTTTTTTAACAAGAGATGAATTAAATATGATTTTTTTAGTTTTGTGCATATAAAAATTCATAAATAATTCATCTTATGTTAAAAAAAATTAATTTTTTATCGGAGATGTTATTATAATATTATAAACATGAATACAAAAAGTCATTCAAAAATGTAAAAGTGTTAGAAATAATATAAAATCATTGATGTAGCCTTTCCTAACAGCTTTAACCAATTGTCCCAAAAGCTTAAGCTGTTAGGAAAGGCTACATCAATGATTTTATATTATTTCTAACAAAAAGTATACAAGATATACAAGAGTTTGATTAAAAGTAGGACTAAAAACACTGACGGAAAAAACTTCAGGGACTAAAAAGTGAAAAAATTTCTTCAGGGACGAAAAACAAAATTCAACGAAACTATATGGATTAAAAACATATTTAACCCTAATTTTAAAGAAATACGACACTATTACACTGTCACACATGTTTTTAATAAAAATATTTGTTTATAACATAATCAAATACAATGTAAATATGTCAAGTGTCAACAGAGATATGAACTTTAACATGATATTAGTAATAATTTTGTTTTTAATTTTCATAGATCAATATTAAAATATTTGATTTTTTTAATTTTATTAAAATAATATGATATTTTATAATTGATCGATTTATTTTTATCAAAAGTGCGAGTAACGGATATGAGTACTTAGGTACTCACATCGTATGGGTACAAGTGCAAAGTTTATTACCCACGCAGAAATGAGAATGTGTACGAATATTTTTTTAAAATACGGATATGAAAATGGGTACTATATTACCCTACATATACCTACTCATTGGCATCTCTACTATAATATCTTCTTTCTTATGAATACAGTTGAGTGAATGTAATTATAATATCTTCTTTATTTTGAATGAATCCATTTATGGCTTTAAAATGCTAAAAAAAAAATGAGAGAAAACAAGTGAGAAAAGGTAATAATAGAATGCCAAATTGTTAAAAGGAGGTAGAGAAAATTGTGAGACATAAAGCACAAAACAAATTCATGAGAAAATTGGAGATTTAAAATTTAAATGGACAAAACTTACATGCATTGCTTTAGGTGCATTTCTTATTTTTCTACTCATAAAGTGGTGGTTATTAGTGTTTTTTAATTTTAAAAAAATAAATAAAACTGTTTTTTAATTTAAAAAACTATCTCTTTGTGAGAGGAAAAATAAGAAATGCACCTAAAGCAATGCATGTAAGTTTTGTCCAATTTAAATTTATTAAGTAAAGAAAGGTTGGAAGAGTGACTAGATACATGTCCGATGGTAGGTTGATACATCACAAATAACACGTGATCTTGATTTTTAATAATCTCAACTAAAGTGCTACATATTCAAATGTTTTCCTACAACAAAAGGAAAAAAACATATCAATACTTTGCATTTCTATAAGTTTTTATTTTCAACGTTTGTGTGAACCATAGACCTAGACGATATGAAAATAGGTTTATTAAATAAAAACAGAAAAGGTAATTCAGACTTCACAACATGGGGTTTGTTTGTTCGAGAGGTGAAAGATATTAATTTTTCATTATCATCAAGAACATACGATGTTATGTTGTCTGAAACACCCTCTTTGTCTTTCTTTATTTCCATATTTTCTAATTCTATGGTTCACACAAACCAATAATCTCGTCCATTAATTTCAAATTGGATGGTCTTGATTTAAAATCATGTGAATTTTTACGTCAAAAAATCTTGTTTAATATTGCTCTTATATATAACACATGATTTAACAAAATTAGATATATTCTTGTACACGGGTATTGTTCTTATATGTGGCACATGTTTCAAGTTTCAACAAAATTATATATTATTATATTTATATTCAAATTGGATAACTAATAAATAAATAAATAGTAATATATTGTATCGTGATTTAAACTATGTTTAACCCAATTCAATTTAGTTATATGCATCTCTAAATTGATTGTGGTTCCATCAATTGACCTATTGGTCCAGTCGTTTTGAGAGAAAATAACATAAGAAAGAAGCAAGATGTGTAAATTATGAAATTGTGCTATTACTATATAGTCTATATGAAAAATAAAAAATGATAATAAATATATAGTAATATGAACAAAAATGATGTATATAATACTGTTTAAAAGAATGCAGAAAAGGCAGGGATGAGATGACTAATGAAAAGATTGAATGGTGTGTCGGTATTCTAAAAATCCAAATTAAATTTCTAATAGATCCATCCATGCGTTGGTTTTGAGTCTGAGGAGGATACAGAACACTTTTGAATAAAAGATTTTGTGTATCAAAACAAAAACAATAATTGTACCAAGTGTTATGTATGGATGATATTTGAGGTGGGTAAGCATCAGATGATGGTGGGGTTAACTAGCTTTGGCTGAAAATGAACCTTGTGTGTTGGTTTCATTTGGATACGTTGTCTATTTTAGGAGTCAAGAAGCTTAGTTTGCCATATTTACCCACCCAAGGTGGTTGAGAGCTAGGCTGGCAATAGCTTAACTTAATTAAGTGGGGCATAACCATTTTGGTTTCATTATATACTTGTTCATTTTCATCACTAGTCACTTCACTTCCTTCTCCCTTTGCCTTGCTGGCTTCCTTTGCTACAAATTCATATTTGCTTCCTTTTGGGAAAATTCTTTCCTTTACTCATTGCCCATTCAAACTTTTTTTTATTAGGTTACCATAAGTTTAGAGCCAACAAATAAATATAAATATTACATAATTTTAGTTCTTGTGTGCTTCCATGCGTCAACATAACATAATTTTTTACTACCTAAGATTTTAATTTGATGACGTCAATGATTGTGATATCGATCAAGGTTTTATATAGAAGTTTGTGACCACCGTTGATTTTAACACCTAAACAATTGCATTGTGACCACAATTACAAACGCATTTATCCACAATTTTTTATTATGTCAAGAATTCCGATTGTGACTACAATTGTTAATATTATAGAGAGGACAAAACCAACCGATGATTTTGATAGATGCTTCGCATCTTTATATCCTAAAAATTGTTGACTGATTTTTATGCATACCCAATTATTTTTTATTGTACTTATGATTTTAATTTAGCTGACTAGACTATTTATTTCTTTTATTTTTTTGAAGCAAGACTATAGAGTATTTATTTTTAATTTTTGAGATCAATGATTTTGTTAAAGCTCTAAAATAAATTTAGTACTAAATTATTGTGACATAACGTTATTCTACCAAATTTGCCGACAATCCGACAATATAGCCTTTGATTTTAGGGTTAGTACCGGGAAAAAAGAGAAAAGAAAAAGTGGATGTAGTTAAACACAATGAATGATGATAGTATGTGATGACTATGAAGAAGGCCTAGAGATCCAAGACATGTCTGCTACTTAGGTCAACTAAGAAAATGGAATCAGAAACACTGTTCTTACGTTGTTCCAAACTGCATTGGCAGTGGGACACAAACATATTTAAAAAAAACAGCAAAATTACATCCAAACAACTATTCCTTCTTTATTTTTACATCCCTTTGTCCTTCAACAACTTGCATCTCCTTTCACATCCTTAATTTTAGGTTCTAAGACATAGAAAGCTACACTTCAATTTTTCATTTCCTTTCATCAAAACCACCTAATCAAGATATAAACAATCCTTCATCAGCTTAAAACCTTCATTAATACATAATATACAAAAACAATATGTACTCCCTTCGTTACTGCAAAAATTTACTTTTCAGGTTGATTAAACAACTGATGTATCAGTTATTCAATGAATCTAAAAAGGGAACAGAGGGAAGTATATATAGAACTATATATCACCTGGTTCCTGTGAAGCTTGCTTTCCACCAAGAGAATGCTCTAAGAAACTTGAATGCTTCTGGAATTTAGTCTTTCTCTGCAGAGACTTGACAAATTTAGCTCAACACAATAGATTGTGTAGCCATACCATAGTAATAACTAGTAATCACAATGTAATAGAAATGGATCAATTAATGATAAAGCTTTAGTTATTATACTATATATAAATTATAAGGTACATAAATATATGATATACTATACCTTTGTTCTTGTTGCAGAGAAAGAAGGAGAAGAATCAAGTGTATTTTCCACTACTCCATTTTCTGAGAAATTGATTTTCTTCTATTCAATTAAAATAGAATCCATTAGCACAAAAAAAAAATGTTGATAAAAATAAATTAGATAACAATTATGTGAATGAGAGATACCTTAGGATAGTTAAAAACAGGGGAACTAGCAGTATCATCAAGAGGTGATTGTGAAGAGTGTTGACTTTTTCTACCATATTCTTTGACTTTCTTTTTGGAAGTTGAAGAATTCCAATTTACACAATAAGGTTGTTGATAATCTTCTTCTACATGATAATTTGGAGGTCCAGAAGAAGCATCAGAAACCATGGATAAATCTTCTTCTTCTTCTTCCTCTTCTTCCATTGTTGCTTCATAATCCACTTTTCCATTTTTTCTATTGAAATGTTCTTCAGAAAAAGATGAATGATTCAAGTAATTAGTCCAACCAGATTCACTTTCACTATTGTATTGTGAATAATTTGACATATCCATTTTTTTTTAACACTTGTATAAAATTTTCTTTGAGAATGAATAAATGCACTAAAATGAGACTCTTATAGTCTTATATATAGATTTTGGTATAAGGTGATGAAAATGAATGAGTAGTGTAGAGTGGTAAAGAACCTATAAGGCTACAAGTATTGTTTCTCTCTTATTATGCTTCTTAAGAGAGTATAAGTAGAAGAAGAGAAAGAGTAAGAAGGTTAAATAAGTAAAATAAGTTTGAGAGAGAGAGAGAGAGAGAGAGACAAACGAATGACACTAGAATTTGTAAACTGGTTGTCCCTTTAGTGACTCCTTTCGCCTTCTTATTTTATCTTTATTATGTGAATGAAATCAATATTTGCCAGTTGGCTTTGTGTGCATGTGTACTACAGTGTCAGTTAGTGTTGTAAACTGCATAGAGTGATTGAGAGAGAGAATGAAGATATATATGAGAAAGTGAAAGATTATATGTATAGCAGAATTACCAATTACCATGATTCCATATATGAAACTTGATCAACATAATTGTCCTTTCATGTTAGTAAAACTTAAATTTTAATTTAGTATTAGTACAGTCATCACTAATTATTCTTTAATCATTATCTTTTTCTTTCCCATAATGGTTCATAGCAAACATAGTACCAACAAACTAATTTATTTCACCTGTGAGTGAATGAAATAGTAGTTTGTCTTCTTTTAATAATGTTTTTTTAGAAGTGAATATACTTGGTGAATTTAGGATTTGGCCTATGTGCGGTCACAATCTCATGCAGTCACACAATCAATTATATTAACGACTTCGATCGTTAGATTAAAGATTCGGTATTTAATTTTCAATAAATCAAATATGTGGATTATGAAAGACAAATAAGAAATAATCGCACCGCTAATCTTTTTTTATTGTCTAGGAGATACGATATTGCTATGCACGACTCTTTGAATTCTTTTTAGAAGATTCATAGCTTATAGTACTATAAAGTCAAAAGTGTCAAATGTAAATTATATATAAAAACATATTGATTGTCTGAATATTGAATTTGAAATATAAATTGTTTAATTTTGATCAAACAGTCACCACTAAAGCCGATTGTGTGACTGCACACAATCTAAATCCATAAATTTATATTGTGCTCATGATTTACCTCTTGTATTTTTAGTTAATTTTGTATCTTCTACTTTTTTTCAAATGAAAAATGGTGGGGGGTGTCAAGAAAGTAAACTAATGCATAATTTGTAAATGGAGATTAGAGATATGTAATGTAACAAAAGGATTAGACACCAATCCATTCTTGTAGTTAGACAGACCAATGTTTCATAAAGAGAAACCAATATGTTAAGCAAGGAGTTGAGTGTAATAATAAATACCAACAAAAACAAACTATAAACTCACAGAAAAAAAATGACTGTTAGTTATTTAGGTAGAATCTTCTTTTTTAATTAAAATTCTTAAATGCTCTGCATGCAGGCATGAGCATATGATATAAGATTTTATTTGAACAAACAAAGGCCCCCTCATTGAAGTTGTATTTGGAATTTTCCTAAAGGTTACAACTTACACAAGTAGTAACACTTAATTTTCCTTGATAAATAAACATTGAAAGAAGGGGTTGATGAAGGGAAGGACACAGTAGAAAATATATAGACTAAGTTATACCACGTGTATAATTTGGTTTTAGTGACAAAATTCTCACCTCAACCAAAATTGAAGAAAATCCATATGGTACTTATAAGACTTATAGGGCCCAGTATAGTAACTGGCTCTTACCATATGTGTGATTTTGTACTGGAAAAATAATGTCACATTTGGGCAACACTATGCTTGGGATCCGACACTTTTTGGCAGATATCTACCTGGCTTACTATATTATGCTATGTACAGGTTGATACCTTTCAAATTGTAAAAAGTTACTAGTAAAAAATACAATTCTTTCATAATTCACTTCTCAATAATATTATTACTATTGTTTTTTCAAAACCAAATGTATCCTCCATGCGTAACTACATAGACTAATTTCCACGAGATAACTGAAATCCATTTAACGAGTTGATCTCTCATAACTATTGTTTTTCCATACGCACCGATTGAAGATCGAATCTAGAACCAAATGGTTAAGGGGTCCAAATATGTATTAACATGTTGGTTTTATTACTACTATTTAGTTGCTTAAATTCCAACGCACAAACATATTAATTTTCAATTTTAAGTTAGTGCTTTATTTATTTGTATTTAGTCACACATTTTATAAAAGTAATTTTTAGGCAGAGTTTTGGACTATCTATAGTGACGAATGTAAGTGAGTCACAAACAGATGTACTAGTCTACTGCATTTATTGTGTCACGGACCCAAAAATTTGTTGGAAAAAACTAAAAATAGGTCAATCACTAGTCAACATTGTCAACATTTTAAAACATTTGAAACACAGTTGTAAAAGGCTAATTTGAATGTCTAGAAATAATCGATAAAATTGCTGAAATTGTTAGATTAGACGTCATAATCGAATCTAATGACTTATCATTTCGTCTATGTACCAACAAAAAAAAGCTAACTTGAATTTATCATATAATATGTCACACATACCTTCGGAGATAAATTTTATTTGAAACAATTATTTATCAATTTTTTTGTACATATTTATTTATCAAATGTTATTTATCTCTCGATTGAATTTTGATTCATCAAACCGACCCCTAAATAACTTAGAAATCAGAGTAACAAGTATATATAAAAAAATAGTCACACATTTATTTAATTTATTTTGTTAATTGCATGTTAAGTTTGTAAATTAAATTAACTAGAAAATTATTTTTATTTAATGTTTAATCAATACTCAAATATTATTTATTCATTATAGTACGGTACATATATAGAATATACTTATGGTTTTGGAGTGACTTTAATTTGTGAGTAATGAATGAATCAATTACATATGAACAAGTAGATTATGAGTAATCAGTGAGATGCCTCTAGCTCATTAGAAGCAGTCAATTCTATTGATTATTGAATAATATAAAAAAGTGATTAGGTCAATTGACATTGAAATGTGACTTTACATAAAGGTGTCCCGCCATTCTAATAGATTGTGTCCTTTTGCAATTTTCGGATTTACATGTAACTCTGTTAAGCACTTGAGTTATCAAAATCATATCTACTACCGTAGTCAGCTAAATTAAAGATTGGGCCCTCAACTATCTTAAACAAAAGAACAACTTACTACAGCACAAATTGCACAATTCAATATATATTATATGCATTTTCTTTTATAATAAAGGAGATAACTTATTCAACTAATTAATAGCATATTCAACCGGATGCCATTTTGAGTTTTATAGATTGTTAATAAGTGGTTCTGTAATATCTTGTAATACTTATGCTACTCAAATATATTTTATTCCAATGATATACGATTATGCAACTGTAAAGCTAGCAACTCATACTAAATAAGCTATATTATGTGCAAAAAATACAAAAACTCGATATTAAATTGATGATATAAAAAAATCAATAATGATTTGGTCTAAGTGGTAAGAGTCTTAATTTTCTTAAGTATGTGGTCAGAATTTCGATTCCTGACTCACGCGTATGGAGAAAATTCGGATGGGAGGAGAGAACCCACCTTATGTATCCCATAGATTCCGACCGCGAAAACTTCATACTAATATCTTGGTAACCAAATTTTTTTGATGATACGGAATAAAGTACTCAAATCAGTATTTTGATACTCACTATAATGTCATGGTTGCTCTAGTGAGAAGAAAAAAAGGAAATGGATCACTAGTCATGGGTGCTTAAGAAGAGGTGAAAACACTCTTACAATTTGACATTAAAAGAATGTGAAAAAAGTTACAATTAGAATTAATAAAATTTGTAAAGAAAGGACCATCAAATCTTTTTTACATGTTTGTCTGCCAATTCTAGGGTGAAAGACCTCATCAAGTCTTTCATCGTGAGTTACGTGTACTACTATAACGAATACGAATTTTATAAAATTGACTGTTGGATTGAAAGTTTATATCGTATAAATTATTTATTAAAAAATTTAAAAAAATTTAAAATCATTTGATATGTTATCGAGACTCAACAATATTAACGGTTTATGAGTTTTTATTGAATATCGTTAATCTTGACGAGTCTCAATAACATATCAAATGATTTTAAATTTTTTTATGGCTGATCTATACGATATAAATTTTCAATTAAACAATCAATTTTATTGCAGTTTAATTCAATCGTTTAAAAGTGATAGTTTTTTGTCGACTTTGTGATCATAGTTCAATCGGCAGAGACATCAGCTTTATGTGCGAACTCAAATTACTCATTTTTTCATCTTAAGGGGTAAATTTTAGTCACAAAACTACTTAACCAAATTATTTTTTATTCTAAATAAACAAATAAAAATAATAATATTATAATACTACAAGAGAAGAGAGAGAAACTTAGATTTGACATAGTAACTCCATTGCATAATTACTCGTCTTATCGAATAACAACCTATATAGGTTAATTTTGTTAATGTATAATATAACTTTTGCATGCCATTTTTACACTAAACAATCCTTGTCCATGACAGAGTGTATGTGTATGTTGTATACCTAAGAAGTCATTATCATGCCAACAAATGGAGTGTCACTGTATGAGCATGGGGTTTTCCAACCGCACGCACGAGCTTTGCTACTAAGGTCACTTTCTGATAGCAAAGGTCAAAGATTGTTGATTGCCAAAACACTGATTATTTTTCTTAAACTACAATCTAATCTATTAAGAGATTCCCCTCTCCCTATTCTCTTTCCACACTTGAGATATCATTGATCTAACCCATATCACAACTAAAACGTTGAATCTTGAATTAATCATGTATATTATTTCAATTATGAATTAAAAAATGTGTATGCACACGAACGATTATCTCATCAATTATTGAGTAGATTGCATTAGATAAGGAGAATAATATATTTTTCTGACCAGATAAAGAGAATATTGTTGTTAGGGAAATGATATTTGTACCTAAAAATAATTGTTTTTTTACTAAATAAAAGATATTCATTCATTTAAATTGAGAAGAGTACAATAAAAATAAATATGTATTGTTATGTCACATATAATATAAATAATCTGATGTTCAAATAACACATATTTTTTGTCAAAAAAAATAACACATATATTTGTTATTATTCATGAACCACTTTTTTTTGTTTTGAAAAAGCCAAAATGAAATATATATATATATATATATATATATATATATTATCAAACAAATAATCCCCTCAACACAAGGTGTGCCAAAGAAGACGGTAAGAGTTACAAATACAGTATTCGTCAAATAACAAGCGAGAAAAAAGTTACTAAATGTCCAAACAAGTAAAATGGCTCATCCACCAGCTATGATAGTTGGAGACTAAATTGTAATTTGTTGTCTTCAACCACCAGTACGAATAAAGCTTAACCTTGTCCAGTAACTGTGATAAGGACTGTTCTGAGTTTCTGAATAAGCGTTCATTTGTTTCGTTCCAAATCACCCAAACACATAAGAGCCAAATAAGTTGGAGAAAGGAGCGGCGTGCACTATAACCACCAGAAGAGAAAGCAAACTGAAGAAAATGATCAACCAGATTTTGCGGATCCACCGATGACAAGCCAATCCACGACCTAACTAATGACCAAAGAGAACCAAAGATGCTGCAAGATATAAACAAGTGATGGGCTATCTCTATGCCTCCGCAGCCAGTCACACAAAACTGAGCCTCCGGAGTGATGATACCACGAATCGCCAAATTTATTTTAATTGGCAACCTATCTCTCAGTAGTCTCCATGCAAGAATAGACACCTTCACGGGAACCTGTTTGTGCCAAATAAGATCTAATGCGGTGACCGTAGGGTCCAACGGATGAGAAGTCAATAGCTGATAAGCTCCCCTGACTGAGTAACCTCGGGCAAGATCAGGTTGCCATATCCATCTGTCTGGGGTCTGAGCCTGCAAGAATAAGTCAAGAAGTAAAGTCTGGCACTCCCCCAACATTTCCTCCTCCCACGCCCAACTGTCTCTGCCACTCCCACGCCTCCCCTCTAGTGTCCCACCCTAAAGAAAACATCTCAGCCACCGTACTCGACTTATTTACCGCCAAGTCAAATAAACGCCCAAAACGCTCACACAAAGGAATCCCACCTAGCCAGGGATCAGTCCAGAAAAAAGTCTTTGTCCCATCCCCCACCCTCTTCAGAATACCCTCCCCAAACCACCCACCACCTAGGCCCTCTACTCCGTCACGAATCCTCACAATCTCCCTCCACCAAGAAGACCCACTCCTCCCCCCTCTCTCACACACCCTCTCTCAACCCCATACCGAGCTGCCAGTACTCTGAACCATAATCCCCCTCTATCCACCAGCATCCTCCAACACCATTTACCTAAAAGTGCAATATTAAACTCCCTCAACCGCCTAACCCCCAATCCTTCATTCTCTTTACTCAAGCATATAGTGTTCCAACTAATCCAAGAGGTTTTCCTAGTATCCTCACTCCCCCCCCCAAAAAAAAATTTATTCAAAAGAGAATTAATAGAAGAGATAGTACTTGAGGGAGCTTTGAAGAAGGAAATGGCATAGACAGGCAAAGAGGTCAACACAGACTTGAGGAGAACTAAACGGCCACCAAAAGATAGGAAGCGACTCTTCCACCCTGACAAGCGATTCTGTACACGAGTCAACACCGGTTCCCAGAAGCTCAGACATCTCGGATCACCACCTATAGGAAGACCCAGATAAAGAAAAGACATCTTTCCCACTTTACAACACAGAGCAGACGCCGCCGCACGTAACCAAGAATCAGCGATATTGACCCCAACCAGCATACTTTTATTGAAGTTCACCTTCAAACCCGACATCGTCTCAAACAGCACCAGAGCGGCCCTCAGTGCACGAACATTCGCCCAATTTTTAGTACCTAGAAGTAACGTATCATCGACAAACTGAAGGTGAGAAACAGAGATTGGATTTTGCATTCCAAAGCTATACCCCGAAAAGAGTTGATGATCAACCATAGCTTACATCAAAACATTCAACCCTTCAGCGGCTAACAAGAACAGAAAAGGAGACAGCGGATCCCCTTGTCTTAGACCTCTCTCTAATGAGAATTCCTCTGTGGGGCTGCCATTAACTAAGACCGAAGCTGATGCCGTGCAAATACACTCTTTGATCCACTTCCTCCACAACACCGGAAAAGACATTTTTCCCATGACAACATCTAAATAGTCCCAATCTACTGAATCGTAGGCTTTCTCAAAGTCAACCTTAAATAACATCAGTTCTTTCTTGGTCCTACGCGCTTCGTCCACCGCCTCATTCGCTATAAGAATCCCATCCAGAATCTGCCTATCTTTCATAAAAGCAGTTTGAGACTCAGAGATCACACTACCAATCACCATCCGCAATCTATTAGTTAAGACTTTCGCCAAAAATTTATACAAGCTTCCCACCAACGAAATAGGCTGAAAATCATTCAAACGTCGGGGACAATCAACCTTTGGGATAAGAGCTATGAACGTAGAATTTAAACCTTTTGTCAGTTTGCCATTACGATGGAATTCAGCAATGAATCTCATAATGTCAGCCTGCAGCTCCGACCAAAAATCCTTAATAAAACCAAAATTTATCCCATCAGGTCCCGAGCTTTTGTAGCTATCACAATCCCAAATTGCTGACTTAACCTCCTATAAAGAAAAAGGTTTTGTCAGACTATCGCCCTCAAGCATAGTCAGCCGTCCGAACTGAAGGTTATCCATCTCGGGTCTATTCACAACACTTGCCTTAAAGTGGGAAGCAAAGTGTGCGAACACAGCCTGGCGGATAGGCTGCACCCCTTCCGTAGCAACGCCATCCACCTGAATAGAAGAAATGACATTACCGCTCCTGCGGCTTGCGATAGCAGAGTGAAAATATTGAGAATTTAATTTGCATCCCCCTCCTTAAGCCAAAGGGAGCGAGATTGCTGCCAACATATACTGGCACTCCTACGAGACAAGGAGTGAATATCAGACGTTATACCATGTAAATCCTCTAGCTCGGCCTCTGACAAAACCTCATCTTCCCCCTTAACCTCTAAAGCTGAAATACGAATTTTCAAAGAATCAATTCTACTAGGCAAATTTTGAGAATGAGCCTCATGCCACTCTTTCAGTGCCAATTTAATCATCTTAAATTTCTCCTTCAAGACAAACCCTCCCCAACCATCAACCTGTAAAGCGTTCCACTTATCACGAACGAATTGTTTATAACCTGGGATATCTTTCGAACACTTCAACATCCGAGTGGGACGAGGCCCCCAATTTTCCTCGTTGGCCTTGAGAACCAGAGGACAATGGTCAGATAAACGCCGCAACTGTGCCACCTGAATACAATTGGGCCAAGCAGTGTTTTAAAAACCGGACCGAACCGGCCGGTCGGACCGATTGAACCGTGAACCGGAGGGGTAACCGGTCTGGTTCAAATGTTGGACCGGACATGTAGTTAGACCGGAGCGAACCGTTAAAAACCGGTGAACCGGCGGTTTTCCAGAACCACCGGTTTGATTGTGTCTGCTATTTTTTTTTTTTAAATCAAAATGACGTCGTTTTTTTTACATAATTATTTTTTTTTAAAAAAGTAAATAGAAAAAACTAAACTAAAATAAAAAGTGTCCGAAACAAATATGTCTCATTGGAATTAAATTTATTATTAGACTTTGTTATTTCGTTTATGTTGCGATTAAATTATGTTGCAACTAGACTTTGTTTAAAATCTATTTGGTTTTGTAATTTGTACTATTTTATAGTGCGTGGTGACAATATTTAAGATTTGAATTTAAGAACTTGTGAGTTGCGACATTATGACATTTTAAATTTTTTAAATTTTTAGTTGTCATTAACTTTTAAAGAGATCGAGTCATCATGTTCGACCGATTTAATAGCTATATAATTTTATTAAAGAGGCCGGTTCATTCCTCCGGTTTATGCATGCGGTTCAACCAGTGACCCGGTGGTTCGACCAATGAACCAGTGACTCAGTACCCTCACTTGTTCGATGACCGGTCCGATTTTTAAAACACTGGGGCCAAGTCAAACACTATATTCATGAACCACTTATTTATATCACTATATAGATAATGAGAATGACATTCATTACAAAATGAACGTCGATGTAAAATACATGTATTAGATTCTTTTAAAGTGAAAACTAACTCATTTTTACTTCGGTGTAAAATTTAAATGTATATTTAATATAAGAAATTAATCATTATAAAAGCAAATAATTTTTTTTAATAAATTTTTTAAAGTAATTTAACTTTTTTTTTAATCTAAATTAACCTACCTAAATTGGCATTAGGGAGAATCGAAACCAATACTTTAAGGAGGAACAAACTTGCATGTGATACCCACAGGGCCACAGTTAATTTGTAAAAAACTTTTGAATTTGCATATGGTTTGTTTTCATTGGTTGGTGTATAAATACCTATTACGAAGTAGATTAGAAAAAACCAATTAAAACGTATTTACTACTCTAATTTAAATATTGGCAAAAATCAAAATGTGTTTAGTCTAAATTTGAGCTAAATACATTTTGGCTTTTATTTATATTTTATATTTAAAACTTTTAAAATTGGAGGGAGTATTAAACACTAACTACTTTTTTGTCCTGAGGCATTAATCAGTCACATGGGGTTTTCCCCCCTTAATTAATCATCATCACCAAAAGAAAATTCAGCCACAAATTAGTGACGGGTTCTACTTCTATATAGAGCGTTTCCAAGCCAAAGGTTATCCAATTAAATATTTTCCTAAAATAATAAAAAAGAGGTCCTACCGGGAGTCGAACCCAGGTCGCTGGATTCAAAGTCCAGAGTGCTAACCACTACACCATAGAACCGTGTTGTTGACAGAGAAACAAAAGTTACAGATAAAATCCACATTAAAACTCTTATATTTAGGACTTTTTTATTACATTACCCATCTTGTTGTAAATAAAATCAAAAAAACATAAAGTGCTACCATAACCAATTATATGACTTTTACTTTTACCACCTTACCTACTTTCTTGTGCATACTACTAAATTATTAAAATACCCTTGTTCACTATTTATGTAGCAGACTTTTTTAAGTATCTAAAAAATATATTGATTATAATATGAGTTTTTTTTTTGTTAGTCACAAGAATGAATAATTACTTTATTGAAATTGTTTTTATGCAATTTAAATATATTATGTTTTCTTAAAAAAAAAACTATACTCCCTCTGTTCCAAAATGTAAATCACTTTGACCAAATTACGCAAATTAAGAAATAAATTAATATTGTAGGGAAAAGAGAAATTATGAGTTAGTTTACAAAATTGTCATTCATTAATGGTATAAGAAAGATAAATTGAATATTTAAAAGAAGAAAAAGTAATAAATAGTTAAGAGTATAATAGAAAAAATACAGTAACATTAATTGTTTCACCGGTAATGTAAAGTGACTTATAATTTTGGTACAAATTTGTCTCTCAAGATGACTTACACTTTGAAATGGAGAGAGCATTTTTATTAGGGGCCCATTTTTATTATTTGTCCGGGACCTCTAAATACTCGGAGACGGCCATGCCTAAATCATAATTTACACCGTGAATATTTTTAGTTATACTTAACATTTGTCATTTTGCGTAGGTGTATAGTAAAGAATGATTTACGTTTTTAAAGAATTTGCAGGCAGTAGCCACAGTCACGTTACTTAGAGTTCCCACATCACATGATATAAAAAAAGAAGAAGCAACGAGTTTGGAGAGGAAAAACGGCGATCCAAATACAGCTGAGCGTGTTTTCCGGATGAGATAACACTCGTGTGATAATTAAGATTCGGATGCTACTATACTATCTCATCTCATTTTTGTGTCCATAGTCCATACATTACATGCCTACACAATACAGATCAGCTTTGCAATTTGGCAAACACACTACAAATGGCTCTTCTGATATGATATATGCATATTATCGTGAATTAATGTATATCACATTTAAAAAGAGACATTATAATTAATAATTAAAACCAAAATTATGTAAGAAAAAAAGAAGACATTGAAGAGATTTGAACAAAGGATGGTGCACTCAAAAATAGTATAAGCTACCACTAATATATTACTACACATTTGATATTTTATGAATATTAAAAATATATAATTATTATTATATGGTCTAAAAATTTTAAAACATTTAAAATTGTCTCAAAATTTGGAGGTCTGATATTTTGCTATTTTCGTTGGGTCTTGCTAATGAGTGCTATTTAAGCATTCATTCCATTTAAAAAAAAATTATTCAAAAAGTTAAACACTACAATTTTTAATGTATTGATTGACTTTACAACATATTCCATAAAAATGCTATAAAAACTTACTTTTTAAGGTTTTAAAGAATGTCCTAGGAGCATTCGTTAACATTTGTCATTTTTTTTTTATCAAAAATGGTTCTTTTTTAACTCTCATAAAAAAAAAACTCTTATTCAAACATTCAAAGCTTTTATCATTCGATTTCTCCAAATACTCAAAATTTCAACGTTAACGGCCAAAGAAATCTTGTGAAAAATTCACGGAGCAAATTTCAATGGTGAAATATCACACTATAATATCTCATGTAAATTACACTTGAAATATCTCGTAAGTGCACCTCAATTGCTAACTTAATCTTAATTACATTGATTTTTAAGGTTTGGATTTAAATTCATTACTCTCCAAGCCACTAAATTTAGTCTAGTGGTGAAAGATTTGAGTAGTATACATTAGATTATAGATTTGATCTTTATCGACAATATTGTAAAAAAAAAAAACCTCATTATCCTCCGGTTTTTATTTTTTATTTTACTTTTTCATGATATAGTACTTGCAGATTTTATTTTTTTTCATAAAATAAAGTTTGGAAAAACAACACACAAAAACTTTTGTCTTCCAATGACAATACTTCAATTTCAATTACATTAGGTTCTAAGGATGCCATAGAATTTAGAAAAATTATTGGAGTCTCAATTGATAAGCTCTCACAGTTCATTACCATAAGCCAATAACATTTCATTTAAAACATCTAAAATGCCTCAAAATTGCAGGGTAATTTGGGATAAATACATAAATGGATACATGTAATATTAATATACTAATTACTTATGGTACAACAGAAAATCCATGTATCTTCTTAGCTTTACCTCTTGGCTTTGTAGATTCATAAATCTAACACAAAAGAGAAACAATGAAGCCTTTGCTATACAATAATAATAATAATAATAATAATAATAATACACAATTGCTTTCTTCCTATTTCATTCAATTGATATCTAAATTTTGAACAAGAAAAACTACAACAAACTCATTACTAAGCCTAATTAACAACCTTTCAAATCTCTCCATCTAAGGTAAATTAAACCATCGCGGTAATGCGTGTAAGCTCCCGCCACAACAAAGACATGAAAAATTTGGTGACTATGACCAGCAATATCAAACTTTCCCGGCATCCACCTCTCCGGAATCCTTGCAACATAAATTAAAGCTCCCAAACCATAAAGAACTCCCATTAGTATCTCATATCCCGTGGTTTGAAGCGCCTCGGGCTCATCCCTATACAATACCAATTTATGCATTATAGGTGCCACGCCCGAAAATCCCATCAAAAAGAAGAGCGAAGCACGGTACTTCCTAAACTCGGATTTGTTGAAAAATGGGAGTAGAGAGAAAACCATAGTAGCAATTCCCATTAATGTTATGAAGCCTAAGTAGATGTAACAAAAGAAAGGGTTGCACATGAATGAATAATATACAGGAGGATAAAATGAAGTTGCAATTAATGCAGCAATTCCGGCATAATCAATTCTGAGCATAATGTACGAAAGGCGTTTCGAGTGACAAGCTAGGAGGTGGCATGTGCTGCTTGCTAATAAACAGAACATAGCTCCAATTAAGAAGACATAAAATGGCCACCTTGTAATTGGTTGGATTGTTGAAGAAGATACAAAATCTATTGTGTCATCTTTCAAATAATTCTGCAATTAACAATGTATATATGATACAATTTTAGCTTATAAGCGTTAATTAAGTTGTTTATCCAAACAAAGTCTAAAATGAAAACGGAAAACGTTTTCTGAAACCGGATAGACTTTTCATAATCCAAAATACATGACGATATGAGAGCATATGAAAAGAATCATGTATGATATTCCATGAAGTGGGATGAGAACTTACTGCGGGAAAGTGCTCGGGAAAGCAATTGATAAGCAGTTCCATAACATTTCGGCCTGATAACGGGGAGAAGTTGAGAGAATGAAGAGATGTACTCAACTCATTTTTAACTTTATGAAGATCAGGCATATCGGGAAGTGAAGGCAAACACTTCAAAAGTTCTTCACGGATCTTATTCAAATCAGCTTTTCCTATAATTTCCGGAATATGTTGAAGGGAATCTACAACCATTGGAGCTCTCATAGCTGTGTATACCGTGAGAAAGAGAAAAAGGAAGAACCCTATCAAATGCCTGAAACAATGTCATTCACAATATTAAGTAACCAACCGTAACATGGACACCAGACATGACACCGATACTTCAGCACTAGTAATGATTTGAGAAAATAAATGAATTGAATGTAACCACACAAATCAGTAGTGTCATGTAACATGTTGGTATAGGACGTTGTACATGTCTTCAATCTAAAGTGTCAGTGCTATAGAGATTTGTACTTACGTCCAGACATTAAGTGTCTCATTATGAATTGAGAAAATGCTGAGGAAAGTCTGCTTTAATGGCCACTCCGATCGATAATAATCCAATATGAAGTCATTGTCCCTTAAGAAAGTTGGCAATGAATTGAAATCTACAAGTTGATATTTTGATTTTTTTGATTTTTTCACTCCTTTCCCTTCCTTTGTATGTGCTCTTTCCTCTTCACCATCAAGGATCTTGTTTTTCTTATGAGTACCATTCAATCCTTCACTTGCATCACGTACCATCTCTACAATGTGGAAACAAAAGACAATAAACAAACATTTTTCTCAAAATGCCAATTTCAAGAAACTATATTATCCAACACCAGCAACAGCTACAGCTTTTGACAAAATGGTGGCCTAGGATAGGTTTTGATAACATTATAAGTTACCGAGTTGAACTCAACCTCGCAAAACCAAGACGAGGATTGACTGCATTTTTATAATTTAGACAACTGTTGAATTTGGGTTTTTCCCAAATACAAAAGTTGTTCAAGGAAAATAATGAAATAGTGAGAACATGTTAAACACTATTAGTATTAATCATATTGATGCTTTAATTGAGGTTTTATAAGGCTTTCACTCCTTTGAACATTGACAAAACCCACCTTCCACACAAAATTCCAGTATCAATATGAGACTAACTCGACGTTAGAAAACGGACTTGTATCATGAATACGGTTTTATAAACTCTTGTAACATTTTATTTCGTTTCAACACAGGACATGGTTATTTTTCCTTTTCCTGTTAAAATTTCTCAACAGATTATTGATATTGATTAAAGTTCTCCTCGACAATGATTCACATATAAATGAAACACCAAAATTAAAGTTACGTTACAATGTAAGCAATGCGATATATATATATGAATGTAATAACCTGAATCACAAGACATGGCAACGCAAGGAGAATAAATTGTAGAAAGTTGGACTTGCCTGAAATTTGAGTATAGAACTAAAAATTGAAAATCTGTGAAGAGGAAAGAGATAATATCCTTTCAAAGAAGATGAAGATGATAAGGCGGTGCCGGAAGAAGATGGTGCCCCGGTATGGGACCTAACAAACCAATGGGTATAATGCATGGCATTGCATAAACCGAAATGTGACAACCAATACCTATTTCTTAGGCTCTACAAGTTATTAATATCTCCAAAAAAAGAAAAATCAAAAACCTTAAAAATAAGCTGTATTTAGTATTTACCATTTATGACCATCATTCATTATTTTGTGGCAAAAATTTAAGGTCAATCTTTTTCAACAAATAAATTTAAATGTAGTTTGGATTCACCTCTAGCCTCTAGAGCAGAGTTTCATTGTAATTTGCCAGTCTTATTAAATTCCACATATACAATAATGTAAAATCAACAAGAATATAATCAAATAAAATTATTACCATTTTCTAACATTACTTTCAATAAAGCCAAAGCAAAATATTGTTAAACTACATTGGATTTTTTTGACTGAAGTGTTGAATTGGCTTAAATTGTAAAAAATAAATATCTATAGCCAAAAATACAGATTAAAGAGCTGGAAAAAACTCATTGAGGCTGCATGGTAAACCATAGAATTCATTGCTCCTAACATCAGATCCATAGATACTGAACTTTTCCCACCATTTCAAACCACTGTCGACACGGGCAGCATCATCTTCACGCGACAATGTGAGATCCAAAATGAAAGCAACCAAGGCAGCCACCATTGTGTGCGATGCGAAGATTACAGTCACAATATCATTGAACTGCAAATTCATTGAAATGTTATGCCAATCACTGACAACAAAGATAGTGTTATTTTATTTATCAGGAAATTTTCAACAATCGGTTTAGTTTCAAATATCTCACCCATCTAGGACCTGCATGGTCTAGTTTTACTTGATAATATTCTGTGAAATATTGTGGTATAGAAACGCCGAGGAAGAACGAGAGGCCTAACACGAATTTAGTTCTGAAACTATTGAGGTTGCAAAATTGGAGAAAACCGAGACCCGCAGAAGCTACATATCCCAAGTCACATAACTCTTGTCAAATGTTCTCAAGTTCTATATAATATGCTGACAATGATGTAACCAGAAAGCTTACAAAGACAATTAGTTAGAGAGAACTTACACACATAGCCGAAGAATACGCAGTATAATGCTGCCATGATTGGCAAAGGTATAGAAGCAAAAAATGCTCCAAATTTTCCTGGTTCAAAGGGAAAATATAAAGCATGAGATATCACTAAATTTATGTAACAAAAAGAGAATATCAAGTTACACAGCTTATAAAATATGCTAAAATTATGAAATGATGCTGTGCATAGCTTGTTAGTCTATCATACCAAATATAGAGAAGAAAATCATAAAACCGGCTGATATTTGGATGACTCTTCGGCTTCCGACTTTTGTCAGTGCCAATAATCCAGCATTTTCCCTGAAATAAGCGCGCAGTGCATGCAAAAAAGGTTTAGGACAGAGGAGGAAGAAATTTTTATTAAAAAGATATATGAGGTAAACTTACACCGATGCTGCGCTTCCAGTTACAGAACCAAACATGCCATTGAAAAAAGAAGCTACTCCCTAAAATAACAATAAGAGTGAGACATAAAAATCAATCATAAGTTTCTTCTTGTCTATAATTCCAGAAAGAATTACAAAATATAGTAACCCTTACCAGCCAGCCTGTTCCGCGGCTGATAACAGATGGTGGCACAGGCGTTGCACTTCCATATCTGGCCGCAGCATAAAATGTACCGGTAGACTACGCGCAAGTATGAAAGTTGTTGAAATTCAAAATCAAAACATAATATATTATGGAGATATTATCATGTGACCTAATATGCTTACCTCAAAAAGAGAAACAAAAGAAGCAGTTAACATAGCAAAAATTTCCCCATAGTTGAAGGTAGGACTTCCCCATTGGAAGGGTAAAGGCAAATACACCCTGTATAATAATGCAAACAATTTTTTTTTTTTAATTTAAGTTGCATAAAATGGTAAATTCTAGGCCAAGTTTCTTAAAATTTAAACATCCATAAAATGAAAAATCTCAAACTTTGATTCAAAAAAGGCATGAAGATTATTGATAAATGAAAAAACATAATAATGTGTCCATTTTGTTACCATGGAGCAGAACTAATAAGACCAGTCCGATCAGTGCGACAACTATTTTGTGTGACTTCTGGCTTGTTGTTATATGCAGTGCTTGAAGTAAGAATCTGTGCAAATAACCAAGCAATTGCAATGGAAAACAGAACTGCGAATCGGTCAAATGTAGGCTTCTTGGTGCTTATATAACGATGAAGATACTGCGGTATCATAGAAAACAATAAACAAATTTACATTTAGCATTAGAATCAAAGTTTAAGAAAATTGTATCATGGATTTAAAATCACTATACTTGCCTGAGAGATGAAAACCATTAAAATAAGTGCTGGAAGCCCAACTTCAATACATGATGCTAGCTGCAACAGTGATTGGAATCATATCATATAAACTTATAATGCTATTCTCAAGTACTAAACTTATAGAAGCTAAATTACATGAAACAATAAAAGTAAGATACAAGAATACAATCCCTTTGAATGAAAAGTTGCATAAGAATTTATACCATAGGGAAACCAAGATGATAGAGACCAAGTCCAGTGAAAGTTACATAAGGGACAACACAAAGTGGACTAAGGAATCTCACAGCATTTCTCCATAAGCCTAAGAATCCAATAACCATTTGAAAACATCCACATATAATCATGGCACCTTGTATTCCTCTAATTGTCTGAGTAAACCTCTGATAAAATCAACCATATGAACAAAATCAGCAATAAAATAAACAGAAAAATGAACATTAACTAAAAAATAATGGAGCATGAAAAAAAAAGAAACATTAACCTCATAAGGATCTGTACATGAATTGTGTCTGCTGGCATGAACAACTGACATAATAGGTATTAGGTAAGTATATGAACCAACAACTACAGTCGGCAATCGCGTTCCGAACAAACTTTGAAGAAATGTGCTTATTCCAGATACAAATAATGTAGTTTGGATCACCTTGGCCTTTTCGACCTGCGTTGACATAAAGATTTCCGTTAATTGAATTAATTCAAACTGTTATAAAACTTGAAATTTTAAATAAAATAAAAAGAAAGCAAAAATCTAACACAAAAAAAAAGTGGTTACATTTCTTCCACCCATTTGAGGTACAACTATAGATGGAATCAGAACAGTCATGCCAAGAGTCAGAATGTAATGCTGGAACCCCAATAAAAGTGCTTGAGCTGCATTTTAGTAACAAAACATATCAAATTATGATATTATAATAAGCAATAAGAGAATTATGATAGTATATTATAGTATGGATTAAGGAATAAGAGAATGAAAATACTAACGCCATGGTGGAGGACTATTTATGCAATATTGAACACCAGGTAATTGTTCTTTAGCCGGGTGTGCTACCGGTTGCTGCTCTTGTTTTACATCTTTGGACTGTGACTTTTTGTTGCCATCACCACCTCCGCCGCCACCAGCATTGTTTCCATTACCACCGTCTCCACCTTCATTTTGAGCCATACTATGTTGCAAGGAAAGCTGTCAAGTGGAAAACCGCTGTTTTGTTTCTGTTTGAAAAACTTTGTTGGTTATTTAAATTTAAATCATTGTAATAAATCATAATACCATAATGAGCAAATAATTCCATTTATTTTCATTTCTTCAGTTACTATTATTGAAATTAAAGTCCATACGTGCATTGATTATGGCAATATTATTTTACCTGATTATGGCAATATTCTTTAAACTCAAATCTATATCTATTTTTATAACTAGTATCCCAATCCGTGGCGATCACGGGAAAAATGTGACAATAAAAATTAGTATTTTAATATTTCAAATTTTATGATTATCAAATACAAAAAATAAAAAATTAGAGCAGAATAATATTGTCATCAGAAGTCAGAACTATGTTCATTGTTCAATAAGTTTGTCAAAAAAGGAGAACTATGTTCAATAAATGTTGTTACAATATAAATGGAAATGCATATAATTAAATAATGACTCAAAATTCCAAAATAAAAATTAGTTTAGGCCCAAAAAATCGTTTTCTAGAATAGGGAATAAATTTTACGTTTATAAAAAAGGTAATCTTTTTGTACCCTTGAGTTATTTGGATACCCACATATAAAATTTATATAAAATATGACATGACTTTGAATTTTGTTGAGGAAGTACTGATACACAAACATACTCGGATGTACTAAAGTATTCACCTTATAAAAAATAGGGTTAAATATGTTTTTAGTCGTTACATTTTGTGAAATTGTCAAAAAGGTCAATACATTTTAAAAATGGTAAAAAAAAACTCACCCACAGTTACCACCTAGCAAATTTGCGCATGAAAAAAAGAAAGATGTTGAGTGAGATTTTGCGACTGTGAGAAATGGCGAATGAGCTGGCCGCCAGCACGGACAGACTCACGCACCAACAACTCCATGCGACAACTCACAACAAGCAGTAGAGACTTTTTCGAGCCAAACAAACTCACACCGCCACAAACAAATCCAACAAAACCCACAACAGCGACCAAGTCTTGAAAAACCAACCATAAAAGACTCTTTCGATCCAATCATTTGGATACTTTAATATGTACCTTAAATAGGGCACATGTATTATGAACCTTTCTTTTTTTAACAAACAAATGCAATACTTTGAAAATGATTATTTTTATTTTAAAAATTAGATTTTATCTTAAAAGAAACTGTAACAAACAAATTTCATATAAAAGTTTAATGTAATTATAGCTAATTTTTTTTAAAAGGAAAAACAATTTACAGTATTATAATATTTTGTACAAAATCTTTTAGCACCGAAAATGAATCTAGCTGAGTTGAATTCATCTGAGCTCAACTCGATAGGAATTGTTTCAATTCGAAACTCGGTTTGAGTTAGACACGAACTCTTTTTCCAGTTAAAATTTGGTTCGTTTAAAGTTCACAAACAATTTGATTTTCGACTCGTTAGGTTTAGTTCATTTTCAGTTTGAAAATCAATTCTAGAGGTCAATGCAAATTTTTTCCTATTTCGAACTTAACTCCATTTGAGTTAGAAAAAACAATTCAGTTCAGTGCGTTAGCTCAAACCATATAACTCCGAGTCTGCTGGACTGATTGCTGCTTAAACAGTGAATTCGTCTCTAAATCTTTCTGAGTGGAGGTTGTAGTCTAGTAGTGTTGATCTCTTCAAAAATAAATAAATTAGATCCACCTTGTGCTGAGGAGACTGTTTTATTAATATATTTTATTTTGGCTGGTTGAAAAAAAAAAAATTTAGATCCATAAATAAATTGAAATGTATACCAATTTTTAATGAGAAACCACGTAACTCAAAAATGGGTCTTAATTTTTTGGTATAATTAATCTGCATGCCCCTAAATCATTTGGGAAATTTTAACTAAAAAATGTGTAATCAAGTCCCTAAACTATTTTATACTTTTCAATTGGGTCCTTATATTAAATTTATGTTAGTCAATGGTAAGTTAATTATTAGTCAATGCCAATATGGCACACATATATTATATAAATGGATCCTCGAGCTAGTGTGCAATTTGTAATTAGGTCTCTGACCTGACCTTATCCAATTTTTCTAAACTCGGCAATTGAACCAGATTTTCATCGATTATGCAGAAAATATGATATATTATGCTTCATAAGCTAAATTATCCATATCACAAGTTTAACTAATTATGTGTGTGTCATATCGGCATTGACTAACAGAACAAAAGAATCTAATTGAAAAATATAAAACAGTTTAGGAACTTGATTTCACATTTTTTTTCAGTTCAAAGACCTAATTAAAAATTCTCAAATAGTTTAGGGAAATGGAGATTAATTAAATTTAAACCTAATTCTTTTTTAAAGTATATAAAAAATAAATTATCTAGATGTAGAAAATTGATTATATAATTTTTTTATGGTATCTATTATATAAGTTTGTAAAATCAAATATCTAAATTTAAAAATATTTTTGAAATGTTATATATAAACAAGTCGGCTCCCGAACGAAACGAGTAGAACTATATATAGCTCAAGTCTAACTCATTTAATTAACGGACTTAATTTTTAACTCAAGTTCAATTTATATTTGGTTTATTCGAATTAGCTTGGTCATTCTCAATCCTAAAACCTTTTATTTGGATACCTTAAAAGAGTAATATTTTTTCCTTAAAAAACAAGCTGTAACAAACAAATTGCATATAAAAAGTTGAATGAAATTTATAGCTGATTTTTTTTAAGGAAAAACAATTTACAAATAAATATGTTCGTATGTTTTTCTTTACAAGGAAAAAAAAAATTGCTTACAAAAACGCATGACCTATTACAACGGCTATATTTCTATTTGTAAATACATATATATAGATGATCGATGGATGAATGATACAGACACAGTAACGGCTACACTTTATAAACCTAATTCTAAGTCTTCTTCAACAAACCAAACTCCAACCCATTAACAATAGTAACGGCTATTGTTCTAAACCTAATTCTAAGCTTTCTTTTGGTACAAAAACCTTCTCTTTCAAACCATCAACAATGGTGAAACCACCCATTGTTGGCACTTCATTTGTCAAATCAGCCCCTCCTCCTCCCATCTTTCTCAATGTTGGTCCTGAGGAATTGCTCAAAAAAGAAGAAAAAGAAAAGGAAGAAAAGGGTATGAATGATGAGGAAAGCACTTCATTTGTCAAATCACCGCCTCCTCCTCCCATCTTTCTCAACGTTGGTCCTGAGTTTAACACACATGCTGTTGAAGAGTGGATACAAGGGGATTTAACTGGACCTGCAAGGAAAACACTTTCTATTAGTGTCATGAGGCATCTTTGTCATATTGGATGGAGGATCCATTATTACAATAATGTGCACTATTTGACACCACCTACAGGTGGTGGTAAGAACATGTTTACCAATTTATTGGATGCCTGTATATATCTGAAAAACAAAGAAGAGGAATTGGTTAACAAAGAAGAAAAAGAAAAGGAAGAAAAGGGTATGAATGATGAGGAAAGCACTTCATTTGTCAAATCACCGCCTCCTCCTCCCATCTTTCTCAACGTTGGTCCTGAGTTTAACACACATGCTGTTGAAGAGTGGATACAAGGGGATTTAGCTGGACCTGCAAGGAAAACACTTTCTATTAGTGTCATGAGGCATCTTTGTCATATTGGATGGAGGATCCATTATTACAATAATGTGCACTATTTGACACCACCTACAGGTGGTGGTAAAAACATGTTTACCAATTTATTGGATGCCTGTATATATCTGAAAAACAAAGAAGAGGAATTGGTTAACAAAGAAGAAAAAGAAAAGGAAGAAAAGGGTATTAATGAGAATGATGAGGAATACAAAGAAGAACAAGAAGAAAAGGATAAAACATATGTCTACTGCTATCTGTGCAAGAATCTTGGAGGTAACAACAATCGTGAATTTTTTTGTGCGAAATGGTGTCTAGATACATATATATTACTTAGGCAATTGATCTACAAAAGCATATCTACTAATATGGAAGATACAACTTGGACTTTAGTCCAAGTTGACAGAAAAAGGGGGAGGGAAAATCAAGATCCAAGAATTGCATCTGCTTATGGTTTACTTGTCAAAGCTTTCGGTAAACGGTTTTCTAACATGCTAGATAGAATTGTATATAGCACAGACAAATTTTCTGGATTCTACACCGCTTGTGTTTTGAAGAATAATCAAATGGCGTCCGTAGCAACTTTTAGAGTTCACACAAATGGATATATTAAAATTGCTGAAGTGCCATTTGTCACTACTGCAAGAAAATATAGAGGACAACATTTATGTAACAGTCTCATGTCTACACTAGAAGATATACTTACTAAATTGGGTGTGAATGAAATAATACTTCCATCGGTGACTACCAAATTTTCCATGTGGAATGAGAAGTTTGGCTTCACACTCATTGGTGAAGATAAAGAGGAACTCATTTTTGGTACTGGAGATATAGACATCGTTAATTTTCGGGATACACTCTTGTGTGCGAAAACATTAAATCCAGTGAAGTGAATGTTGTTGGACAAGCTAGTGTGTTCTGATGTCAGTCTTGTGTGAGCTGTGACATGGTTTTTTTTTTCTGTGGTAACATAGGAATGAACATTGATGGTTTAGTATTCCCACATATTATTGTATTAAAACTTACTGTTTGGTATAGTATTCTTTCTTACAGTGTGCATTTTAGTCTTTCGGTAATTTGTTATTAAGCGATCATGACGAACTAACCAAATAAAACTCCGTACACGTTCCGGTATTGATGGTTTAGTATTCCCACGTATTATTGTACTAAAACATACTGTTTGGTATAGTATTCTTTCTTACAGTGTGCATTTTAGTCTTTCGGTAATTTGTTATTAAGCGATCATGACGAACTAACCAAATAAAACTCCGTACACGTTCCGGTACAGTTAGCTGCCAAATGCTCAGCCATTCCTTCTCCCAGTTTTCATCATTGAATTTGCATATTACGTTGTACGCTGAGGCTATAGTAAAACTGACATCGCTAGTCCCACACAAAGCTCTTATGTCAATATCTCCATCTCCATGTGGCGGCAACATAGCATATAATTTAGCAGTAACATTCTGAGGTAACCAGGAAGCTGTAAATCAGTCCTTCGTTCACCATTAGTGTCAACTAAGTCCTTCACCATTAAATTATGCAAGTTATCCGGAACCACTATGCCCATTTCTTCGATAGATTTTTCCTGAAACAGCCATCTGTCCTTCCACGCATTTACCGAATTTCCATTGCCAACAGTCCAAAATTCATAAAGGTCGAATCATGAGTTTTAGCTTCAACATGCTCAAAATTGGTGTTTCCTCTATCATACTTCCCTTTAATCACCTCTATCCACAAGGTCTCCTCTCCACCCATAAACAAATTTTGCCTAACTTGTGCGCATACATTTTTTGAGAACATGATGCTTGTCTTTTCCTGCGACACTTGCTATCCTGACAGTTGGCAAAACTAACCAATAATATTTAAAACAATATTCATTTGGGCAGTAGTAGGAAAGTCTGTCCATACAAATAACAAATAAGTAAGGTGAAATAGGGTCACCTTGCCTTATGCCACATTGCAGATGGAAGTACTCTGCTCTCTCCCCATTCCACTTCACATTTGTGCGAACACTGGTGACTGATATCATAACCAAATCAACCCACTCCTTAGGATACCCCACCTCCATAAGTGTATGATGAATGAAGCTCCAATTAAGTTGATCACAGGCCTTAGATAAGTCGACTTTAAGAGCAAAAAATCCCACCTTTCCTTGCATCTGACACATGGTGTGAGCCATCTCTTGCGCTACAACAATATTTTCATGTATGCTTCGTCCCGGTATAAAGCCCATCTGATGCGGAGACACAACTTTCGTAATTCTATTCTTAATTCTGTTTGCCAATACGTTACTAACAATTTTGTATAAAGTATTGCACGACGAGATGGGCCTGAATTGCTGAATATATTCCGGATTCTCAACTTTGGAAATTAGACATATATCAGTTCAATTAACCTCCCTCAGAATCAAAGGATTCGACCAAGCCTGCTTTACAAAATCACAAACACTTCTGCCGACCGTCTGCCATGATTTTTGATAGAATCCGGCGGGAAATCCATCCGGTCCTGGAGCTTTCCACGGACTCATGCTAACACAGCTCTTTTAACTCATCATCTTCTATTTCAAGTCTAATCTGCTCTATCTCCTCTTGAGATTAATGCAGGGAACGTTGATTTAGTTTGAAACCACCTCATTACGTTACCTCCCGCTGAGAATAACATCTTGTAGAAGTCATTCGCCATCTGCATGAAAACAACGCTACCCTCCACCCATTGACCATGCACATTGCCGAAGCATAATGAATTTTGTTATACCTTCGTCGAGTAATGGTTTTGAGATGGTAATAGCGTGTATTCCTATCACCGTCAACTAACCATCGGGCTCGGGACCTTTGAAACCACATCAGCTCTTCTTCCTTGAGGATATGCGCGAGTTCATTTTAATATCCCCTAACTTTACTCCATCAATTAATGCTAGGATAAATTGTCAAAAGGCTGGCTAAGTCAATATCCTAGAAATGGTTAAAGAGTAAAGTGAGGAGGTTCGGTTATGCTATCAGTCAATGGATATTAAACCCAGCAGGGGGTGTTGATGTGAGCAGGGGAGGCAGATTGTAGGAAGAGGTTATCTTCGTTGAGGCAGATTGTGAGAGTTTTTTGTTAGTAATTTCGCAGATTAAACTGACTAATGGAAGAGACATTTGAGGATCAAACTAATTAATGAAAGACATATTCGAGGACCAAACTCAATAAGGAAAGACACAATCAGGGGCCAGGGCTCTTTTTATAAATTTGATAAACTTGTAAAATAGCAAAAACTAACCGCAAACAAACAGATATAAGATTGAAATTGTTATCCCCTCTGAGGCAAGAACAATGAATTGATCTCTGTCTGTAAGCAGACGATGAAAAAATCCAGCTATAGAAATCACACCATACTCCTTCAAGCAGAAACCTCTGAATGCTCTAGCCATTACCAATCCTGGTGCATCATCAAAAGGCACCCACATCCTAGAAACTTCAGGCTCATCTTAGAAAGCAAAAACCCTACCCTTGCACTGCTTGATTCTTTCCGCTTCTCCTATAATAATTTCACACCAAATTGGAATAATGTTAGCATCAATACAGAAACATATATTCATCAAATAAAGAATAAATGTTAATGGCATAAGGCACGCTTGGAAAATCAGGTTCATTGTAAGCTTCGAGGGATGTTGAGAATCTTAGAGCAATCATAGTAGGTGTTCATCTAATCTATCATATTTTGTCAGTTGAAGAAGATTTAGCAGTATTGGGAGGTTTTTAGGGAGGCTTCGTGTTGGGATGGATAATTGGTATTTTGTACTTCCATCAGGTTGAAAATAGTATCATTTTCTCTAGCAACCTGTTTGTATCTCTCCCTAGAGGAAGACTTGGTTTTTCGCATGTCAACCTGTTTGGCTTCAGATGTGAAGAATTTGTCATATCATTTTTTCTTCGTTGGTCCGGACGCAATGGTGGCTTGAGGCAAGATCCTAAGTCGAGAACTTGGTCTTTTCTCTAGTTGCTATTCTGTTTTCAGTTTGTGTCAAGTTCGGGAATCTTTGGCACCTGCACTTGTAGTGATTTCTGTTGGAACTTGTTTGGTGGTTTGGATAGGTCTGGAATCTATATTGTAAGGCCTTATTTTGTTTTTTCTTCAGGTTGTATAGGTGTGTGATATTATGCAGGTTAGTGGCTGGTTGTGTTCTGCAGTACGTGGTATAGGGGTAGTTTAGCATTTGTGTTTGTTTTTTGGAGTATGTACTATTTTGTTTGTTGTTTTGGGGATCAAATTGACTGTGATTTGTACCATTGTGTCATGGCTTATGTCTTTTTAATTGGATATATTTTATTTTGGCTTTTCAAAAAAAAAAAAGTCGATATCATGATGCAAATTGACAAACAGGACGGGGTTATATTAGTTATGTCAAATTTGAGTAACCGAGAGAAACTAACTTCAATGTTATATGTTTAAATTTGAGTAAATCATCATTCAAGCCCTTAAATGTGTGAGGTGGTATCACATATCACAATAGTCTCTCAATTAATGAAAGAGACATTCGACGATCAAACTAATTAATGAAAGACATATTCGAGGAACAAACTCACTAAGGAAAGACACAGTCAACGCTGTTTTTATAATTTTGATAAACTAACCAAAACTAACAGCTAAACGAAATAGATATAAGATTATAGTCTATAGTAACATCGCTTGACACATTCAAGGATCAAAATAATGGTTTACTCGTTAACGAAATAGATATAAGATTGAAATTTTTACCCCATCCGAGGCAAGAACAATGAATTGATCTCTGTCTGCAAGCAAACGGTGAGAAAAATCAGGTATAGAAATCACACCGTACTCCTACAAGCAGAAACCTCCAAATTTTGTAGCCATTGTCAATCCCGGTGCATCATCAAAAGTCAACCGTATCCTAGAAACTTCCAGCTCATCTTGCAAAGCAAAAGCTCTACCCTTGCACTGCTTGATTCTTTCTGCTTCTCCTATAAGAATTTTGCACCAAATTGGAATAATGTTAGCATCAATAGAGAAACACATATTCATCAAATAAAGAATAAATGTTAATGGCATAAGGCATAAGGCATAAGGCACACTTGCAAAATCAGGTTCATTGTAAACTTTGAGGGCTGTTGAGCAGCTTAGAGCAATCATAGTAGGTGTTCATCAATCTGTCATATTTTGTCAGTTGAAGAAGATTTAGCAGTATTGGGAGGTTTTTAGGTAGGCTTCGTGTTGTCAAATGGTTTTCAAAGTTGGATTTACGTTCAGGATACCATCAACTTCGAATGGCAGCAGGAGATATTCATAAAACAGCTTTTCGCACGCATCAACGGCACTATGAATTCCTAGTAATGCCCTTTGGATTATGCAACGCGCCCTCCACCTTCCAAACGACTATGAACTTGCTTTTCCAACCATATTTACGGCAGTTCGTCATCGTTTTTTTGACGATATTTTGGTTTACAGCCGGACTCTACAAGACCACCTTCATCACACTTGGAAGTTGTTTTCAATTGCTTAGTAGAGAAACAGTTTTTTCTAAAACAATCTAAGTGTTGCTTTGCTCAAAATTCCATGAGCTATCTCAGTCATATCGTCTCTCATGAAGGTGTCAGTCCTGACCCGGAAAAGATTGCTGCAATGGTTAAGTGGCCACAACCTTAGAATATCAAACAGCTGCGAGGTTTCCTTGGCTTATCGGTTTCTATCGTAAATTCCATCTGTCACTATGCTTCTATGGCTGCACCTTTGACTGATTTGTTGCGCAAAGATGCGTTCTCTTGGTCTGTTCAGGCTCAGTTAGCCGATGATCAACTTAAGAAGGCTATGACTGAAGCGCCAGTTCTGCACTTCCCAATTTCGACCAAGATTTTGTTCTTGAGATTGATGCTTCAGGTCTCTGAACGGGGGCTGTGTTGTGGCAGGAGGGGCTGCTTTTATAATTTTGATAAACTAACGAAACTAACAGCTAACGAAATAGATATAAGATTATAGTCTATAGTAACATCGCTTGACACATATAACTATCAAAATAACGGTTTACTCCTTGAAAATTACTATTCACGAGGGAAAAGTAATAAAGGTGTAAAATAACAAAAACTAACATCTAACGAAATAGATATAAGATTGAAATTTTTACCCCATCTGAGGCAAGAACAATGAATTGGTCTCTGTATGTAAGCAGACGGTGAGAAAATTCAGGTATAGAAATCACACCATACTCCTTCAAGCAGAATCCTCCAAATGCTGTAGCCATTGTCAATCCTGGTGCATCATCAAAAGGCAACCTTATCCTATAAACTTCCGGCTCATCTTGCAAAGAAAAAGCCCTACCCATGCACTGCTTGATTTTTTCCGCTTCTCCTATAAGAATTTCACATCAAATTGGAATAATATTAGCTATTATGAACTAAGAAAAGTGGAATGAAATTCATTCTTTCATTGATTGTGAAATGAGAATACAACTAGTATATATACAAAGTCTATGGTATACACTTAGATGTGTGAACTAGCATGTAGTGAATCTTACAAACTGAAGTATAAATCAACTACTGATCCGGTAGCGTGTGTTGCAAGTTACTGGTGGTTTAACTTAATTCCTTTGTATTAACTTCATTTTGATCATGAGTAAGAACTCTGGTCCATTATCACTTCTAATGACTTTAGGGCGGTTATGCTATATTGGTTTTGAATGGAAGTAATAAAGTTTTGAACATGAATAGAAACTTCAGCTTCGGATTTTAACAGGATTATCCACGTATATCTACTATAGTCATCAACTATGGTTAAGAAATATCTATGATTATGAACAGAAGCAATGGACAAGGGACCCATATATCAAAGTGTATCATTTCAAAAATTGAAGTTGAAGTAGAAGTGCTGATGGGAAAAGAAAGTTTCTTTTGCTTTGCATAGTGACAAATGTCACATGCTGCTTTATCTTCAACAGTAATATCAGGATACAATTGGCTCATATGTGAAAGTCTTCTATGAGACAAGTGCCCTAGTCTAAAGTGCCATAAGGCATGAAAAGGTATAGCAGAAGTAGCATTAACATTGCTACTATTACAAGTCAAATTGACAGTTTTATTAGCAGACAAAGAATGTAAAAGGGGCATAGCAGGATGAATTCCATTGACCATCAATCTAAAGAGACCATCTGCTTGATCACCCCCAACCCAATCGTCTTCTTGGAGATCACTTCCTGTATAACACAGTTATGAGAAGAAAATTGAACAGAACAAGAAAGATTAGCACATAACTTGGAAAAAGAAATTAGATTAAGTCTAAAATCTGAGGAATAAAGCACATTAGTGAGATATATAATTGAGATGAAAAATGAACATTGCCGGCATATTTAACAACAGAATTACCAGTTTAGTGAAGAACATGTATGATCATTAGCTCCAGAATCTATGAGCCAACATCTAGAATTGGACTGGATAGAACAAGAAACAATGCTATGAATATATGACATAGATGTAACAAGGGGATTAAGACCTGTTTCAAGTATAGGTGTGTTGTGAATGTGGTTTGATCATACTTCTCTTGAGAAATACCAGTGCTAGAACTTGATGCCACCAACTCAGTGTTACCGTCAACAGTAGTAGTGTCTGCATTCTCAGAATTCACCAAATTCACACCAGCATTAGATCGAATGTTTGGATTTCCATGTTTCTTATAACACCAATCAATAGTGTGACCATTCTTATCACAGAAAGTGCAATGTCTTGTGTCACCTTTGCCTTTTCCATTGTTCGTAGGGGCTTTACCACGATTAAAGGACTTTCTTGTATCAGATGCATTCACGAGAACATTACCATCACAAGAACTAGGAGTCACAGGATTCAACAAAGTGTGATTACTTTCTTCTTGCACAACTAGTGAATACACTTTGTTAATAGTAGGTAAAGGATCCATCAATAAGACTTGAGTTTTAACAACAGAGAAATTGTCATTTAATCCAGTTAGAAATTGAATGTTTTGATCTTCCAATCGATAGGTGTGTGCTGCGCACATAGCATCACAACGGCACTGATGCACACAAGTGCAATGAGGCATAGGACGATGTGAATTCAATTCCTCCCATAAAGCTCTCATATCAGTGTAGTAATCAAGAACAGAGCGACTACCTTGTTTGAGAGTGTGAAGTGCAGATTGCAAAGAAATGATGCGAATTTGGTCAGCTTTAGCAAAGCGTTCGTGAAGATCCTCCCATGCGTTAATGGCATTTTCATGGAAAACAAGTATCTGAGCAATGGATTCTGAAACGGAATTGATGATCCAAGAATGAACAAGATGATTACAGTGCTCCCAAGTAGAACGATTCAGATCTAAAGCATCAGGAATAGGCATACATCGATCAACAAAGGCGAGCTTGTTCTCTGCTCCTAAAGGGCGACGCATAGAGCAACTCCATGCAAGGTAGTCGCTACCAGTAAGAGGAGGAGTAACAAGGACTGAATTTGGACCTTCGCTTGGATGAACATAGAGAATAGAATCAGTATTGTTCGGTGGAACTTGAGCTGGAACGGGAGCAACACGAGGAGGCATGGTGATTTAGCAAGAAAGTTGCAGAAAATCAATGGAAACAATGAAGAAATGAGCAAGAAGATGAAGTTGTTGAGATTTCCAGCGAAAACGGTTAGAAAACAGTTAGGATCGTAACAACCTTCACAATGAAGGAAGCTAATACCATATTATGAACTAAGAAAAGTGGAATGAAAATCATTCTTTCATTGACTGTAAAATCATTTTTTCTGACCCCATTTCGTTTTGATTCACAAGAAGAATGCAAAACTGAAAGCAATTATACAGGTATGGTATCCTTCACTTTGCGCACAACAAGATGACCTTGTGGACCATGGCATGGCCATCAAAGGCACCACAAAAGATTGTATCCTCAGACATGAAATCCTAGAAAAATGCAGATCAAAATTAGGATTTCAATATCGAAAATTAACCAAGTCTCTCTGGAATCACTTAAAAAGAGTCATGGATTGCTTACTTCCCAAACAACCATGGTATCCTGATTAATTCCCTTGCGGCTCTGCTAGGTAAATATGCACGCACCCCGACTCTTTCCATTAGTGAAAATCCTGCTAGGCAAGGAAGATAAATGGTGTGGAGAAATAAAATGGTCAGAGAATGTTCTCCTTGCTCTCTTTTGTCCACAGAATTCAATTTCTAAGCAAGATGGAGTGATCATATCTCCGTTGCTCCAGCTGCTACAAGTACTTTGACTGCTTGTTGACACACAAGAACACATTTTATTAGATGGTGGTGAGTATAAAATGCTTCCCTTTCCAGTTTCCATTATAGATCTAAGTTTCAAATCAATTGATGACATTGCAAGTTTGTGAACTGAACAACAATCTTCACTATAAATATTATCACTTTACGACTCATTGTAGAAAAATGGACTCTTTCCAGTATCCACCCTAGTTAAATTCAAAATCTGCCAGACGCTATTTGAATGGATAATGAAACCAGCTGAACACAACAAATAGGAGAAAAGGTGGGGTGGATGGATGGTGATGGTGGTAGTAGCTGTGCATTCATTGCAAAAGCAGAATAGAGTAACACTACCCATCATAAATCACCTAAAACATTATTTAGGCTCTGTTTGGGAAGCACAATAAGCTAGCTTATAGCTTATAAACTAAAAACTCTGTTTGGTAACAGTTTTTTAAAAAGAGCTTATAGCTTATTTTTCAAACGCTATTTCAAGTAGCTTATGAGCTTATAGCTTATCATTTTTCTTTTCCAACTTTACCCCTACCATCTTACTTGAAAAAATTAAATATTAATGAAACATATCATTTTTTATGCCATTTCATACACATATAAGCTAGTTCAACCGCTAATTTTACCGAACACTACAAATTTAATCAGCTATCTTATTTCGCTATAAGCTATAAGTTCATCTGCTATAAGCTAACTTATCAGCTATAAGCTGTGTTTTTTAGCAAAAAGAGGCTTATTTTCACTCACTTTCATTTTAATTACTATAAATCTCTACCAATCTAAAAGAATACATTTTATAGCTAGCAAACCCTCTTCTTCCTCTGAAGTTCAGGATTAGCAAAACTCAAACTCTGAAAAACAAGATCCAGCTAAAAAGCTTTTACCTTTCTTCAACTTAGGAGTTTGTTGTACATAGGAAGAAATATAGCTTCTAAGATGATAAGGCTTAGGTGGTCCTCCATGGTAGCTCTTAATCTGCATCATTTGGCCATTTGCATAAGATTTTGATCTCTGAAAATCCTCCGTAGGAAATTAGGTGGAAAGAGATTCAAAGTGTTTTGAGTCAGTCTCGTTCCTACACACAAACAGACAACACACTTTGTCAGAGAGAAACCAATAATATGAGTCTCCAACGTTCACCTCCATGTATTGTGAACGGTTCTTTTTTTTCTTTTTTCTTTTTTTATAATTGAACGGTTCTTTTCTTTAATGCTTTGGTGGCACTAAAAAATAATATAAAATTAAAAACATAATTTAAACCATACTATACTGTAGTAGTACTATACCCTTTTTTTTTTATGTAACAAAAAAAACAGTACTATACTTTTTTTTTTTTACCAACAATAATTATGGGGTGTAATTTGACCAGTAAACTACGGGTGTAAGAGCATTCACAATTGAGCTTCCTAAATTTGAGTTCTCAACTGTATACATAACTAATTTATTATTTTTTAACAACAGTTTCTAATAAGCACTTAATCTCTGCAATCCAGCACCTCTTAAAAAATTCTAAATGGATCCCATTAATAACTTTATATCACAATAATTTATTTTTTTTGAAAAAATTAATAAAAAATATATTTTAATGAAAACCAAGGTGGGCCCCAAAGGAAAAAGAGAGAGTTCTTATTTAGAAATTGGTGTCTATTAAGAACTCAAATGTGTATTGCTTCGATGGTAGTTCCTATTAATAACTACTCCTTAAAGATATAAGATCCACCATTGGAGATGGTCTAAGCGGAACTGGAAAAAACTATATATTATTAAGTTAATTTTATTTTTATTGCTGCCCAACCTACATCTAATTTTTTTAGGTAGCACAACTCCTTAAAAAAAAACTTCTCAATAACCCTAAGTCTCTAACTTAGAAACACTCTCGCCTCTCCTCGGTATAGGTGTATATTTTTATGGAGGTCTTGTTCATTTAGATTTTGTGTGTTAGTCTATTAAACTTTCCTTTTAACATGAGTTTTGCACTTCTTGTGCCTAACTCATCTTAATAATTTTTTGCTTTTTTTAAAAAAATAAATTATGTATTTGATTAATTTATGAAAAAAAAGATGTATTTTGTATGTGTTGTATATCAGAAAAAAATAATAGCATGGAAATACATCGAAAAAATGCATCGGAAAAACTATGAGGTAAAACTGATCAAAGTATCCGAACTAAACCGATGAGTTTGGTTCGAATTTATTTTTGAAAAACACTAAAAACCGAACCGAACCAATCAAGGACTCATTGATTCAGACATCGAATTCACTCAAAATCAATCCAAACCGGTCCAATTACAGCAACCCAGCACTAAACCTCTAACATACCCTAATCAATTTATTGTGTGTTAAATCTTACTAGTCTATGGTCTGGTTTAGATTGTTTGGCAACACAACTCCCATGCATTACATCTATGATTCTACTAAAAAAAATTCATTTTTTTTTTTTTACTTTGGGGGATTTTTTATTATTTTTGGAGTTTTGTTTTATTTTTTTGAGAGAAAGTTTTGTTTTATTTCAAAAGTCAATTAAAATTAATTTGTTGACCGTTTCAATATAATAACTAATTTTCCTACAATATCTCCCATGACTCATCATTATTAATATGATACTAATTTACACCCATTTATTTACCTTAAACACATGTTCCTTGTAGTCTGAGTTGGTAAAAGGCAATTATTATTTTTTTACTCAAACATAAATATTCTTTCATTTAAATACATCGATCAAAATTATTACAAGTTGAATTTCGCTAAAAACTAATAAGGATGAATCTGCGAACAGACTCACAACATCCGAGTTAATAGCATAAAACGGCCTAATGTCTATGACAAAGCCTACGTTGATTTGACAAAATTCAAATGTATGGAATAGTCATGCATTCAGATATACAACATTAACAGCGCTAAAGTCATTGAATGTGCACTGAATTTGGATCAAAGCACACCTGCAAATAAATAAAAACCGTACTAAAATGGGACGAAACCAAAACTCCGCACTAAGACGAGATAAAACCAAAACTCAGTTTATCTCATTCATAAAAAATAAATAAATAAAACTCACTTTATCTCTGACTTTTGAGACACCTTAAAACACTGTTCAATAGCTACCATGTGGTTTTTTAATTAATTAAGTTTATTCTATAATATCTGTGATGATTTAGTTAAGTTTATTCTTCAAGAGAGAAACCAATAGTATATTAGTATGAGTCTCCAACGTTCATATCCATGTGAACGGCTCTTTCCTGCGAGTAAAAATTAATCATCTAGGGCCTATTTGTTTCAGCTTTAAAAAGATAGATTTTTTTTTTGTATATTTTAAAATAGATTTTATAAAACTGTTTTTTAAAATATTACAAGTTTTTTTATATTAGTTTTTTCTAAATTCAAACACTAATTTTGACATCATATAACATAGACGTACATTATTGAAGAACAAAAAATAGTCAAAATCTCAATTTTTATAAAAAGTTGTATTTCAAAAATGATTTTTATGAAAATCTATTTGAAATAGCTTAAAAAGAAGTGGTTTTTTTTTTAAATTTTGATATCCAATTTTTTTTTTTTAATAAAATGATGAAATACCTAAAATAACATTTTAAGAATTACTATTCAAACAAAATTTTCATTTGAAACTTTTATAAAAAATTTCTTTGTAAATTTTTTTTATACAAAATTTTCTAACACTACAAAATCTATTTTGAAAAAAATCCAAAACAACGGGCCCGTAATCTCATAAGAAAAAAATCACTTTTTTTTTTCTTCAAATTATAAAGAAAAAAATCAACTTTTATCATTTTTAAGATTTATTTTTATTTATTCTCATCAAATTAAATGAAAATTACATTTAATTTATTCTATCTCTTCTTTTTCACATACTCCATTCGTTCCAAATTATATGTCACTTTGAAGAAAAAATTTGTACCAAATTATATGTCACTTTACATTACCAATGAAGCATTTAATGCAATTTTTCCTATTATACTCTTAACTATTTATTACTCTCTCTTATTTCAATTCTTCAATTTATTTTTTCAATATCATAGATGAAGGACAATTTTGTAAATCAACTCATAATTTCTCTTTTCCATACAACATTGATTACGTTTCTTAATATGTGTATAAATGTCAAAGTGACATACAATTTGGAACGAAGGGATGATAATAATTAATAATCAATAAAAATTCTTTTTACATCTTCCAATGAAACTTATTTGAAAGAAAACACAAAAATTCATACTTTAAATTATCACATTTTACTTTTCTTAATATGTGTGAATTTCAAATTATCACATTTGAAATTTATTCCATCGGTTAAGATGTCGCATTATATATACTCCATCCGTGCTATTATATAAGAGACAAATACAAAGCTCCAAATGTCAAGGGAAAATTATCTTTGTACCCAAAGATTTCAGGGGCATGGAAACTTTTATGTATTTGAATGATAATAGCAACCTTAAGTTTGTCACACGCTTTGTAATAACTCCAATAATTTTTATTTAAAACTTACTATTACTCAATGTTGAGATTCTTTGTCTGTGTACAATAACTTGTCCTTTAGTTTTTATGATTTTATATGCGAAATCATGTTATGATTTACAGGCAATGAAGTGTGGTTGTGGGTGTATAGGATGTGTTGAAGAAGCTGCATATAAGGTTATTGGTAGGGGTGTACATGGTGAGATTGGGGTTGGTTTGGCCAAAATTCTGGATTGGGTCGAGTAAAATAACCATCCACTTTATTATTAGGCCGGGTTGGAGAAATCCACTTATTTTCGGGTTGGATTCGGTGAGTAGTGGGTTACCCATTTTTTTATTTTTTTATTTTTTTTTAATATTAAATTACTAAATGACGAATCATCATATTTTTTCATAAAAATAACTCAACTGTTTTTTATTTCTTAAAAAATAGTGTAATATTTTTAGTATCATAATATGATAATATCATCATCATATTTTTTTTCTTCATAACAAAACCTATTTTCACTATTTTCAAAGAATGATATTTTTAGCACAACTATTTTGAAACGACAAAAATAATCACAATCAACGACTGGAACTTATATTTTACATAGTAATAACACCCAACAATTGTGTTAATAACGTATAACTATTAATAATATGCAGGGTTTCAAGGATTTTACAAACATCAATAAAATCTATCAATATCAAACCCCATCCAAAATGTTGTCTATAACTTTATAAAGGATGGACGCAATGTTTGCATCAATAATAGTAACAACAGTACTGGTATTTCCAATCTCTATCAAAGTTCTGTAAGGTTCTCCGTATGAACTAGACAAACATTGTGTGATTAAACAATCATTAACAAGTTCCATCGATGCATTAATTCCCATATCCGATTATGCAGATACTCCATCCGGTCTCATATATAAAAAAAATAAAAAATTACAAGGTCTTAAATATCAGTAAAAGTTACTACAATCATTATATTTATTTTAAATATTTCAATTTTACCCTTAGGTTTACTTTTTCATACTACTATAAGCCTAACCCTTGGAAACCGTAGAAAAAAGAAATATCAAGGCTTAATTTTACTACTTCCACAAGCTATGCTTCACTAGTGGCTTAAAGTGTGCACATGTAAACAAATTTTAATTTATTTGAAAATAAACTAAGGATAAAATAGTAAATGACATTTTTTTTTATTCTTTATCCAATTTTCTTAAAGGATGTGCATTTTTTTTTCTTTTTCTAATATTCAAAACCAGAGGAAGTAGAAGTTTTGTTAAATCACGAGGGGGCAGCCATACCACACTTGCCACAACAATCTCCCCTTAAGTGTGAGTCCATCGACTTTATGATATGCTCCCATCAAGCGGAAGCTTTTAACATCCAAACACTTGCACCACCGTTGACCACACTCAACGCCAGTCAACGGGACACGATGTCTGACCATCTTTGTCAGGAAGACTTTCGATACAAGGAGCCGACCACACTCAACGGGACACGCCGCCTGACCACCTTTGTCAGGAAGACTTACGATACAAGGAGCCGGTCGAACCCTTCGTCAAACCATCGACTCTGATACCATTATTGGGTCACGAGGGGGCAGCCTGGGGATCATCCACATTAGGTTTAAGAACGACCTTAAGGTGTTAGATTTATGGGTCATCTCACTCATAAAGTGTTCAACCTCCACTTATCTAAGCAATGTGAGACTTAACACTCACTTGCCACAACAAGTTTATCGTAATCTGCTAACCCACAACGTATCGAACAGCTATTTCTTAGGGAAGATTTTATGTCATTATCCAAGATCAAGTGGTGGTGTCTACCATTTTCCATTAATAGACCCCCCTTTTAATATTGTGACATTAATTCCTTCCTTTTTAAAGGTTTTCCAATAAAACTGGGAAGCCAAATCAGCTGCAATTTTCAAGTCTGAATTGTCCTTTTCACATGTGTTAGTAAACCTCATATCAAATTTATCTATACTAAGCGTGCACCACAAAGCCCAAATAATTAGGCCCATTTATGTTATTTGGTTTGCTTTAAGAAAATTGTTTTTTCGACCCCTGCCCATTTCTTTTCTACCCCCCAAACTGATGTTTTTGCCCTTGGGGGTATGGAAAAAAATTGCCAAGAAAATTCGGTTTTTACGAACCGAGCTGTTTGCCTAACCAGTTTGGTTTATATTAACTGAACTTTTTTGGGAGTAAAGTTGGGGGTGCATCGGATGGAGGACATGATACAAAGAAGCAGCAATCTTCTAAAGATGATCTCATCTCCTTCTAAGCTGCACTACTGATCTACTTTGAAGATGGGTATATAAGTTCTTGACAAGGTATAGATGGGAAACACTGAGAAACAAATAACAATAGGTTTTCGTTCATATTGTTTGTCTGGTGTGAAACTTGTGAAAGTGTTTTGTAAGCATATATTGAGACATTCCTTTTCAACAACACACCCACCTCCACCTTTGTTAGGAGTGTTTAAACTAATAAACTGATCCAAAGAAAATATGTAAACTTTTTAAAAAAATGGAACAAAAAGTTCGGTTAATATAAACCAAACTGGTTAGGCAAACAACTCGGTTCGTAAAAACCGAATTTTCTTGGCAATTTTTTTTCCTTACCTCCAAGGGCAAAAACGTCAGTTTGGGGGGTAGAAAAGAAATGGACAGGGGTCGGAAAAACAATTTTCTTGCTTTAAATAGAATAAGGATGACAATTAGTTGTCGATAGATTGTGGTTATTCGTGGTTGGGTCAAGGGAGAGACTAGGCTCTACAACTCCTAGAGGTTTTATTAATTATTTACTTTTATTTGGCAGTTACACTTTGCTGCTCGTTACTATTTGAGTCTTTTGATTACAAAATTGAAAGAGCAAAACACTGCTGCTGCCATAGTGCCATCAGAAAAATAAATTGAGCCATGGTGATGGACTGTTTCGAGTGTTTTTGGTGTATGTCAACAGTTTTGCAGTGGTGTTACACTATTTTGTGGGATGATTTGTTATTGATGAATGATGGTGTTGTTTTGATGTATATCTTTGTAATTTAAAAATTGAAAAATATGTTAATTTGAGACTCTAATATTTCTAAAAGTTAATTTTTATTGATGATATTAATATTTTTATCATATATTTTTTTTGTAGCGTACTGAGTATTATGTTTGAAGTACCATGAACCCAAACATCGTACCGACTCTGTATACCCCCGGCGTACCTAATTCTTTGAGAGTTGCGAACCGAGTACCCAAATTCGTACAGCGTACCAAAGTGAATTGCGAACCGTGTGACTATGGTACCAAGAAGACCATGCAATCATCCATATATTGTTGGTCAACGATCATCAAAAAACTTTATTAGGTTGAATTTTACATTCTTGATAGGTTTTTCGCTCCCCTATGTGCCTGGGGCTAAACAATCACTTCCTGTTACATATTTGCAAAAACGACACTCTTGAATAGTTTAGAATGATTTCCTTACTAGGGTGAAACCCGCGCTTCGCACGAGTGGACTAAACGCGAAGCTAAACTCAAAGAAATGAATAATATGCAATCAAAGGAAACAAAATCTTTAAAACAAAATTTTAAAGTTAACACAATATCAAACGCAAAATAAGTAATAATCTGGAGAAGTGTCCCGAAATGTCCGCAGGAGAATTTTTGTCTCCATCCCCACGGTACCCACAGAGATCAAATTTTATTAAATTTCTATATTTTCGGACAAAATTATGACATTATTTTTTCCTTTTTATTTAAAAAAACAAATATTTTGCATCTTTTTTTTAATGATCAAAAAAACAAATAAAAATATTGGAGAAAATAATGGACATTAACTCCTCAGTTACTTTTTTTATTTTTTTAAAAGGAATCAACATTTAATTATACTAATAATAATAAATTATCTAAATAATAATAATAGTAATAATAATAATAATAATAATATATTCAAGTATATATGGATGAATTCGGGGAATCGCGGAGACGGACGCTTAATCCTCGATCCCCTCTCCGAAGTGTCCGCGAAGGAATTTTTGCCTCCATTCCCGTCCCCAACAGGAAAAAATCCCCGTTTTCGGATCTCCGAACGGGGCAATTCCCACGAGGATCCGCTCTATCGGATGCAAATTGACATCCAATCATTTTATGATAAATATATTGACTAACCAAACTCAAGAGATAAGTAGTAAAGAGAATACACAATTTTTTTTATAATTATTTTTTATAATTTGTTTTGCAACTATAATAAAGAAAATATACTTTCTTATTTTGTTTTTCTTATTTTGTTCTTCAAGCTAGAGCAGTTAAAATGGACTAACCCGTCATGAATAATTGAATACAAAGACAAATTGATAACAACTCTTACCCAGATGCAAGAACAGAGTTTTTAAAAGCAGTCAATCTACCTGGGAAATAAATTAAAATCAAATAGATCAATCAAGAAAGGAGCTTGTAATGTACAGAAAAGAAATAAGTCAACTCAGACATCTCAAAAATTATGTTATCAGTGACGGCTAAGCTTCAAGCTACCTGAAGCCATTTTACCACCACTTACGAGTCAATATTAATGGACAAAATCTCAATACCTTTGTCCTTGGCCCAGCAGAGACACCATCCAAGTCCCATGGCCTCGCCTACAGATTAGTGGTAGCAAAACTGACAGCCCCTACATGGTTCCGGACCATGATCCACCATCTAGTAATTCTGTCAAAGCAACCACCATCTATGTTTATTTTTGTGCAATTTTTTATGGTAACTACTTCTCTCCTTTGTGAGGCAGTTGTCACCCAAGATTTCGCTTTCTGCCCGTTTCCAATGGTCCCATATCAATTTTTTATTTTATTTTAATGTTAAATAACCATACTGTTTTATTGGATTTCATCCCTATTAGAAGTACTTGAGAGTGAATCATTCTTTTCCTATCTTCCTGTTAGAAGATAAATTGACTTCTACTTGAATTGATATCTTATAGTTTTTTATTTATTTAATCATGTTAATATTGCCCTTGTATTGTCAAATTCTTCACATTTGTGTTGCATCTCTTTGTCTCTTTGCCTTTGTTCTATTATGCATATCCAAGTTCTGCAGAATAAGTACATCCTTCTTTTAGTTGCAAACAAAAGTTCACCCAATCTTAGAACCAATAGCCTATGATACAAACTATGACACTAAAAGCAACAAAACACAAGTAGTGAAATTAATTTCCTGGACAAACACATCCCTGCAAGCCTAAACATGAGGAACATGAAAACAGAAAAAATCTAAGCCCAAACAAAACCAGTAACAGTAGCAAAACTCAACAAACAAGCCCATATACTTCAATTCATCTTCTTTGGCTCACCGTCCTCATCTCCATGCCTTCTAGGACTTATGCTACTACGAGCATGTCTCTTTCTGGACTCACCACCATCATGTTCCTTGCGATCCCTGCTTCTACTTCGGCTCCTTGAGTAGCTCCTCCTCCTACCACGGTCACGAACCCTGTCTCTCCTCTCAGGCTCCCTACCTTCTCTCTCACGACCATAATCCTTTTCTTCCCTCAGACGATATCTGTCTCTGTCCCTCTCCCTATCTTTGTCCCTTTCCTTTTCCCTATCTCTGTCTCTGTCCATGTCTCTTTCTCGGCCACGTCCACACTCTCTGTCACAATCTCTGTCATAGTCGCGATCCCTGTGAAAAGGATATCAAAAAAGTAAATTATTAGTTAACTTCATAAGCCAACATAACATTTTAAAGTGCATGACAGCACCAAGGATAAAAGGCAATCTATAAATCAACATGACAATTGCTTTAACCATCAGCAACAACTTAACCACCATTTAGATGTATGTGCATGCAATGCGATTATTAAAATGACAGCTAACTCATTTTCAAATATCTCCGTTACATACTTGATGGAATCACATACTAAGATGCTGAAGAGATAGAGGTAAAATACTACAACATTTTTTGTAACTGTTCAAGGACTGCAGAGCTATGAAAGTTTCAGCCGATGTTATTCTCAGTCTTGTAAAATTATGTGTTTTCTTTGTTTAATGTTCCAGAAGGACTTTTGTCTCTTGCACTATACTTTCGCTCTTGACTGATGAATTTTCTTTCGTTATAGAAAAGCTTTACATAAAATTAAACACTCTCATATATGTTCAATAGTTATAACTCATAACCAAGTGGAGAATCATTCATATTAACCTCAGATTTAAAAAATAGGCAATGAGATAATCAAACTTTTGTTTAAAAGGGAAAATTCAAATCTTCAATATATATGACCATGGAGAACATTTACCAATGCAACATAACTGTTTGACCCATGATACTTCTCAACTGCATACTGTCAGTGCAGAGAAACCTGACAGGATCATTGAATTTTACTATAGGAAGCTGGTTGTATACCACAAATGGATCATAATGCCATAGTGGAAATATTAGTAACTTTGTTAAAATATATATACATAGTGTGTGTGTGTGTGGGCAGGTTTCTGTGCAAGTTCAAAAACAACTTCCAATATAAACCCTAAAGATACACTCACGCACAAGCAATGTCAACTACAAACCAGAAAGCAAATAAATTCATATGAAGTTACAAAACATTTGCAAAGAGAGAACACTGACCTGTCACCTGTGTCTATGACTATCACGTCTTCTATCCCTATCTCTCTCCCTTGCAGGGCTTCGCCGACGATATTAATCCTGTAAACCATTCAACAATTAAATAAGCACTTGCATTTGTAGAAAAAAATTAGATGAAAAGTAGATTTGCTAAAGAAAGGAAAGCACCTTCTCATGGGCTTTATCTTCAAGCTCATCAGCAGGCTGTTCATTATCCTCATTCTCCTCTTCATCTTCAAAATCTTCTTCAAGTGCACTTTGTCTAGGTTCCAATGCACCAAGAGATTCAAGAGTCCACCTACAGAAAACAGATGAAAAAGAAATTAAACTTCACACCACAAAAATACCACAATGTAATCTGTAATTGAAAGTTCTAACTTCACAGTACACGTGCAAACCAATAACACCCCCTCCACCTCCCATATAAAAAAGAAACTTTAAAAGATATATACACCTTACTATGTGAAAAAAAAGGGGGAAATTGCTCAAACCACCCACTCCTAGGGAAACATAGGGAAACATAGTGAAGTGCATTCAAGGAAAAAAGTGACAATGTTTATTATGTTCACTGCGATACTACTATTAACTCCTACAACACAAAACCCGTTGTATTTCATGAGCAAAAAATGTTTACATCAGTTGATAGAAAACACACTAATGGAACAAGACTATTCGCCATGCGACAAATTTACCGTCGTTGATAGTAGCAATGTTATGAGTGTGTTTAAGATAAATGTGTGAAAGGTTTAATAGTTCTAATTTTATGAAAATGAGAATTTTTACAATAATAATTTATAGACTTTAGTTGGTCTAGAAACAGGAAAGGTATATATATCTGATTAAGATACTCCAGATAGATTTGTTATTACAAAAAATTCATCATACAGGAGAGGAATAAAGAACCAAGGTATAATCATTGGAAGCAAATATATTGCCTACTATTCAAAATATTATTATCTATCATGCAAACCACAAATTATAGACCAATCCAGTTAAACTTATATAGTATCAACAAAAAGGTTACTGAGAATGAAAATAATGGCAAACAAATAAGCCAAAAGTACCTTGACAGAAATTAAAATTATTGGCCTAAACTTATCAAAGACTTTTTTTGGAAAGGAAAAAAAACCGTAAAAGAAGGAAAACTTGCACAGCAATTTCCACAGACTGAACGAAAGTCAGTCTACCACTGACACAGAAGAAGCGGCTGGCAGCTCAAACCCACACGCAAAAAACCTGCCAAACCCTGCAAGCACCAGAAGCATTTAAAACAAAAGCAAAACCAAACAAAACAAGGAAAGGGAATACACAAAAACAAACTCAAATCTTCCGTCTACAGTGAACAAACAAGGAAAACTCCCAAATGATGATATATTGATTATGGTTGATTTATTGATATGCAAAAAGGGAAATAAACAAGAAATGCATCATGGAATTGATTTGAATGGAAAAAGTTTACTATAGATATATACAGATAACTATTAATAAAAGTCAAAATATTCCTACTATAGATATACCAATAGATGCACCTTTTACAAGACCTGTTTTTTTTATAAGCCTTTTACAAGACCTGTTGATTAGAACCAAACTTAAGAAGTCCAAATATTGATGATACTATATAGGACCAAATTTAAGGTCACAAGAGGTATGTGAATATGCATCAAACTAAAACTAATAATCATAATACCAATACAGAAAGTCAAACCTTTTCTGCAAGAAGGAATAATGAATGTTAGAAAGCTAGCACCAAACATGTAGCAACATTTACTCCTTGTATATGCATTCAACATGAAAGATGACAATCAATATTAACTCTTGTATATGCATTTATATAACAAGTCTTCATCAATTATATACAAAATATACCAACTAAAACTAAGCCAAGGAAATTAAAAAAAAAAAGAAAAGAAAAGATTAATCATAATAGGAGTACTTACTCACCAAATAGATAAGCACTTAGTGATTGTTCACCTCCTTGTAAATAGGAACTAACTGTGTATAACTATCTTTTGAATAGAATACCATAGGCTCCACTATCTCTTTGCTAATACTAATAGTTGGACTCAATGAGAAGAAACTTCCACGGCATTTTTTTAGGAAATTAGATCCTCATAGATAGGGACTATAAAAATGAGTTGGCCACCTAGTTTGATTAGCATCATCAACTAAAACATGGTAGTTGGCCATTTCAATCTAGAAGTATAGAACTAAGCTAACCATGTGTGCCACAAAACCCTTGTTGTTAGATGCTAATAAAACTACATTAACAAAACAAAAACATAGCCTGCTATCAACTTCAGAACTTTAAAAAAATAAAACTGAACAAAAATACAGACCCATCAAAGAGTCTCTTTTTATAAACTTTTGCTTACCAAAAATAAACATGGAAGCTCTAAATCCACCTTTCTTTCTATTCTATTCTATTCAGCAAGAAGCTTGAGTTCTTATGTTTCCTCTTGATTTTCCTGTATTACTAAATTTGAAACTCATCAACTATATGCACAGGAAAAAAAGTAGAGTGTGGTTTAGTTGAATGAGTAGAAGAACCTTACCACATTTTCTACAACAAAATACAGATAAATCAAATCAAACAAATTATAACTACATAAGAAAAGCATCAATTTTTATGTAAATGAAATGAAAACCCATTCAAACACTAATGAATCAACAAATCATAAAACCTAAAAATACAAATTGGTCAAAAGCCCAAACACCAAAACACAATCAAGAACATAAATCATCAACAAAAAGAATACAACAAATAAACAAAATCCACATTTTCTGTTACAAAAAAATAGATAAATCAAATTACCCAAATTAAAACCACATAACTACAACATCAATTTTTATAACCTAAAAACAAGAAAGTTTAAAACTTCATAGAAATGATATTGAAAACTACCAGCCTGAGAAGGAGGAAGTGATTTGGAAGGATGACCACAAATCTCAGCAATGGAACTCAAAGAAAGACCATAGCGAGATATCTCGGGACAATCACACAACTCCAACTTAGTTTTCATCTGAAATAGAAGCTTGTAAGGATGGAGAGTAGTACTATAGGCACCAACACTGGGAGCAACAGTAAAAAACGACATGGTATAAACAGCCCCTTCTTCAAACTTTTGCTGAAACAAATCCTGGTACCCTAATTTTGGATTAAAACAACAACGAAAAAGCAGCATCAACAACACGAAGCAAATTCAAAACCAAACAACAAGAAGCAGCAACAACAACCAAAATAAATAAACAACGAACAAAACTATAAAGAACAAAAGCAAACACATAGATCAACATTTTCTACTATCCAAAAAAGCCACATATTAATCAAATCAAAGAAAAGCCGACAAACCTTAGCATCAACAAGAACCATTTCAATGGAGTTAACCTGGTTAGGTCTAAGATAAGCAGTAACTTCCCAAATCCTAACCACCCTCACCATGAACCGCCAAGAAGTTCTTCCTAGAACAACATCGGAGAGAAAATCGAACCTAGCTGCCATCAGAGAAAGCAGCAAAAACAAATCAGAAAACCAATAAACAAAAAGAAGAGAGGGATGGGAGTGAAGAAACCAAATCAATCCATAGGTTTATATAGGAGAAAAGAAGCGCAAAAAAACAAACAACCAAAGCAAAAGGCTCTGCAGATGTAAGAGGCATGGAAAAGGAACCAAATCAATCCATAGGTTTATCTCTCTATAAGGAAAACTAGAAAATAAGAAAACTATATCAATGCTAATAATAAATAGAGAATCATCAACAGACACATACATTAATGAGCATATTAGAAGTAACTATAAGGTAACAGTGCTAGCTCAGGATTCACAATATCCTACAAAGAATACATTCATTAAAAGGACGAAACTTGCAAGCTCACGCATGAGTGAAGCGACTATGATGAAGCATTGTTTTGAGGAATATATCACACCTCGAGGATAAGCAAAGATTTTGTATCGCCACACCAACATCGAAGCAGATGAACAACGGGACCAATACGCAGACTCCAGCGAGGACAAAATACAATGCAGGGTTCTTGCCAATTCTTTTTACAAACAATACATAAGTGAGAAAATAACAATAAAAATGTCGAGCAAAATCATCTTGTGATTTATGCATTCTGAGGTTATCAATGGAAACTCCAACTCTTAGTAAGGAAATACAAATTTGCTCAAACAAGTAATTCTTTGGCCACTGAAGAAATTATATAAATTGGAACCTGCAAATTGAAAAATGATGAATACTTCAAAGTCAGCAAGCAGGAATCTCAGATTTTGCTACAAAAATCATTTTGCTTGTTATGTTTATTTGACTCTAGTACACTTTACAAACTTTTGAAGGAAGTGCGACTGCTTTGTAAAGACAAGCATTTTACCCGCGTGTAAGAACAAGCAACTAAAAAAGATATTGGAATGTGGTTTGCAATACAGTTGTGGTCAACAATTTCAAACAAAGCTAGCTAATTAACAAACCCACAAAATACATTCCATATTTACATCATAGTTTTCTTGATTTTGGTAATCATGCAGAACATATCAAAACAAGAAAGGATACCTCCATAGCTGAAGCTTCGAGTAACGTTGTCATTTCCTCCAAAAGCTGCAAAATAGTTCCTAGTCGATCAATAGGAATAATAAGAACAGAACTGTCATCTTTGACACACTCTATAGCACATGAGCATATGAAAACAAGATTGGAATCATATGCAAACAAAGCAGAACAGTAATTAAATGTCCATCTTTAGTTCTTAATTCTTAATTCTCGTCCATCTTAATTCTTAATTCTACATGCTCATGAATTAGCTCAAGTGTTTCGTCTTTCTCTACCTTAAATGAAATTTGTATATACATATTACATTAAATCAATAAAAAATAAAATTGATCCCGATACATGAGTTACACTTAAATGTGTACAGTAATTAAAAAGCCTGCGAAGATAAACACTCCGTTGAAGATAAACAGACCGTTGAAATGTAAACTATTAATTATATCATACAGCCACCATGAGGCAATGTTAATGTCATCCTATCGAAACATGTTATAATTTTCTTTACATAACATGTTTGTGTTTCTAATCCAATTCTTGATTAATTTGCGTCAAATCATTCTGTCACATTGCTACCTTTAACTGAACAATGTAATCGTCAATCACGGAATGTAATGTAACCGTAAGTGTTGCTGCATTGTGTTGTACCATGCCGCATCGGTTAACATTACACAGCATATGAATTATGTTGCTGTGTTGTCTTTCAAACTAAACAAAATATTAATACAAACAATATCATCTAACAGAGGGTTTATGTCAGCATTGTCACCTGAAATTAACTTACAACTCCCTGCCTCGCCTTTTCACCAGTCACTACCTATAACAGCTTTAGTCAATCTCCGCACCGTTTATTACCTCAACTTTACTCTCATCTCTTTACCATATCTCTCCAATTTTATTACTACTTTATGACTTTTACAGTATTGCCTATAGGCATAGGCCATATTATCATACATGAAACTCATGAAATTAACACGCAGCACCGTTACTCCTTTTGCACCGAGGCAAACGGAAACACAGCAACGGGACATGCACCGACAGACAAAGCGAGCAAAACTGAAACAGAACAATCAGCAATTTGCCACACAAGATCAAACATACACATCCCAATTAAACACCTCCCTCCACACACACTGAGCAAAATCACAATGTGAACAATAGGTGAATAGCTGACTCTAAGGAACCAGGGCACCAAGCACAGTTTGGGTTATCCATCGCAAGTGTGACACTTCGCCTAGAAAGTTTAGTCCTAGTCGGAGTTCGGTCATGAAGAAGTTGCCAAGAAAAAGAAACCACCTTCAAAGGAGGCAGACTATGGCAAATTTGCTTCGCCTTCAAACAAGAGAGGACATCCTCCCTTACTAGATCTAGCGCAAGGACATCGTACGGTGATTTTACCGAAAATAACCCTCTTGATCCGGCAACTATTACCATTTATCACTAATCGAAGGAACATCCTGAATAAGCTCCACCCATTGGAACAACCTTCTCCAAATGAAAGCCAACCGGTCAGCACCCTCCCCTAACAACTCCTGACACGAGCCTCTTTTTACTCCAAAAGAGAAAACAATCCTGGGAAAATATCACAAAGAGGGACACCCCCTATCCATAAAAAAATACTTTAGACCAGAACCATGTGGGCGCGCATTTAACCAGATGCTCATACCCCCCCCCAAATTACTTCCTCACTTCATTATGCAATACTTACAAAAGACATAACCAGCTTGACTGGATATAGACACACACGTAGGGTACATGAAAGCATGTGATAATAAATTAGATAGCCTTAATGATGGTCATGATTAATTAGTAATTACTAGTAATCCCTAAGATGAGGTTTTTCTACTCCTTTATAAACAAAAAATTGAAAATCCAAATAGATTATATCAAGACAAAACTATCATAAGTGCATAGCATCTTACACAGAATTAACAGCTGAAACATCAACTGGTGGACCACCATCAATTGTATTGATAATCTCCAAGACCACAGTTCCAACATCAAGCTTGTACAACTGAAGAGCCTGCCGGAAATGAAATACATATACAATATTTAAGTGATCATAAGTCTGTCGCCAAAATATAATTTGATCTTCAAAAAATGACTGAGCTGAAGTATTGTTGCCAAAAATCAATCTAAAGTAGGACAATATTATTTTTATAACCCACAATAACTAAAATGTAGCAGTTCTAGTAAATTAAGCGTGACGGGTAATTTGTCTACCTTACACTTTTTGCAGGTAATTTGTCATGAAGATGGGCATATGAAATATGTCAGAGTTAATGTAATTTTCATTGCAAGCAAAAAGTCAGCGATGCAAATTGACAGTGATGTTGTCGCAACTTCCCTGTGCAAGTAAAACAAACAAACATATTGCTTAAAACATATGATTAGTAACTATTGACATAAACCGTAATCAACAAGTTACTTTATTCCCATCATATACCTGGAGAAATGTTTATGTGTCATGACATGCTCGCCCAATTGGCCTATTGTTTATATAGATGCATTATCAAGCCTCTGTTGAGAACTCAAGACATTCATAATTTGATTAATGGATAAATCAAGAGCAACCTTAGAGGAGGCTGATTCACCAGAAACACAAAGCAAGCAATGCCTGCAAAGGGCACAGCCAAGCATTAAGCAGATACAACGAGAATAACAAAAACAGTACAGAATACATAAACACACACACACAGAGATATATATATATTCTTTTAAGCCACTAAGTGCCAATGCAACAACAGTAAATTCTGAATATGATATCCAGCATAATAGCATGTTATAAATATAGGCTTCTGAGTTCTAAGATAATATTAAATATGAAGATCAACTAATTACAAACCTTGAACAGAGTCCTGTCGGGGGGGGGGAACTTGCATATATGTGAGATGAACGGACGCTTTCGTCTTTTAGCGGGTCACCTGTAAGCATCCATTCCAAGGCAATTGAAACATAGGGGAGTTGTTCTTGCCCATCAGCTGGAAAAAGATGGAAGACAGTTCTCTTGCATTCCAGTCATTGTTTTCCAAGCAACTCTATCAAAGGGAGACAGTCCAGAACTTTTTCTTTTCCTTTAAACATCTTTTGGAGCAGGTTCTTTAACGACATTTTTTGGAGCCTATGACAAACCTCTTCGAGTCTCATTCTGCAAGTTACTTTATCCGGGAGGCGAGCTGATACTTACAGCAATAGCGTTGGTTACACATGTAGTAATTATCACATCTTTCTACAACACTCACTACCAATAACCTACACATCCTATACACCCACAACCACACTTCATTGCCTGTAAATTATAACATGATTTTGCATATAAAATCATAAAAACTGAAGGATAAGTTATTGTACACAGACAAAGAATCTCAACATTGAGAAATAAAGTTTTAAATAAAAATTATTGGAGTTATTACAAAGTCTGTGACAAACTTAAGGTTGCTATTATCATTCAAATACATAAAAGTTTACATGCGCCTGAAATCCTTGGGTACAAAGATAATTCCGTTGACATTTGGAGCTTTGTATTTGTCTCTAGGAATTTGGCGCACTGAATTGTCATGGTGCTTAGTACTCTTGAGTTCCGCATTATATATTTAGCAAATTGAAGCTCACAGCTTATGTGACTGTAATTTCTAAGTGAGCATGTTGTAAGATGAGATAAAAGGCATTCTGGAATGATTGTTGGGTCTTCCCATTTTCCATCATTGTAATTGTGAACTGTATCAACCTGACAATGATACACAATTGAAATATTTTTAAATATATAGAAGTAGAAGAACTTAAAAAAAAAAAATAGAAAAAAAAAGGGGCAATGCCTAACCTTATTAATCTCATCAATGATAAGAGTTTGTAGCTTGGGGAAATTTTTAAGAATTTTTGTCAGCCACCTCCACTTCTGCGAGCCGAATCGATATCGATAGTTGAAGTCGAATATAAGGTCCACATGGATTAAATTGTGAAACATGGTATCAAAACCAAAGGGCCCCGTCTGCATGAGTTACAGAAACATGAAATTAATAAGTCCTTGGGTCTATCAAATCAATCGAGAAATACTACTAGCAATTCAGTCAAATGTATAAATCTTGAATGGGTTTAGTAAAAAGATTAGTATTTTGCTTAAATAGATAGAGATACATACCAGTTGTGTGCGGAGATGGTGGACGTTACGAAGCCAATCAAACTCAATATGAGCATCGGAAATGTTAGCTCTGACCAAATTGGATAGACTTGGAACATCTGTATCTGTAGGAAACTCCTTACAAAGTGTGTATACTGTTAAATCCTTTGCTTCCAACTCCTCTAAAATGGGACAGCCAGATAGAAGTTTCATAATATGTTGATAATGTGTGAAACCTACAGATTCCAAGTGAAGGACTTTAAGAGATGGAAGATCAATGTCTGGACCATCACCCTCGTTCAATGTTACTTTTACTCTCTTCAATTTGAGGACTGACAAGGTCTTGGTAGTTAGAATGAAAGTAGGCAATGTGGTCATTATTATACTGCTGCTGCAGTGGGGGAGATCGATGGTGACGTTTTCAACTCCTCGTGTGATTGCCGCAGAAAGTAAATCGGAGAAATCTTTGTTGGAGTAGAAGCGGTAGACACAATTAAGGTGGAATGAGAGGATGGGTAGAGTGTTGTCTCGCTTTTTGATGACTGAGTATAAGAATTGGCGAAAGGCTAAAGCATCTGGAAAAGTTTTGTCGACTAAGCGGAGGATGACCTGTGATCGCCAAAGTGGTTTCCACCTTTGTGAGAGGATGCTTGTCGCAAATGCCTCTTTCGTCGGAAGGTAGGAGAGAATTTGTTCAAGAATCGGATCTGGCAGACCACTTATTCTGTCTCTCCGCGAGCAGATCCGCAGCCGTCGCCGTGACATTTTTTTTTTATTGTTTTTACTTCTTAAAAATCTTGTAGTCGCTCGCTCTTTATTTATAGCCTTTGTAGACTCCTATCATTGCTGAAATTCTCGATGTGGGACGTGGTAACTTTCAACTCCTTTGAACCATCAGATCTATCTTATGTTTTAAGCAGTGCCACGTCATTAACTTTCCCCAAAAAACAGACAACGAAAGCAACAGACAAGTTGCTTCTTCGCTTCCTCTTTCACGCCACCGGCCACCGCCCATCACTAACTCTGACCACCGTCTTCTTGGTTGACTACAGCCGCCGCTAACAGTGTTACCAGCCTCGTCGCCACAACAGTGTCACATCCTCGCCGCCGCACCGGCAACGCATCTCTTCGTGATGCTTTCGTCGTCTTCATCACGACGCAGCTGCTATGACCGATCAGATCTGACCTCCACTGCGATCCTGACGTCGTCGCAGCCGTTCCGACGGAGCAGATTTGACCTCCGCTGCTTCTTAACAAATTTTGTTGCTCTGGTTCAACAAGGTTAAAAGATTCAACATAGTTTTGAAAAACCAAATATTGGGAAAGTTAAAAGCTTTGATGGGAGTGGGCGATGCAGTGGGTTGGTGTGATGACCGGAAATGGATCCTCGACTGCAACAATATCTGCTGCCATCCCTGCCGCATAATATAAGCCATCCGATCATAGTTCAGAGATATAAACTACGCCACAGCTTTTGTGTACTTTGCATCTTTCATATTTTCACAGTTACTTACTCTAATGCATTTGTATATAAAGTATTTTCTTTTTTCTGGATAAACATAATTAAAAATATAACATGTATTGGTGTATTTTTTTTTAATTAATTAATTAAATAATAGTAATAATAATTTAATTAATTAATTATATAATAATAATAATAATAATAATATTAATTTCTCTATAACCTTTTTTTTAGTAACCCCGATAATCTAGAGTTCGGCTGTGAAGTAAGTAAAATCTAGCAAAAAACTATTCATACTAGAAATCGAACTCGGTTTCTTTTGAACGATTCGTTATAAGACAAATTTATTAACCACTTGAGTACAATGTCTTGGTTCACTTTGTCATTCTTTGTATTGAACGAAATAACTTATTTTTCCTCTATAATCAATATTTTTTGTGTTAACCCTTCCGTTTTTAGATGAAGGATTTTTGGTAATTTGAATTTTGGCACAGAGGTAAGTAAAATCTGATAAAGAATTGTTTCTTTCAAAAAATCGAGTTTGAACTTTTCGAACAATTTATTCTAAAGGGAGCTTAACCACTTGAGCTTGAACATGGTCTACGATGGAGATGTCCATAAAAATGTTCAAAACATCATCAACGATAAATATCGTCATCTCTTAAATCTAGATGATAATGTTTTTATAATAATATCGGTTTAATTAAAACAACGGAAAAAAATATGTACATGATATTGAATTGTCATAAATTAAGGTGTTGATTAAGTTGTAAAAAATATGAGAGTCATGAATTTTATTTCTTTAGAGTATTGTCGACAATTATTAGAATTTTTGATAATTTTTCGATATTAATATTATGTAAAGCTTAGCTATGCACAACAAAGAAATTTAGTAATAAAGTGTGTTAATGGAAGAAAGGAGACGCGCAACAGCACTAGAGTATAACTTCTTTGTATATGTACAATTAAGTCCAACGGTTGAGAAAAAAATGAAATAAATCTGACGGTCAATGATCTTTACCTTGATCAGAGTCGACCAACTGCTGGTGGTGCATGGTGGTTGACGGTTGTTCAGTCCAAGCAAATCCGGAGGGGGGTTGTGTACCTGCAGGCACTCCGACACTCAAGTCAGTTGAGGAAGGAGTAGGTTTTCAATATAGATAATACGTACCTTTGGCAAGTGTGAGGTGCTCTATATATATAGCCTCAGCGCTTGGCCAAGGCCGTTGATGGACAGTTAATGTCCATCAATGGCTGTCGGAAAACGGCTGAGGAGCCGCGATGAGCATTAAATGCTCATCATTCCGGTGTCGAGCGTTACGGGACGCAGGAGAGGCGTGTGTTGTCCAAAGGTCAAATGGACTTGGACCTTGAGTTATGGGCTTTGCTCGACGGCCCAAAGAGGACGTCCTCAACGTGTTGGGCATTTAGGCCCAGTCCAGAACATGAGCCCCCCAAGTCGTCATGCTCGTGCACGAGGATGATGACTTTAGTTAGTCGTAACTCTGGCACTTAGGCTAATAGTGTTGAGGGTTTAGATCTTCAACGTCGAGCATAAGATGGTGTCGACGAAGAGTTCCTTTGCCTATTAGGTTCGTCGACGACCTGTTCGCTTGGGAGGAGTACGTTTGTTGAGATTTGTCGTGGAGAGAAATGTTTGAGGATGTGTCGAGGAATTGTTGCGCGGAATTGTCGCGCATTTATTGCGATCCGTAAATAACGCCGAGGATTGAATGCGACGAGATTTTCGATGCGATTTTCCCTGATGTTCGGCGGTATTTACGAACGGATGGATGTGACTTGAGGGGACAAGTCGTTCCTCCTTCTTTTGCCACGTGTAAAGGCTACTGTGATAGCACTTAACTGCTCCTTCGTAGGTTTGAATTCTCGAGGATGATTAGCAACCGTTGGATTCTCGCGCCTTTCCGTTTCTTCGGTGACTGTGTCTGGGCCGTAGGATCAATGCGAATCGTAGCCTTTGGATCAAAGCAATGGTCCAGATTCTGGTGGCGCCTTCTCGATCCGTGCAGGTGCGTCCGCTGGTGATTTCCTATATATAGGAAAGTGGAGGGATTTTCAAACATTTACTGTTTTTCTCTCCAACTTTCCACTCAAACTCTCTTAACTTCTCCCAACTCACAAACTCTCCCAATCCTTTCCAAGCTTATAGATCCCACCGTTTGTTGGATTTCTTCTTGATAACTTCGCTTTTACAATCTACAAGTAAGTACTGAGACCCTTCTTGTTTATGTTTCTGCAATTTGATGTTTGTTTGAAGCTGTAAAATTTACGTTTTTGTTCTTTGAGCTTTGAACTATTTGCTCTTTGAACTTTTGCTTTGTTTATTAGTGGTTTGAGGGGCGATTTGTAGCAATTAGTACCCTTCCCTCCCACAAAATGAGCGTTTTTTTGGGTAAAACGTTGTTTTTAGTTAGGCTATTACCTTTGGTTATGAGTTCATTGGCGTTTTTCGCTTTGTGAACTCATTTTGCCTTTCTGGATTTTACAATTTACGTCGGGCATTCATATGAGACGATGGAAATGATTGTCGACCATGTGTGTTCGAAAGATTTCGAAGTCCTCACCCTTTCACTTGATTTGGCGGTGGAAGGGTGGATTTGATGTTTAAATGTCGAATTCATCTTTCTCCTCTGCTTTTTTAGGTGTGATGGTCGAGGAACAGGCTCCAGCCTCGACTTCGAACGTCGACGGAGACGAATACGAGTGGGTGGCCGACGAGCCTAGGACCACAGTCTCAAAATTCTCCTTGAATGGCGGGGATGGAATGTTTAGGACAGTTCAACGTCCCCCTATAGATGATTGGAAGACCTGTATACCGAACACTAGTCGCCGTATTTGTAGCAAATTCCAATGGGGATCTTTCCATATGTATCAGATAGCGTTCGAGCATATGGGTTACAGATTGCCCTTCAGTGACTTTGAAGTCGCAGTCTTTCGATATCTGCACCTCACACCTTCCTAGTTACATCCAAACTCTTTGGCCTTCATAAGGGCCTTTGAGATGACGGCGACATACTTAGGATTCTTACCGACCATCCCGTTGTTCTTCCATGCTTTTCACTTACAAAGGTCGAAGCCCAAAAGGAATGCTGCCAACAAGTTCGGTTGGGTTTCGCTGAAGCAGAGGGTTAAACTCTTCGAAATGTTTCTAGAATCTGTTCGGGGTTTCAAGGACAGTTACTTTTTCATTAAGCCCCTGAATTCCGTCTCCTGGCAGAGTATCATTTACCGGGGACCAGCTAAGGATGCCACTGGAGCTCCTTTGATAGGTCCAGATGGTCGTCCTATCTTAGAGGATTATAGTCGTTTTCCTCTGTCGTGGAGGAAAAGCCATTATTTGAAGCCGGCCAGTGACTTCATATACTCTGCGGAGGAATTGACGGTTGAGGAACTATCCAACTACGAACAAATGAAGGTCTTCGTGGGTAGTTTTCCTCGTAAATCCTATGAAGATGAGGAAGTGAATCCCATTCTTGACGAGTCGGGTGTTCCGTTGACGAAGAAGGCTTTTATTGATACGAGGAAACTGCTCGCTTGCAAGAGCGCGACAGAGATGGAAGCGTGTTTTCGTATGCTCGTTATTCTTTTTATTTAATATCCTCGTACATATTTTGACTCAGTTTTCTCGTAAGTTTACTGATTTTTCTTTGTTTATTCCGCAGGAGAGATGTCGTCTATTGCAGCTAAGCTTCGCAAGTCAAAAGCTGCCAAGGAGAAAAGACAAGCCGCCGTGCTCGGCTCCTCTTCCACAGCTGCTCCTTCCCCCGGAGGAAGTGACATGGACAATGCTCGGGGAGGTACTGTGGTCGTGGATTTGGGCGACACGGTGGCCAATACCAACGCTGATAATCAATCTCGCCCCACCAAAGTCGCCCGCGTCGGGGAGGTTGATGCTTCGGCCACCGGTCTGACTCCTCCATCTAGTTCAAAGTTTATGCTCCCTCCAGCTATCGGAAGTCCTGGCCTTATTAAGAAGTCCTCGGTTTCGATATCTGATGCTGAGAAGGCGATAATGGACGACATGGGTCCAGAGGCGCTGAAGAATGAACTCACTGACGCCATGGTCTCTGCGTTCAAGTTGATGGAGATTTCAAGTTATCTCAATGGTCGTGAATGTAAGTACTTGGCGGAGAGAAACAGCACCAAAGAGGAAGCAGCTCTTCTCCGACAGTCATTGGAGCAAGCCAAGGTTAACCATGCGGCATACAAAGAGAAGTTCAAACTTCAGGCTGGTTTAGTGACCCAGTTGACTGAGAAAGAGCAGGAGGCTGCTCGTCTCACTACTGAGAAGGAGAAGCTGGAGGGGCAGGTCAAGGACTTGATTACCGAGAGGGGAACCCTTGAGGGCAAGGAGAAGGCACTGGAGAGCAGATCCGGGTCGAGCAGCGCTGCACCGAATTCCGACGAACTGGTGGTAGATCCCAACGGCGAGTATAGGGGATTTACTCGAGCAGCTCTTGTCTCCAGAATCTTTGAGTTAGAGGCACAACAACTTGATGCAGCGAAGTCTAGCTTCGACAATGTTGTTGCTCAGTTGATGGTGCTCAACCCCGGTGTCGATCTGGTCGTTGAAGGCGCATCTGAACTCAAAGAAGTTCAAGATGGTGTTATAGTCTCCCCTGCTGTAGAAGAAGATTAATTTTTATTTGCTTTATAACTTCTAATTTTGAATGCCGGCGTTATGCTCGCCTTGGCTTTTTAGTACCTTCGGCGCTTATTCGCCTTTTTGTGTAATACTATGATATCGTTGGCCTATGGTCGTTTTTATTTTACAACTCCTTTATTTTTCAATTTGTGCTCGTTTATTGCTTTGTTTGTGGAGTGTTTATTTTAACTTGTCAATATTTGTGATTATTTCCCTGCGAATTCGACCATTAAAATATGTGAGGATACTTTAAGAATGATGCTCGATCCTGACTTAGGGTTTTAACTTAGTATTTTTAGACGTTCTATTCGCTAGGTAGATCCCCTTTGCGCTAGTGCTCGTCTAAGAGTTGCGGTTGCTTCTTGATGTCGCGGATCGTAAGCACCGTTCCCGAGCAAGAAGAAAAAGATCGGTCATGATCAAGTGTTCAAGATTGAAGATGGCGATCAAGTTCATGAAGAATTTTCATAGGTACAATATATATAATTCATTGTTATAAGCTTTAGGTGCTCATAAACTTTCATTTGAATAAGTTGAAAATTGTTATAACAATGATACACCTTTTCAATCTTAATTATTTTTTTAACTTAGAAAATTTCAAGTTTTTAAGTATGGAAATCGATTTACCTTGGTATGGAAATCGATTTACATACTCTCTGTCGTTTCTGATTTTTTCTGAAAAACAACAGGGTAAATCGATTTACCCATATATGGAAATCGATTTACCTAAGTGTAAATTGCAAATTTTTTAACGTTGAAACAAAGGGAAATTGATTTCCCTATTTGGTAAATCGATTTACCACTTTATATGTTTGAAAAATTCTGATACGTAAACACACCTCTTCATTATTATAACCTTCCAAACCATTGCCATATTATTTTATAAGAGGTGTCATTATTCTATATAAGTTTTCAAATCATAATTTCCAAAAGAACGAATAATTTTCATAATCATTATTATAACAATTCTCTGAACATACTTTCACAAAAACTCTTTGAAACTTTCATGAGCACTTAAAGTTTATTAATTCTGAATTGTTATATTGTTAGAATTTTGTTACATCAAAATTCTCTTTGTACTCAAATTTATATTCAAACTATTAAACAAAACTCAGATTGTGTTAACACCTTGCTGTCCAGGATTGTTGGAAGCAAGAGAGTGAAAAAGAGAGGATTGTTCTCTTGTTTCACTTTGTAAGGGAATCACCTTGCTGTCCAGGATTGTTGGAAGCAAGAGAGTGAGAAAGAGAGGATTGTTCTCTTGTCTCACTTTGTAAAGGTCATAGTGAAATCCTTCACAGGGTGTGAATGGAGTGGATGTACCATTAGGGGAACCACTATAAATTTCCTTGTGTCTCTCTTCTCTGCCATGCACTCTTTATTTTTCTGCCATCTTTTCATACCTTCATCATATACTTACCAGAAAAATAAAAATACCATAACATCTCTTATAATAACCAAAAAGTCATAAAAACATAATTCAACCCCTCTCTTAGGTTGCAAATTAAACTTACAATTGGCATCAGAGCGGGTTATAGGTAACCTGTTCCTAAAAGATCCAGAATGGCTTCCGCAAATTCACAACCTGTTTTTAGAGACGGTGGTAGTAGTAATAAGCCTCCATTGTTTAGCGGTGAATATTTTGATTTTTGGAAAATTCGTATGAAGGCACATTTAGAAGCGCAAGGAAATGGTATATGGAAGGCTGTTGTTGAAGGACCATTTGTTCCTATGAGCGTTGTCAATGGAGTTAGTACACCCAAAATTGAAAGTTCATGGGATGAGGATGATAAGAAAAAGGTTCTCAATGACAAAAAGGCAATCAATATACTTCAAAGTGCACTTAGCATGGATGAATTTTTCCGTATTTCATCATGTGAAACGGCAAAGGAAATATGGGATACATTGGTGGAAACTCATGAAGGAACCGCTGAAGTTAAAAGATCTAGATTGAACACTCTGAGTCTAGAATATGAATTGTTCACAATGCAGCCCGGAGAATCAATTCTCAACATGTAGAAAAGATTTGTGCATCGTACAAATCATTTAAAAGCACTTGGTAAGACTATTCCTAACGATGAACTTAATATTAAAGTACTTAGATCTTTAACCAGGGAATGGCAACCAAAAATGACGGCAATATTCGAGAAGAAAAGTCTATCCAAAATGACTTCCGCAACGCTGTTTGGAAAACTTCAAGAATATGAAGGACAACTTAAAAAACTTGAAAAGCACGAGAATGAAGATAAGAAATCCAAAAGCATTGCATTAAAGGTTGATTCCATGGAAGATGAAGATAATCCGGGTGAAGACGAGAACTTCATGCGTCTAGTAAAAAGGTTAGGTAATTTTTTAATGAATAATGATAATTCTAACTTTGTGAAAAAGAAGAATTTTTTTGACAAGAATGAAGAATCTACATCCACACAAAATATCACTTGTTATGAATGTGGGAAACATGGACACATAAAGACGGAATGTCCAAAACTTTCAAAGAAAAGTAGTTTCAAAAGAAGAAAGGAGTCAAAGCCCAAAAGAGCCTATATTGCATGGGATGATAATGAAGCAAGTTCATCATCTGAATCAGACAGCGAAGAATATGCAAATCTTGCACTAATGGCATCACATCATTCTGATGATGAAAGTGAAGAGGTTAGTAGTAAATCTTCTTCTTATAATAATGATTATCAAGGTGCTATTAATGAATTACTTAATGAATGTAAAATTCTATATAAAACGGTGTCAACACAAAAGAAGCAAATTTTATCTCTTGAAGAAAAAATTGACGCCATGGAAAAGAATTTTGAGAATGAAAAACAAAGTTATCTTGAAAAAGAAAAACAGAATTTTACATGCAAAGAATGTGATTCACTTTCCTTCCAAATTGTCCAATTGAAAAGAGTTCTTGAAAGGTATGAAAAAGGACAAGTTGGATTGGACAATATCCTTAGTCAACAAAGATTTTCTAATGATAAAAGTGGACTTGGTTATTCTAATTTTGACAAACCAAGTACAAGTAAAACTATCTTTGTTAAGGCAATTGACCAATCCACCAAAGAGAAAGTGAATAAAGCACCAAAAGTTCATCATTATCCTAAGAAAAGATTTTCTAAAAAGAAATCCTATATTCCTAGATATAGAAGTAATTTTGTTCCTACTTGTTTTTATTGTGGTATAAATGGCCATACACCTAATGCTTACTATGTTAGAAACTTTAGTGTACCAAGTGGGCATTATGTGTGGGTAAAGAAAGGAACTAATTATGAAGGACCCAAAGCAACTTGGGTACCAAACAAAACTTAATTTGTTTTGTAGGTTTGCTTGAAGACCACTACAAATCTGTGGTATCTAGATAGTGGTTGTTTCAAGCATATGACAAGAAATAAGCAAATTTTCAAATCTAGTGCTTAAAGCCAAGGATTATGTCACTTATGGAGACAATAACAAAAGAAAAATTCTTGGCATAGGCAAAGTTGGAGCACAAATCTTCACATCCATTGAAGATGTTCTTTATGTTGAAGGACTAAAATACAATTTTCTAATTGTATAAGCCAACTTTGTGTCAAAGGCTTCAAAATCAAGTTCACCAAGGATGAATGATTGGCTAAATATGCCAATCATGAGTAAAACTCATAGGTAAAAGAATTAATAATATTTTCATGATTTTATTAGATTATTCATCTTTGAAAGTAAAATGTCTCATGGCAAACAACAAAGACTCATGGCTTTGGCATAAAATAGCAACCCATATTGATATGGAATTTTTAAACAAACTAGCCAAACATGATCTAGTCATTGGTTTGCCAAAGATAAAGTTTGTCAAAGATTAATAATGTTTGTGTTTTGTTTAATCCATTTATATGTGGATGATTATGTGTGTACATTTATTTTTGGATATGCTTCTACTTTTACCCATCTTTCCTTCTTTTTGATAATGTCAAAAGGGGGGAGAAGGATGTATATATGTATGTGTGTTTTCCTTGTCTCCTTGATATCCAGGTACATCTCGAATTTTCAAGTAAATACAAGTCTTGGATTAAGGGGGAGATATTCATCCTAGGGGGAGCATTTAGGAAAACTCACAAACATCAAGTATGCATTTGTCATCATCAAAAAGGGGGAGAATGTGAAGACAAGCTTCTAAAGTGAAGTTATTTTGATGACGACAAACATGCGAAAAGAAGAAAAAGATCGGTCATGATCAAGTGTTCAAGATTGAAGATGGCGATCAAGTTCATGAAGAATTTTCATAGGTACAATATATATAATTCATTGTTATAAGCTTTAGGTGCTCATAAACTTTCATTTGAATAAGTTGAAAATTGTTATAACAATGATACACCTTTTCAATCTTAATTATTTTTTTAACTTAGAAAATTTCAAGTTTTTAAGTATGGAAATCGATTTACCTTGGTATGGAAATCGATTTACATACTCTCTGTCGTTTCTGATTTTTTTTCTGAAAAACAATAGGGTAAATCGATTTACCTAAGTGTAAATTGCAAATTTTTTAACGTTGAAACAAAGGGAAATCGATTTCCCTATTTGGTAAATCGATTTACCACTTTACATGTTTGAAAAATTCTGATACGTAAACACACCTCTTCATTATTATAGCCTTCCAAACCATTGCCATATTATTTTATAAGAGGTGTCATTATTCTATATAAGTTTTCAAATCATAATTTCCAAAATAACGAATAATTTTCATAATCATTATTATAACAATTCTCTGAACATACTTTCACAAAAACTCTTTGAAACTTTCATGAGCACTTAGAGTTTATTAATTCTGAATTGTTATATTGTTAGAATTTTGTTACATCAAAATTCTCTTTGTACTCAAATTTATATTCAAACTATTAAACAAAACTCAGATTGTGTGAACACCTTGCTGTCCAGGATTGTTGGAAGCAAGAGAGTGAAAAAGAGAGGATTGTTCTCTTGTTTCACTTTGTAAGGGAATCACCTTGCTGTCCAGGATTGTTGGAAGCAAGAGAGTGAGATGGAAGCAAGAGAGTGAGAAAGAGAGAATTGTTCTTTTGTCTCACTTTGTAAAGGTCATAGTGAAATCCTTCACAGGGTGTGAAGGGAGTGGATGTACCATTAGGGGAACCACTATAAATTTCCTTGTGTCTCTCCTCTGCCTGCACTCTTTATTTTTCTGCCATCTTTTCATACCTTTACCAGAAAAATAAAAATACCATAACATCTCTTATAATAACCAAAAAGTCATAAAAACATAATTCAACCTCTCTCTTAGGTTGCAAATTAACCTTACAATTGGAAGTAACTTGAACCTGTTGAACCTTGAAACTATCAGTTACTTTACTTCCAAACCCTGCACATTCACTTTTTGTAGCCCCTAACTAGTGGCGGATCCATAAAAATTCTTCTATTGGGCAAAAAAATAGTTTATAATAATATTTTCATTGAAGGAAAATATGATAAATTAAAATGTGTTATTAAATAACTAAAAAAATCAAAATACTTTAACTTCTACAAATTATAATTATGCTTTATATATACATTTTAACATTTAAAATCTTTTTCCTATCAAATAGTTTAATAATCATAATCTTATTCTTTAAAGAAAAAAAGTGAAAAATCTCAAATTCATTAATTTTGCAATACGTTTACCAACTAAGGTTGTGCATACGACACAACTTTCAAAATACTTGTTCTCCCTATTTTCATCACACTAAAAAATAGTATAAAACTCCGTTCCTTAACTTTTTTACAAGCGTTTACTAAATTTACAGATTAAGAGACTAATATTACCTCTGTTCCTTTTTATGTGTCTTCAATGTCGAATTTAATGTTCTTGTTTAACTTTCTTTTAGTGTTTTAAGATTACAATGTGTCAATTATACATATTGGCCGTTATTCTTATCTTTTTCAATAAAATTAATTAAATTTTTTGGAAGAGAAAGTGTGTGGAAAATAAATAGGAATTTATTGGCAAATCAAAATTAGGGTATATTCGCCTAAGGTACCAACTAAACACCCTCGATCCTTGTTTCCACTTTTTAACACTTATTATCTTTTTCCTCTATAAAACTAGTTTAAAGACCCGTTCAAATGCACGAATTATTAGCATTTATTCGATATTTAAGTTTGTCATTATATTATGGTAAAAAAATTATTTAGAACAAAATATTTAAAAAATTATTATATAATATTGTTAAAATATAAGCGAAACTATTATGTCTTTTTTTGTAAAACTTACAAAATGAATAATTTTGATTATAATTATCAATGAGGAATTATCCAATTTTTTATGTATCCGCCTCAAATAATGTCCCGTGTATATTTTTTAATAAAAATTTGACATTTATTTAGGAATATTTAGGATAATTTAGTAAATTTGATAATAATTAACTCAATTATTATTATTATTATTAGTAGTAATATATTGTTTATGTTTGCATCTCTGTATTCCTATTTTTATGTGTGTTCATCTTATTTTATTTTTTTTTCCTATAATTTTTGTATTGACTATTTTATTCATTTTTTGTTGTTAGAATTGACTATTTTATTCTTATTTCTATATTTCTATGATATATTTTATTCTTTAAAAAAAAAAATAGTGAAATTATTGAGTTGATCGTATTCATCTCTTTTTTATTGTTGTCTATTTTGTTCCTATTTGTAAGCATATCCTTCTTTTATTGTTCTTGATTTTGTTTCTATATATGATATGTTTTATTTTTAAGTATATCCTCTTTTTTGTTGTATTTATCTTATATTATTTCAATATTTTTTATATAATATTTTAGTGAAATTACAATGAAGGATATAAAAATCGGAACGTAGTTAAAACTAAAAAGGACATCTTTGTAAATTTGCGATTTTTTATATTAGATTAGAAGTAGAAATCTATTATTTGAGAAGCTACCCTACTAATTTTTTTTCTTATAATTAGATTCTGGAGTAATATTTTTCAAGAATATATAACAAATAAATATAATATTTTTAGAAGTGATTATTTTATTAAAAAAAATATTTTTTCTTAAAGAACAAACCACCTCTAATATAGCAGATAAAGAAAGTGCTTCCCTAGTTATATAACTCCAACATCCATCTTTGCACTCCACTTTTTATAAATTAACCGTCGTTCAATTTCTCAGGATCAATCTACACATATTCCTCTCTCAATCTTTTTCTTTTCAATCACTTTTGCAAGTCTAGCTATCTTTTTCTTTTTAAATTCTTCTTCTTGGAATTCAATCGATCCACAATTTTGCAAGTTTTGATTACTACTAATTCATGTATTTCATATATATTTTTTGCAGGCGGGTGTGCTTTTGATTATTCTAAGTATCAACGATTATCTTTGTTGCAACCTAACGACTCCTAAACTTACATTACAGCAGGTTAGTCTTCTCCGATCATCGATTACTAATTAAGTTTTTCATGAACTTTCAAGACATATACTATGCTCTGAAGCAGCGACAACTCTAGAATCAGGCTTGTTTCCGAGTCCGCCACTTGTACTACACACAAGTGTCCTAGTTTTTTGTTTTGACTTTTGATTCACCTTCTAAGACATAAATCCACTTTTTTTTTTTTTTTTTGGTACATCTTGTAGAATGGAACTCATGGAGTAATTGTTAGTGACCGTGCAGTAGTGTCACTTTTAGAGTTTGTGCTTCATATATAATATAATATATAATATAATGTCTACTAGTATTTAATTTGGTTTATTGATGTAGTATATCAAATCACTATTCATTAATTAATAAATTATACAGAGTTTGTTTGTTCACAATCAACATAACGAGAGGCCGCATGGAACAAGAAGAAAGTAGGGCAGAGCAAATATGTCTCCCTCCTCAGCCATCACCATACCCTTGGCTTCTCTATTTCAACGACAACGAAGAAGGAGAAAATAAGAATCAAACATTTTGCAGCATATCAGATCCTACCAGAACCTATTCAAGAAGTATTCCAGAATTGATGGGGGCAGCACTGAAGGTATGGACTATACAACATGGTTGGTGTCTTTTGGAAAACTTGGTCATATCAAATAGTAATACCGATCATTATCGCAACCTGTTTCTTTGGAGTCCATCTAACTTTAACAAAATCGAGCTCCCACACCTTAAACTATCCAACAACATTACAATTGGTTATTGCATTTTCTCATCCTCTCCAATAGAATCCGATCAAGTTTGCTCGATATTTTTATTCACAATAGATACCACTATAATATTCTATTGTCAACTCGGAGATGAGCAATGGACTAAAGTAGACTGTCGCAAGGATCTACTTGGTGATCCAGCTCTTCAAAATGGAACTTCTTTTACTAACCCGGTATACTGCAATGGTATCTTATATGCAACATTATGGGGAAACACAAACGCTGTTTTAGTAGAAATCCAGAAACATGAATTATGCAGTCTTCAAATCAAATCTACAGGTGTTTCCTTGCCAAAGTGTCTAATATCATTTCCAGTGTATGGACTTCATCAAATAACACACTGGTTTGGATCCAACCACCAACTATTTCGAATTATAATTTTGCTTTTTCTGGATAAGGTTATCCAGGTTGTTGTTCACAAATATGATTTTTCTCTAAGGATGTGGGAAAAAGTAGAAAGCATCAAGGACAAAGTTTTCTTTATCTCCGTTTCAGATCCCAAATTTAATTATGTTGGCTCAAGTTCACACTTTGTGTGTCAAGCAATCAATTCAGAAACCGAAGGAGGCCGCATCTATTTCGCCCTAAAAGACAACAGTTTTGTCTATATTTACAACATTGAAGACAACAGTCTTATGATTTCTCCACATTTCTCAAATTTACCCAAAAGCCGTTCTTGTTGGTTGTGGTACATGCCAGAGCCAACATGTGTCAGGTATGTAATTTCATTTCTCTTTTTATATACAAATCAATGTAAGCCTTATTATTTTGTAGTTTGATTAAATTTAATGACTTTAATAATGTGCGTGTGTGTATTGTGAAATATGCAGATCGACTGATATACTTAAAAAAGATGTAATTAGTGAATGTGGTACAATTCATTTAAGGGAAACAGAAGGTAGAGCTACTCACTTTGATTCATCAACACTTCCTTTAGATTTGGTGGAAGCGATAGTAAAATGTCTTAATGTACACTTTGATTCATACACACTTCCTTTAGACGTGGTCAAAGCCATAGCAAAATGTCTTAACGTGTTTGATTATTTGCATTTACGAGCTATCAATAGACATTTTCTTCGAGAAGCACCACCACTCGTTGAAATTGAATGGAGGTCGAGGTTTGATGATCTTTCAATGATTCCGTTATTTGTGTTGTCATATAAAGATAATGTCTTCACTTTTGTGCATCCAAAGCAAGGTCTGAAGTACAAATATACCATTAATTTTTCCCCCCAATCCCAAGTCAACACAGATGATGAAATCATTTGCTACTCAAAAGATGGTTGGCTGCTATTGGCGTTAAGACATTCTTCATTCTTCTTCAATCCCTTTACAAAACAAGTGCTACCACTTGCACATGGGAGTAATGCAACCGTGTTTACTCACTGTGTTGGCTTTTCACATCCTCCAACATCTTCTGAATGTGCAACTGTCGAGTGTATGGGGGTTCTAGCATTCCTTACTTTCCTTGGGGGTGAACGGATTCCTTCCATATATGAAGGCGATGACTTCGATAAATTTCCTATCTACAACAGAAGCCCTGTTTTTTTCAATGGATCATTTTATTATCTTAGCGTTGAGGGGAAGTTGGGAGTTATACAAGTACGACAACATGTAGGCAATGGAAAAGGACTAATTTGGAAAGAACTAGAGGAGCCTCAAGCTCCATTGACCAACTACTTCAATAGCTTTCTAGTTGAATGTGATGGCAATCTCTTATCAGTATTTGAAGGTGAGGGTCAGTTTCATAATTGGGTTCATGTATACAAGTTAGATGAGCCAACAATGACGTGGATCAAAGTTGAAAGGCTAGAAAATCACATGCTTTTTGTATGTAGCAATGCATCATTTTCTACAGTGGCAACCATTCCTGGAATGGAAAACAAAATATACTTTCCTAGATTGTATGGCCAGAATATTGTGTTTTATTCATTAGAAACAAACAACTACCACACATTTGAGAATGAAGTGCTGATTTTCAATCATGTGAGAGAACAGTTGAATAGCAGTTGGATTCAGCCAAGGTGCCACTAAGGTTCACCTTAATTATTTGTGTCGGGCAGCGTGTCTTAAATATTTTGGAAAAGATAGAACATTTAGTAAATTATGAATTTCATTTTATGCTTTTGTTGTTTAATTGAACATCTCTTTGTTATTAAAGTTGCATTCTTATCTTTGAATCAGTTATCGTGGTGTGAGATTGAAGCTCATATAGCATGACATATATAGAGTTATAGATGTTGTAGACAACAAGTGGGAATTAGACCTGAGAGCACTTTGTGGTGTAAGTATTTAAATATTTAGCAAACTTTCGTAGTCCTGAATGATAGGATATATAGCTCCCAAGAAGAAGAAACTCTGATTTGGCTCCTAAAAGTGAGCCCCTCTCACTATAGTCCCATAATGAGTAGCTATTATAACTTACTATTAGCTATAACATTTAAATGTCTTTAGCAAATTAGACAGAACAGTCTTCAACCTAGTTTTGCAAAATTCATTAGTCCTGAATGACAGCATAGTATACGAGGAAGTCTTGCATAGACACAAACACAAATGTATAGTGTTTAGGCGCGCACACACATAATTATTCATATTATTTGTTTATTTTAAAAATACTCATTATTAATTTCTTTTATTTTTTCTCTTTCTTCATTCGTGTGAGTGTGCCTAAACACTATTTATTTGTATTTGTGCCCATATTAGACTTTGTCATATAGAATATCGACAATATGCTGCCAAAAAGAAACTCCGAACTCATGTTGTGGGTGGGGAAATTAAGCTTTTTCAATAGAATATGGGATCAAAAATTTGTTTGCTTACAACAAAATTGTTTATAATTGATACTGATGCAAAATATTGACACATCAACATTGATAGTAATTTGAAAAAATGATATAATCGAATGTAATCAAGTGTGTTCGTGTCTAACATTGATACATGGTAGACAATAAATACACCTTCAATGTGAAGTGTTGTTGCTATTCTAGCCAGTGATTGGTTTAGATTGTTTTCTTGTGTCCTTGTAGCAAGCAAATGAGATGATAGATGTGTGTGTGTGAATGACAAGGTTACAAACTACTTAAACAGGAGAGATGTGCAAGAGGCACTTCAAACAAAGCTTGTTGGAGTTCGAAAGTGGGATGTCTGCAGCAAGTGTTGGAACTTATGATAAAAAATGGAGGAAAACTTGTTTCTAAAGTTGTAGAGAGAATTGATTAGGGAAGAAGTAGAAAAATTATATATTGATTACTTGCTTAAAACAATCAATTACAATAGCCATTATATAGGCAAAAAAACTAACATAACAAACTACAACTGTCATTCTAACTAACAATCAAAATAGTTACAGCTTCAGAACCTAGGTCTCCAAATTCTGAGTCTTCATAACCTAGGTCTCCAGACTCTGGCTAACACACACAATTAAGATTGAAATACAACAACTAATATACCTCCTTATTATAATCCTAATTTGTAAAGTCCATTCCTAATTTCATCTTCAATTCCTCAATGTCTGCAAGTTGATCTTCAGTCTTAATTGAGCTTGACAAGCTGCCACTCAACCCCAATTCGTGCATAAGCATGCATAGCCATTTAGCTTGACAAGCTCCCATTGAAGTAGCTCTATACTAACTTCACAAGATGATAATGCAACCACTCTCTGATTCTTTGAACACCGTGAGAATGGTGTATTACCTTACATAAACACATAGGCTGTGGTACTCTTTCTGTCATTAACATTTCCACTCCAATCAGAGTATGAATATCCTATAGTTCAACATCTGGTTTGTCACTAACAATTTTGTACATAATACCAAGCCCCTCAGTACCCTTCACATATCTAAGTATCTTCTTATTAACTGCCATTAAGTGTGAAGTCATAGGCTTCTCCATGAATTTGCTAATCAATCCAACATCATGACTCAAATATCTCAGTGAACCTACAATTTGTTTGAACAAAGTAGCATCCACCGGTTCTTCTTCCCCTTCTTTGATTAGTTTAGTACCAGGATCAATTAGAGTGGTCACAGGCTTGCTATTATGCATATTGAACCTTCTCAATATGTCTCTTGGATACTTTATTTGATGTATAAGCATCCCTTCAACGGATATAACAATTTCTATTCCCAGAAAATATGATAAAAAACCTAAATCTGACATTTCAAACTTCCTCATCATAGCTTTCTTGAACCACTCAATCTCAGCTGCATATCACTTCCGGTCACAACCATGTCATCCACATAAAACACACAATCAATTTGTGATTGTTATCAAAATTTCTGAAGTAGATTCCATGTTCTGTGATGCATTTCTCAAAACCTTGAGTGATAAGAAAATGGTCAATCTTCTTATTACATGCTCTAGGTGCCTGTTTAAGGCCATACATAGCTTTTCTTAGCTTGTAAACATGATCTTCTTTGCCCTTTATCTCAAATCTAAGTGGCTTACTCACATACACTTCTTCTAGTTCACCATTCAAAAAGGCTGATTTGACATCTAGTTGAAACATCTTCTAACACTTCCGGCTAGCTATTGCAATAATCAATTTGATTGTCTCCATTCTAGCTACATAGGCATATACTAAATAAATTGAAACACTTCTAACACATAAAAATCCTAAAATAGATATATTAAATAAACAATTCATAATATAAAAAAATGGGGTGGATTTTGCTGGTACAAATCTCATACTCAGTTCAAAATGGCTGATGACAATGTTTTGGGCGCCAAGCGACCCAAGTCCTTCGCTTAAGCATATGGCTCATATATAAAATGTTATCTTTTGTGCACATTCAAAACCTAGAGTGCAACCATAATAAGGGATTCTTAGGGAGCCTTAAGGGCTAAGGAGTTGGTGCCTTTTCAATGAAATTTATAGGGTTGGAAAACACATTGGAAACACTTAGCTAGGGATTATTGGAAGAATGATCTAAATTTTCTCTATTGAGTCATTGCTGAAATCTATCAAGTAAGGGGGTAGAGAGAGGAAACAAGATATTTTTTTTTTTGACATAAACAAATTTTATGCATTTCATTCATTACAATAATTTTAATAAAAAACATGGTGACTAGTAAAGATCAAACCACTTGAACAAACTCATGGGCCACCCAATTTGCATACCGCATAACGAGTTGGAATCCTCTCCATTTCTTAAAAGAAATGGCAAATGCAATTACTATAGTTTTGATGTAAATCAAGAATATAAATGCACGTCTTTTGAGAATAATTGATATTATTTGAATATTTATACTTTTAAACTTTAGTACTTGCATTTGCCCTTTCTTTTAAGAAATGGAGAGGATTTCTACTCCCGCATAACATAATTGACCTTGCCGTTTTGAATCAAATTCAACATATTTTTGTATTTCTCTATAATACTATCAAACTCTGTGTAATTCACAATTTCCTTTGCTACGTGTTGGACTACATTCAGACAGTACATTTCAATTTCAACTCTCTGTTAATTTGAAGATGCTGTAGCCACATAATTTTTATTTGTTTAGATGGTTTAGCTTGGTTGTCATTATTATTTGTTCCACTTGATGAATTCACAGCAATAACTTTCGAAAAGCAATATTATATATGAAACAAATTTAAAGAAGCGATTGTTTTACGTTTACTAAATTTATTCATTGGAATAACTTTTATGGAAACATTTTATACCCAATAATAAAATTTATAAACGTTTTTGACTAAGAAAAAATAAATATATATAAACTTGTAACCATTGAAATATTATTTTCTATCTTTTTATTTTCATTTAGATTAGTTTTTTTTAATAATACAGATTAGCTTATTTTTAAACTTATGAAAAATAGTTTATGCAAATAAATAAGTTTTTTTTGTTAATTTATAATTTCTCGCTAGTAAAAAATGTATCTTCATAAGCTATTATTGTTGGAACAAAATGTGTTTTAGTACACACCCTTAAGTTTTGATGATAACAAAGTATTAAATGGACAATTGATGTTACTAATGTTTAAATTAAGTGTGCAGGAGAATCCAAAGTTATATCAAGAGCACACTTGATTTAGACTCTGAAGGAACCTAATGGAAGTCTGAATCATTGCACTCTGAAAGAGTTCAGAAGCTAAAACGTGGTCAGAAGCTAAACAAGTTCAGAAGCTCAAAAGGATCAGGATGTCTACAAGAGTTCAGAAGCTTAGAGAAGTTCAGAAGCTCAAAGACGTTCAGACGCCTACAAGAGTTCAGAAGCCATCTGCTAGTCAAGAGTCATTCAGAAGATGAAGACGTTCAGAAGCTGAATTACGAAGGACTATCAGAGGCCAATTATTCAAGACCAATCAGACTCCAAGATATCAAAGGTTCATCAGAAGCAAAGAAGAATTCCTCTAATCATCAGAAGGGCTACATCAACTACTCTTATCAAGCCTGATGATCTCGTTAAGGACAACTAATTACAACGGTCATAAAGGATGTGATCCTACCTCTCTCTAGGAGCTAGTTGTACCTTATTACTACATATGGACAGACAGTAAAAATGAAGCGTAACTACGAAGAAGACTTTACTCTGTTAGAGTAAATATTTGAAAGTTACATCATGAGCAAAAAGGAATCAACAGCTGTCCATCTACAACGGAATCTCCAACGTCTCAATATCTTTCTCATCTCATATAAATATCAGAAAGAAAGAATTGATGACTAAGAATCTTCATAGAAAATATCTCTCAGAATTAAGTGAGAATTGAAAAGAATTGTAATAGAAAAACATCTCTCAAATTAAGTGAGAATTGAAACTAGCTCAAATCTCTGAAGTTATTATCTTGTAATAGTTTTAAGCTTAGAAGTTAGTATTACTCCTGTGTGAGTAATTTGGAAAAGTCTCAATCTTAGTGATTAGAGCAAAGGAAGTCTCTTAGTCTTGTGTGACTTTGAGCAAGGAAGTCTCATGCTTGTGTGCTTGAGCAAGGAAGTCTCATGCTTGTGTGCTTGAGCAAGGAAGTCTCTTGTCTTGTGTGACTTGAGCAAGAAAGTCTCAAGCTTGTGTGCTTGAGCATCTGAATTGTAATCTTAGTGATTATAGTGAAATCCCTTGGAAGTGCAAGGGGACTGGAGTACTCTCAATTTGTGAGGGGAACCAGTATAAATTCTTGTGTCTCTTTCTCTCTCTCACTATCTCATTTACTCTTCCATCATTCTCTGAGTTTCAAGTTGTTTGTGTTAATTATTCCGTTGTGCTTAAAGACTCTGATAGATACAATTATCTTGAAAAGTTTTTAAATATCTAAAACACAATTCAACCCTCCTTTCTTGTGTTTTTCTCCACGCACCTTCAATTATTTCATAAAAATAGTGAATTCTTAAAATATTGGCTAACCTTAATTCTTTCCTTCTTGTCTCAACCGCTGCCACCAACCTTCATTTTTTTTCTTCTTCTTTGGTTTATCAATTAGAAATGGGTGATTTAGGATCAATGTTGATCCGAAATAACCCCTCTTCATCGTTTTTTTTATTTATTTTTTATTTAAATAAGTGATGATATTCATATATTTTTAGGTTTCATTCGAGTTTTCTTCGATATTTTTTCATTCATTGTTATTTTAATCACGTCTTAGTGCGTTGTTTTGACTGTCCTGTCTTAGTATGGTGTTTTGTTGTGATTTCCCGATGACTATTCCAGACATTTGAATTTTGTCATATCAACTGTAGGCTTTGTCATAAACATTATGTCGTTTTATGCTATTAACTCGGATGTTGTAAGTCTGTTCGCAGATTCATTCTTATTAGTTTTTAGCGAAATTGAATATGTAATGATTTCGATTGATGTATTTTATATAAATTTGAACGAATGAATGAACATTGTTGTTTTTGAGTCAAAAAAAATAGTGAATTCTTCGGTACACGTCTTATTTAAATATGTATCGGCACATTGTTGATGTGTATGATTTTGATAGTTTCACAAACGGTGTTTATTAATTTTTCTTTATTAAATACTATTTGTGGACATATTAGAATTGTCCATATCAATGATGTAGCGGTACATATCCAAATAAGATGTGTATCAAAGTGTTGACCTCATAAAATACTTTAACAAACCTATCAATAATAAAAACTTACTTATATTATCAAAATAAAAAAACTTACTTATTTGTATCGGTTATTTTGCATAAGCTAAAAAATAAGTCAATTCAAACGGACCAATATTAGTTCGACACGTTGTGAGACTATTTTGAAAGACCATTTTGACAAAAAAGTCTTGAAGATTTTAAAATATTTTATTGACTTTGTGAGATTTAACACAAAAAATTAAAGGTTTTTTCAGTCAGGATTCTTAACACAAGATTCTAATGGATTTCTAATGTAGATCTTTAAGATGATAACAAACTTCAAACAAAAAAAATAAAGAAGTTATATAAGTGATTTTATATTTTTTTGGTTTATATTTTTCTTTCTGATGATGATTGTTGTCATGGATACAAAGTGAGGTTAAGAACAATATATATGAAAACATGATTTTCTTTCTCCCAAATTACATAGATGAATATTGTAGTAATATTTTGTTCACAGTGAATAAAAGAAGAATAGAAAATCTAGGAAAAAATTGCATGTCCAGTTATTTGAGGTCTAAGAAATTATTTGTATTCCCTAAATTGAATCTCCGGTCAGATTGCAATTAATCCCTAAATTTCAATTTCGCATTTGTGGTCATGTGTGAACTTTTTTGCATTTTCAGAGTTTGATTTGGAATTTGTTTTGTGGTGGTGGTGAAAAAAACATAATGAAAAAAAAAAAAACATATATTTTATATACGTGCTTTTAGTTTTACCAAAAAAAAAAAGAAAAAAGGAGAAAGTGGAACGTGAATATGATTGTGATAGTTTTTTTTTTTTATAATTGAAAAAATTGAATTATAGGAAGTATAAGGGGTATTCGACTATTACAATTCAAACCAAATCACTTTAGTTGTTTTGAAAACACACTAAAGGATTGTTACACCAAAAGGAGAAATCTATATCGACATAACAACCACGACCTATGAACCAAAACCAAGAGATACATATAATTTGGTTTACTAAAGTAGATTTACATGAGTTCCTCTAAAGACAACATTATTACGAAGACGCCATATGCACCACGTCGTCGCCAACCAAATTACATTACGGCATTGATTGCTATAGCCACCATGAAAAATGTCCCCAAAAGAGATGAAATGTTGAGGCACAGATTCAAAAACTATGCAGACCCTGTTAAACTAACTAAAAATATGTTGCCATACCAATTGAGTTACTTGACAATGGAAGAATAAATGTTGGGTATCCTCAATCTCCATAGAACACAGCGCGTCGATAGTATTGTTGAGAATGCCTTTGTTGGAAAGTGTCTCTCTAGTTGGAAGCTTGTCTAATAACAACCTCCATCTGAAGATGACGACCGGTACATTATGTATAACAATAAAAAAGCGAGAGTCTCATGAAATCTCATGAATTTTGGTGAAATTATTTTGGTGAAATTGTTGAATGAGTGTGTTCTTTGTATTTATTTTCAACTAAAAAGTCTCACAAAATTCATTCCATGAAAGAATATATTAAAACATGTAGATTTTTTAATTTTAGATGTCCTAGCGAACTAATCTCTGTCGGGGGAATCTGTGGGGCATGCAAGGTAGGTTCTCCCCTTCCAACCGAATATTTGTCATAAGCATTAGCGAGAAAGGAATCGAATCACTGACCACATGTTTAAGGGGACATAAATCCTGACCACATATTTAAGGGGACATAGATTCTTACCACATGCACCAATTCATTGTTGGTTGATTAAATATATTCTAACTTCATCAAAAATAAAAACTATATTCTAACTTTTCTGTCGAGAAAACCCATATTCTAACTTTTCGCTTTTATTTTTTAAAGATACTTTTTTGCTTTTATGTATACTTGGATTTTCCTTCAAAAAAAATATTGTCTTTTTTAGTAAAAATAAAATAAAATAGTTGTTATATCTTTTCTGGATTTTGTTAATTTTAACCGACTGTATCTTTTATTTATTTGTTGAAACAATATAGTTTATTTTCGTTATCTTGGTCGATTACAACTATAATAAAATAAAAAATAACACAATCTTATACTAAAATTAGTGAATATAATATTTAATTGATTCCCTAGATTTGTTTAAAAATTGAATAGAAGCCTACATGAAGGCAAATTAGTTTGTATATAATTAAGTGTACAACACCCTTCAAAAACATATAACCAAATTAATTTGTTCTCTTCATGAACATGGCACCATATGATTACGAAAATTATGGTGGTAATCATGATCATGAGCATCCAACTCCCACAGATTTGTTGAAATTAAATGTCCATATTCATTACTTGGCTAACTCAAATCACATAGGTTATGAATCCTTCAATCTTCCAACCATAATGTTCAAGAAATTCTTCAGCCAAGAGGGTCAAGATTACCTAAGGACACACTTATCCAAGGATCCCTTATTAACGTCCTTGGATGTACTTGAACCCTTAATAATTAAATTCACGTGTGAGGTTAAACAAGCATATAATATTGATTATTATTATTATTATTATTATTATGATATTGTTGACCATGATGATGAATTAGTTGAAACACAACCCAATGTGCTCCATTTGTGTTTGAATACGGAGATTCGTGTAGATGATATTGATGATGATGAACAAGATATGGAGTTTGAAGAGGAAGAATTCATGGAAGAAAATATTATGAAACATAGAGAAAATATGTTATTTTGTACTATATGCATGGATGAGTTTGATCATATTATTAATAATGATGAGAGTGTTATTGGCACATCAAACATAATTAGCATGCCTTGTAATCATGTGTTTCACCAACAATGTATCGCTAAGTGGTTACAAACTAGTCGTACATGTCCCTGTGTCGATATCCAATGCCTACTACTCTCAATAGTTGAAAGAATTAAAATTTTCAAATTAAACTTATAGAAGATTATAAGGAGAAGAATATGGAGAGAGATTCCATTTTTTCTTATGTTCTGTTCTGTTGTGTTATTTGTTTATTATTATATTTAATTTGTAACCTCTATAATCAATCATATATATTTTAGACCAGTTTGGACTTTGGATTGCATTTTTTTTTTAATAATTTGGATTGCATATTTTTAAATTTATGAAAAATAAATAAGATTTTATGTTAATTTATAAATTCTCGGTAACAGAAATTATATATAAGTAAATTGCTTTGTTTTTTTTTTTTTTTTTCATAAACCACCTTAACGATAAAAATTGTTTTTTTTCTTCTCAAGTAGTTAGTGGTTCCTGTAAAAAAAAAAAAAAAAAGAGTCATTAGTGGTTCCTGTAAAAAATTATAGTTTATGCAAGTAAATAATTTAGTTACACTCACACATTTAAGTGTGAAGAAGTAAACAATCCAGAATTCAAGAATGTGTTCTAATTATTTGAGGGTAATGTTTAAATTTTGTTTGAAACAATGTTAATACGTTAATTATGGCCCAAATATATTAATATTTAATAAATTTAAAAATGTTATGAATATTAGTGGGATTTTTTTTTTTATCCCAATATTTATCTCTTTACCCCAATATATTTTCAAATATTTTCATCCTACCCTTATGTTACTCTAGTATATTTTACTGGAAAGAAATTACATACCAGAACACTTTTTTAAAAGTGTGGTGGTATGTTAAATTTACATACCGGTGCACTTTTTAACAAGTGTGCTAATATGTTAAAATTACATACCAGAACACTTGTTTAAAAGTGTGATGATATGTTAATTACACCGTGGCTAAATGGAAAATGCTAGAAATTTTGTAAAAGACAACACAAGAAGCTTATAAAAAAAAAAACAGACAATACAAGAAAATGTAGGATTTGCTACAAACTGTGTTGGTGGTTAATCTCAATAAAAAAGCACTCTATTTAACCAGAATGCTCATGTCTATGTTTAATTTTTTTTTGGACCAAATTCTTTTTCAATTACTTAGTTTTTTTTAATTCCTTCATTTATAACTCTCTTTTTCAATTGTTACTACCTTTAAAAATTTTTATTTTTTTTTAAACTCAAAATTGATTTACACAAGTACTTATATATAAGTACTTATGTATAACCACTTATGTACGAAATGTGATTTGATGGTTGTATGTGCATTGGTGTAGAATTAGTAATTACTTATATAAAGTACTTATATGTATAAGTATTTTGTGTAAATTAATTTTGAGTTAATAAAAATATTTTTTATGAGTATAAATTGAATTGACATATTAACCACCAACAAAGTTTGTAGCAATTTGTTTGTAGCAAATCATACAATTTCTTGTAGTGTGTTACAAATTTTCCAGAATTTTCCATTTCTCCACGGTGTAACCGTGGCTAATTAACATATCAGCACACTTGTAAAAAAGTGTACCGATATGTAAATTTAACATACCAGCACACTTTTAAAAAAGTTTTCCAGTATGTAATTTTTTTCCAATAAAATATACTAGAATAATATAAGGGTAGGATGGGAATATTTGAAAATATGTTGGGATAAAGAGATAAACGTTGTGGTAGAAAAAAAATTCTATTAGTGGACGTCCATGTAGGTTGTTGGCCCATGTTATTTGGCCCATTATATTTGCCTATAAATAGGACTCATGTATCATATAAATGACACTCTTAAGGAATAACACAGACTCTATTGTTTTCTCTTATTATCTCTTCTCTTGTTCTCTCCACATACGTTATTATATTGCTCTTGTTTACATTAATTTTATAACAAAAAAAATCAATATTTTATAATTGAGAACAAAGTGGGTACTAGTAATTTGTTAGCTTATGCGGGAGGTTAGAACTAGACTCAATACCACCTCTATCACTCTACTTCTTAACTCTTTCACCATAATCACAAGTCAACTTTTTTTTGTTAAGTAGCCTAGCGGGGGCAACCGAGGATCATTCACATTGGGTTTAAAAACAACTTTATAAGTGAGTTGGACACCACACTTTGACCCAAAACCTTAAGGTGTTAGGTTTATGGGTTCTCTCACTTATAAAGTGTTTAACCTCCACTTTTCCAAGCAATGTGAGACTTACTCACTCACACTTGCCACAACAATCTAGCCCTCAAGTGTGAGTTCATCCACTCTAAGATATGCTCCCCCTCAAGCAAAAGCTTTCTTCATCCAGACACTTGCACCGCCGTTGCCGCTGCACTCAACGGAATACGCCACCTAACCACCTTGTCAGGATGACTTTCGATACAAGTGTTAGAAGTCCCACATTGGCTAGAGATATGGTAAAGATAGCCTTTATAAAGTAGTGCAAACCTCAACTCTCAAGCTAGCTTTTGTGGTTGAGTATAGGCCTCCCAAATTCTAATATGGTATCAGAGCCTATCCTAGATCCATTTGTTATTTGTTGTGGAAATCTCCCATATTTGGGCCACCCGTTGTTGTTGATTCCACACACCAAGCCCAATAGTGCTGGGTGTGAGAGGGTGTGTTAGAAGTCCCACATTGGCTAGAGATATGGTAAAGATAGCCTTTATAAAGTAGTGCAAACCTCAACTCTCAAGCTAGCTTTTGTGGTTGAGTATAGGCCTCCCAAATTCTAATAACAAGGAGCCGGTCGAACCCTTCGTCGAACCATCGACTCTAATACTTGTTGGGTCACGAGGGGGCAGCCAAGGGATCATCCACATGTTGGTGTAAGCCCTAGAGGCCAATTACTTATCAAATAAAAGGCTTTTTCTTTATTATGTTTATATGTTAAAATAATAAAGTCCCTAGAATAGTTAATTCGTTAATGGAACGTTAAGTATGACTTAAACGTGAGAATCCATTAAATATAAGAACACTATTCTTAAACGTATCCGTAGTCAAGCTTTATTGTGAAATGAGATAACATTAAAGCATAGAGACTATTATGTTGGTAGACTGATGATCACGTCTCACTGATCATAGATAATGAGTTATCAAGTCTTAACATAGATATAAATGTTAAGGGTAAATTTATATCGGATTGACCCACCATGAGAATACTACATAGAATGTTATGAAATGTCATAAGTTATTCTCATAGTGATAAAAGGTGTATTCCACCCTTCGACCTGAAACTACTGTGTACCCTAGATGTAGGAGTGTGATACCTTGTTGTCATTCAAACGTTATCCGTGACTGGATAACTATAAAGTTGGTTGATGGGTATCCCAGGAATCATGCTGAGGTACATGAGTGACCTAGATGGAATTTGTCCCTCCTACATAACGGGAGATATGTCTATTGGCCCAATATTGAACTAGACAAGGATGACATACTATGCCTTGTGTTCAATATAGACATGAGGACAAAAGGGTAATTATGCACAAGATATTTATCACAGAAAGGTTAGTCATATCACATGACATTCTTGTGACTTGGGTAACAGTGATGTGTTGCTAGATACCGCTCACTGTTTATAATATTAATATTAATATTATTACCAACGTCATAAGAACCTACAGGGTCACACACTTAAGGATAGTTAAAATGGGAAAAATAAGTGAGACTTATTGCGGGGGGTGCAATTAGTGAAAAACGAATATTGGGCTTGAGAAGTCCAAATTCGTGTGAACTGAAGACCACATAAGAACAGCTAGCACAAATTCCCTCAACCTTCATCCAAGAACAGCTAGCACTGAAGGATTTAGACTCTGATGAAACCTTATGGAAGTCTGAATCTTTACACTCTGAAAGAGTTCAGAAGCTAAAATGTGGTCAGAAGCTAGAATTGTTTAGAAGCTCAAAAAGGATCAGGATGTCTGCTAGAGTTCAGAAGCTTAGAGAAGTTCAGAAGCTCAAAGTGGTTCAGATGCCTCCAAGAGTTCAGAAGCTATCTGCTAGTCAAGAGTTATTCAGAAGATGAAGACGTTCAGAAGCTGAAATACGAAGGACTATCAGAGGCCATTTATTCAAGACCAATCAGACTCCAAGACATCAAAGGTTCATCAGAAGCAAAGAAGAATTCCCCTAGTCATCAGAAGGGCTACATCAACTACTCTTATCAAGCCTGATGATTTGTTTAAGGACAACTAATTACAAAGGTCACAAAGGATGTGATCCTACTCTCTCTAGAAGCTAGTTGTACCTTATTACTGTATTATTGGACAAACAGTAAAGGTAAAACTTAACTGCAAAGAAGACGTGGCTTTACTCAAAAGATATTCAAAGGCTACAGCTGTCCATTTTACAACGGGAATTTCTCTAACGTCTCAATGTCTTTCTCAACTCATATAAATATGCAAAAGAAAGAATTGATGACTAACGAACTTCAATAGAAAATATCTCTCAGAATCAAGTGAGAATAAAGATTTGTAATAGTAAATATCTCTCAAATTAAGTGAGAATTGAAACTAGCTCAAGCCTCTGAAGTTATTATTTTGTAATAAGTTTAAGCTTAGAAATTAGTATTACTCCTGCGTGAGTAATTGAAAAGTCTCAATCTTAGTGATTAGAGCAAAGGAAGTCTCTTAGTCTTGTGTGACTTTGAGCAAGGAAGTCTCATGCTTGTGTGCTTGAGCAAGGAAGTCTTAAGCTTGTGTGCTTGAGCAAGGAAGTCTTCAGCTTGTGTGCTTGAGCAAAGAAGTCTCTTGTCTTGTGTGACTAGAGCAAGGAAGTTTTTTTGTCTTATGTGACCTAGAGCAAGGAAGTCTGAAGCTTGTGTGCTTGAGCATCTGATTTATAATCTTAGTGATTATAGTGAAATCCCTTGGAAGTACAAGGGGACTGGAGTACTCTCAATTTGTGAGGGGAACCAGTATAAATTCTTGTGTCTCCTTCTCTCTCTCACTCTCTCATTTACTCTTTCATCATTCACTTAGTTTCAAGATTGATTGTGTTAACTATTCGCTGTGCTTAAAGACTCTGATAGATTCAATATCTAGAAAATTTTTTAAATGTCTAAAACACAATTCAACCCCCCCCCTCTTGTGTTTTCTCCACGCACCTTCAATTGGCATCAGAGCTCTGGTTCTGTTAGAATTCACTTAACAGTGAGACAGTCAAGATCCTAAGGAGAAAAACACCATGGATGATTGGAAGCAGAAGCTTTATCAACAAGTTGCTGATCTTATCAAAGAAATTGAAGATGGTCTAAATATAAATGAAGATCTGAGCAACAATCAAAATCCTTCCACATCAGAGGCTGAACAAACTTCTAATATTGAATCTACAATCACCAATGTTTGCTTCATTAGTGATGATAATGAAAGCATTCAGAGAGCAAATATAAATGGTATGTTAGATCAATATGAGGAGTTTAGAAACGAAGAAAATGAGAGTATTGGAGAAATGAGCTTAAGATTTCAAGCTATCACAAGCAAGCTTGAAGACTTCAACAACAAACTCAGCAACAAAGAGCTTGTAAGCAAGATGCTGAGCAGTTTACCTCTGAATTGGAATTAAATTTCAAAAACTATAGAGGAAACTGAAGACATTAATTCAATGAGTCTTGAATCATTGATTGAGTTACTCAGAGTCCATGAATTGGCTCTGAAAGAAAAAGAAGAGTTGAAAAGTGAAGAAGCAAAAGCAGCAAGGAAAGGAAAGCAAGCATTGGAACATGAAGGTCTTATTGAAGAACCTGATGAAGAGTATCTTGAAATGTTTTCAAGAAAACTTCAAAGATGGTACAACTTCAAGAAGAATGGAGGAAAACTGGCTAAAGGAATGACAACCTGGGATGAGCTAGACAACTTCTTTGAAGGTGAATCTGGAAGAGCACCAGGAGCTGAAGAATCAAGTTCTGAAGGTGGTTCAGACTCTGTAGATTCAAGTTCTGATGGAGAGTCAGAACCTGAGAACATAGACAATATCCAGAGAAGAATGAATCAGGTATACTCTCGTCTTTCCAAAGCAAAATTGACCAAGCATCTTAAAAAGGCCTTACTTAAATCCTTTAATAGTCAACAGAAGTATAAAAAGCTTAAAGCAGACTATGAGAATTTAAGTAAGCAAGCAAATCTCTCCAAAGATCTTGTACAAAAAGATTTTATCAAAACAAATGATCTTGAGAAAGGTTATGCTATGTGTTACAAACCCCTTGAGTACTCTCCTGCTTTCAAAGAGTATTGCAACACAAATGCTGATCAAAATAAAATTGTTTCTATGCTTTACAATTTTAGAACCAACAATACTAATGGGATTGGATACTCTAGTAATAAAACATTAGAGGAACCAAGCTTATCAGTTATTGATGGAAGCTTCTCACTCCCTAATCTTTACACTACATTTGTATCTGATAGCACTCAGATGAAACAAATGAAGGATAAAGATTTGGCAACTAACAGTCTAGGACCCTCAAGCAAGTGGGTACCAAGAGACAAAATAGTTTACTTGATTGCAGGTGAAACAAAGACTCTGAACTTTCCAATCACATGGGTGCATGTGAATGGAAGAAGAGCAATTGTGCATAGAAGACACATTTTTGAAGAGTCAGATGGAGAAGAAGATGAAACGGAGTACATAAGCAACATAAGAGAGTGAAGAATTTGAAGGTTGTTTTGAACTATCTATGGTGGAATGATTGCCCATACTTTGATCTTGAAAGAGATTAAACAAAATGTCATCAAAACAACAAAGCTTCAAAATCAGGTAAGTAACTCTAAACTTCTGAATAACATCTCAGATGAATAACATTCAAGGTTAAAAATATCCTTTTAGGACACTTGGTTTATTTAAACAAAATGTTCATAACTAAAACTTTGAAAAACCTTGTCTGAACGTTTTTTTTGTTTTTTGTCCTGAAAGATTCTTTTTAGACTCTGAAGTATTTTAGATCTCAGCATCTGAAATAGTTCAGACTCTGAGAAACTTTTCAACCTCTGAAGGTTAAGCCTCTGAATAGGAAATTAATTGGAAACGTTTAAGTGATTTTTACTAAAACGTTTTGGCGCTAAAAAGAACAACACGTACACACGTTGTGATTGGTTTAAAACAGTTAATGATTAGTTCGTTTCTTTTTTATTTATTTTCTATGTGTGCTTTATTTTGCCTTTAATCAAAATCACTTAATCACTTGCACACGTTACATCTTCACAACCTACACTTTCATCTTCTTAACCTCAGAAAACCTTCTTTCTTCAACAAATTAGCAAAACCCTAACTTCAGAAATGGCAGCATCAACATCATCTTCAGATTCTCTGTTTGCGTTTCCTAAAAACTTCCCTATCAACACTACTGCTTGCGAAGAGATATTTTCCACAGATTTGTCTCTCAAGATGGAGGGAAAATCTCTAAACCTGGTTATGGAACAACCAGTGGACTTTGATAGCTTGGAGAAGAATCAGTTTGATATTCTAAAGTTCTTTATTGATAATAGTGGGAGCTTTAGATACATGAAGTTGCTAAATGATCCCATCTATCCAACGCTAGTAAAAGATTTCTGGATCAGAAGCAAAGTGAAGATGGTTGAAGATTATAACAAGGAGCTGCATGCAAAGAAGAAGGAGAAGTTGGAGAATAAGGACAAGACTCCTCAAGAGTTGGGATTGAGGGTAGTCGAAGAAACTGAAGTGCATTCTGTGGTTTGTGGATTTGAAGTAATTCTCACTACTTCAAATCTGGCTAAGGTGTTATCTATCCCCAATGAAGGCACCTACCATACCTATAGCTAAAGCGAAGCAAAGAATTCAGAATTTCTAGTGAATATGACCAAACTGTGCTACGCTAAAGGGAAGAGTTGTGAGAGCAACAAAGTAAGTGATTTGAAGCCTACTAAGAAGGTTTTGGCCAGAATAGTTTTGGGATCAATATTTCCAAGGAGTAGAAGTTCTGATCAACTCTCATGGGATCATAGGCACTTTGTCTATTTTCTCACAAGGAAATTTAATTTGAACTGGGCAAAATACATCTTCAATCACCTCTGCAAGGCTGTGAGCGCTACTCAGAAGCAATCCAAACCAAATGTTCATGTCATCTATCCAAGAATTCTTAGTGAAATCTTCTATCAATGTGGAGTGATAGATATAATTAAGGCTGCTGGTCATAACAATCTGATTAGGGAAATCAGAGCCTCTACAATCTCTGCTCACACCCTCTCCAACATGAACTTGCTAGCAGGAAAGAGATGCAACCTTCTGATCCACTTGAACCTCAACCTCACTCAGAAGATTCAATGGTGAAGAGATATAAGATTGACATACCTACTGTCTCAAATGGTATTGTCAATCAATACATACAACTGCTAGAAAGTCAAGGTGAAGGGCTTGAGATTTAAAAAGAAGAATCGAAGAAGAAGAGGAAGAGGCTGGTGAAAATCAAGATGGGGAAGAGTGAAGCTGTAAGGGCAGAGGGTAAAGGAAAGATCAAGTCCAAGGTTGGGAGTTAAACTATGATAGTAGTGGATGATGAAGAAAGTGAAGATGATGATGAACCACTATGTTTCAGATTGAAGAAACTTGCCAAGGAGCCAAAGAAGAAAACTGTTGATGGCTCAACTAAAGACAACTCAGGTAATGTATCTGTGTCTAAGCCTATTTTTGTAAATACTCAAGATACTCAACCAGCCCCATCATCTCCAAACACCACCTAGACAAGTCCTGAAGACCATCTCACATTAAAACAACTCATCTCAGAACCTGTTCATTCAGAACCTCCCATACCAGAAATAATTCATACTGAACCACACCTTTCATCAGAACCTGTCCAAACATCACCTGAACACCAACCCTCCGAAAATCAAGGTTCTGACCACCAAACACAATCTGAAAAACAAACACATCCTGAACCTCAACCATCACCTGACCAAACACAACCTGAACAACAAAGTACTGAAGAACTTGAACATCAATCTGATGTTTCAAAACATATTGAACCTGTTGATTCAGAAGAAATCCAAAATTCCCCACCATCAAACCATGTTGATGCTATGGTCAAAGAACTTCATGTGAATGACTTTCATCTCAAAGCCTTTGATCAACAGCAACAACAACCTCAACCATCACCTCAACACACCTCTTCACCCTCAAACTCTGAATCTCATCCAACCAACTCAACCAACATTGATATCTTGAGTGAATGCAATAGTTTGTTTAGACAGATACATGGTCTTCATGAGCTAAGGATATCTGATATGCCCTCGTCTGAATATGTTGCTCAATGGGTGAGTTTGACCGAGCATTTAGTGAAGAAGCTGTATAGTCTTCAGAAGGCTGATGTGGAAGAACATAGGAGGTTTGACAAGGGAAAGGCTAAAGTGGTTGAAGAGGTCATTCAGAATCAAAAGGACACAGAGAGGAATCATCCTGAATCCTTTACTATAAGAAATAGTAATCTGAATGAACCTATCCAAGAAAATCTAAGGAGCAATCAAAAGCATCTGAGAAATCCAGTGTATGAGGCTGAGATTGAAGGAATCAAAGCCAAGATGGATAAGTATATTGGGATGATAGAGGAAGTCAATAGGAACAAAAAGAGATCATGAAAACCCTAGCTTCTCTCTGTAGCCAACCCCAATAAACCCCTAGAATTTCTTTGAGTGCTTATGTGTTTATCTGCAGTTTTATTATTTTTTTGGCACATTGGTAGGATTTAGTTCATACATCTGAATGTTTTTTATGTTTTTGTTTGCCAATCTTAAATATTCATTCATTATGTGTTAATATGATTATTTCATTCTGATTATAACTGTTTTTGTGAAATTTAATTCTTAAATGAGCCTTCCTTTTTTTTTATTTCATTTAGAAACAGTTCCTCAAACAAAACTTCAAAATATTGTATTTCATTCACAAAATTGATTTTCAATGAGTACAATATTTGGTTATTCTTAAAGAATCAAATTACATAACAAGATAAGAAACATAATAAGAAATTCAAATTAAACTAGCCAAAGTAATTGAATTTATTTCATTGAGAACATAAGTTCTGATTACATATAAAAATTTCTAAAGACTATCTTCTGGACGCCTCAAAGGACATATTGTGGTTACAAGCCTAAATATGACCTTTGAAGAGGGGAAAGGATGAGCCTTTGATTGAGCCATCCAACTAGTAGTCTTTCTTGAAGAAACCGACTCTGATGCATCAGTTTGGTTTCCTTCAGGAAAAGACACTAGCCCCTCTAGTGCCTTGGATATCAGTTTGATTTTCTTCAGGAATATATGTCTTCAGACACTTAAAACAGTCAGAGTCCCAAGATTTTTCTTCAGACTCTGAACTGAGTTCTTCTGTTTCAGACACTGGCTTTGTTTCTATTGAATTCTTCGTATGTTTTCTCCTATCTTGACTATCTTTCTTTGAAACTACCTTCTTCTTCTCTGAGCGTTTCATTTTTTCTCTCAAAATATCTATCAAAACCTAAGATTATTCTGTGTGAATAAAATGACTAGGCTTCTCTCCTTTTATAAGCTCATTTCACCGACAAGGTCTTAAATGCGTTCAACCACTCCTGATTTGACCGTATTGGACGTTGTACTTGTTAATTAATTGCTTATACTACCTTTTTGATAATGACAAAAGGGGGAGAAAGAATATTGATAAATCAATTGTTGGAAGAAGCGAAATTACTTTGCTTTTTAGGGCTTTGTAGTGCTTCAGAGAGAGAACGTATGAGAGTGGTCAATCTTAGTGGCATATGGTACATGCTTTGATATGACAATCTGATCTTGAGAATTTTAAAATATTGTGCTAAAGAAGCACTGAACTATTTTCAAAAAGTTTTGCTTTATGCTCTGAACTGTTTTCAAAATTTATGTTTCAAGCTCTGAACTATTTTGAAAAGTTTTTTTTAAAAAAGCTCTGAACTGTTTGAAAAATATTTTGAACTCTGAAACTGTATTTCAAAATAACCATCAGAACCATGTGTGTGTGTATACATTTCTAGTGCCTCTGATCCTATTCTCATTAATTTAAATATTTTATTTCATCTTGCATCTTCATTAAGCGCATAATTTCAAGGAGAATACATTTATTAATTGAAGTTTATTATTCATAGATAGTTCTTGAGTAAGGGTGCAACTTTATTCAAAGATTATTACACTATGAAAAGAAGAAGCTTGCAAACCTTGTTCTTTATATAGTAAAATATGAATAATTTAAGTCATATAATAAAGTAATTCTGAAACTGATTAAAATTAACTATGGACATAAAATAGGGGGAGCTTACAAACCTAACCCTATAGGATATCAGACTTAGGGGGAGCTTGCAAAACTCAGAAGCCTAATGTCAACATAGCTGATTTTTATCAACAACAATTGTATTTAATACTTATGTTTGTCATCATCAAAAAGGGGGAGATTGTTGGAACAAAATGTGTTTAGTACACACCCTTGAGTTTTGATGATAACAAAGTATTAAATGGACAATTGATGTTACTAACGTTTAAATTAAGTGTGCAGGAGAATCCAAAGTTATATCAAGAGCACACTTGATTTAGACTCTGATGAAACCTTATGGAAGTCTGAATCTTGACACTCTGAAAGAGTTCAGAAGCTAGAATTGTTCAGAAGCTTAAAAAGGATCAGGATGTCTGCTAGAGTTCAGAAGCTTAGAGAAGTTCAGAAGCTCAAAGACATTCAGATGCCTACAAGAGTTCAGAAGCTATCTGCTAGTCAAGAGTTATTCAGAAGATGAAGACGTTCAGAAGCTGAAATACAAAGGACTACCAGAGGCCATTTATTCAAGACCAAACAGACTCCAAGACATTAAAGGTTCATCAGAAGCAAAGAAGAATTCCCCTAGTCATCAGAAGGGCTACATCAACTACTCTTATCAAGCCTGATGATTTGTTTAAGGACAACTAATTACAACGGTCACAAAGGATGTGATCCTACTCTCTAGAAGCTAGTTGTACCTTATTACTGTATTATTGGACAAACAGTAAAGGTAAAGCTTAACTGCAAAGAAGACGTGGCTTTACTCAAAGGATATTCAAAGGCTACAGCTGTCCATTTTACACGGGAATTTCTCTAACGTCTCAATGTCTTTCTCAACTCATATAAATATGCAACAGAAAGAATTGATGACTAACGAACTTCAATAGAAAATATCTCTCAGAATCAAGTGAGAATAAAGATTTGTAATAGCAAATATCTCTCAAATTAAGTGAGAATTGAAACTAGCTCAAGCCTCTGAAGTTATTATTTTGTAATAAGTTTAAGCTTAGAAGTTAGTATTACTCCTGCGTGAGTAATTGAAAAGTCTCAATCTTAGTGATTAGAGCAAAGGAAGTCTCTTAGTCTTGTGTGACTTTGAGCAAGGAAGTCTCATGCTTGTGTGCTTGAGCAAGGAAGTCTCTTGTCTTGTGTGACTAGAGCAAGGAAGTCTCTTTGTCTTGTGTGACCTAGAGCAAGGAAGTCTTAAGCTTGTGTGCTTGAGCATCTGATTTGTAATCTTAGTGATTATAGTGAAATCCCTTGGAAGTACAAGGGGACTGGAGTACTCTCAATTTGTGAGGGGAACCAGTATAAATTCCTGTGTCTCCTTCTCTCTCTCACTCTCTCTCATTTACTCTTTCATCATTCACTTAGTTTCAAGATTGATTGTGTTAACTATTCGCTGTGCTTAAAGACTCTGATAGATTCAATATCTAGAAAAGTTTTTACATATCTAAAACACAATTCAACCCCCCCTTCTTGTGCTTTCTCCACGCACCTTCAGAAGCTATATCAACAAGTTGCTGATCTTATCAAGGAAGTTGAAGATGGACTAAATATAAATAAAGATCTGAGCAACAACCAAAATCCTTCCACATCAGGGGCTGAACAAACCTCTAATATTGAATCTACAACCACCACTGTTTGCTTCATTGGTGATGATAATGAAAGCATTCAGAGAGCAAATGTAAATGGGTTGCTAGATCAATATGAGGAGTTTAGAATGGAAGAAAATGAGAGTTTTGGAGAAATGAGCTTAAGACTTCAAGCTATCACAAGCAAGCCTGAAGACTTCATCAACAAACTCAGCAACAAAGAGCTTGTAAGCAAGTTGCTGAGAAGTTTGCCTCTGGATTGGAATGTAATTTCAAATACTTTAGAGGAAACTGAAGACATCAATTCAATGAGTCCTGAATCATTATTTGATTTACTCAGAGCCCATGAATTGGCTCTGAAGGATAAAGAAGATTTGAAAAGTGACGAAGCAGAAGCAGCAAGGAAAGGAAAGCAAGCAATGGAACATGAAGATCTTGATGAAGAATCTGAAAGAACACTAGGAGCTGAAGATTCAAGCTCTGATGGAGAGTCAGAATCTGATGACATAGACCTCATCAGAAGAAGATTAAGTCAGGTATACTCTCATCCTTCTAAAGCCACATTGATCAAGCATCTTGAAAAAGCTTTACTTAAATCCTGTAATAGTCATCAAAAGTATAAAAAGCTTAAAGCAGACTATGAGAATTTAAGTAAGCAAGCAAATCTCTCTGAAGATCCTGTATACAAAAAGATTTTGACAAAACAAGAGATCTTGAGAGAGGTTATGCTATGTGTTGCAAACCCTATGAGCACTTTCTTGCTTTCAAAGAATATTGCAACACTAATGCTGATCAAAATAAAATTGTTTCCTTGTTTTGCAACATTAAAACAAAACAATACTAATGGAATTGGATACTCTGGGGATAAAGCACTAGAGGAACCAAGCTCATCAGCTATTGCTGGAAGCTCTTCACTCCCTAATCTTTACACTACATTTGTATCTGATAGTACTCAGATGGAACAAATGGAGGATAAAGATTTGGCAACTAACAGTCTAGGACCCTCAAGCAAGTGGGTACCAAGAGACAAAATAATTTACTTGAGTACAGGTGAAACAAAGACTCTGAACCTTCCAATCACATGGATGCATGTGAATGGAAGAAGAGCAATTGTGCATAGAAGGCACATTTTTGAAGAGTCAGATGGAGAAGAAGATGAAATGGAGTACATAAGCAACATGAGGGAGTATGAAGAATTTGAAGGTTGTTTTGAAGAAGACTATGATGATATCAACTCTCTATGGTGGGATGAATGTTCAGAATTTGACCTGGAGAGAGATTGATCTTGAACAAAATGTCATCAAAACAACAAAGCTTCAAAATCAGGTAAGTAACTCTCAACTCCTAAATGACAAGTCAGAGGAATAACATTCAAGGTTAAAAATGTTTCTTAGGATACTTGATTTATTTTCTTAAGATGTTCAGAATTAAAACCTTGAAAAAAATCATGTCTGAACATATATTTTAAATGTCCTGAAAAATTCATTTTTTTTAGACTCTGAAGTATTTTAGATCTCAGCATCTGAAGTAGTTCAGACTCTGAGAAACTTTTCAACCTCTGAAGGTTAAGCCTCTGACTAGGAAATGAAATGGAAACGTTTCCCCCACCCCAAGGGAACGAGCGAAAGGGCTGCTTGCCGGAACAGCAGATCGAGCAGCCTATTATTTATTACATTTCTGCCCCAACTATTCCAAAAAGGGTAACAAATGGGTCTAATTCTGAGACAAAAGTAATTTAACTTAAGTTATTTTTACTAAAACGTTTTGGCGCTAAATAAACAACACGTACACACGTTCTGATTGGTTTGAAACAGTTAATGATGGTTCATAATTCTTTTTGATTTATTTTATTGTGTGTGCTTTATTTTTGCTTTTAAAACAAAATCACTGAAACACTTGCACACTTTACACTTTCACAACCATCACTTTCATCTTCTAGACCTCAGATAATCTTCTTTCTCTCTCAAATTAGCAAAACCCAAAACCCTAACCTCAGAAATGGCAGCATCTGTCACGTCCCGTTTTTATTTAATTATTTATTTGATTTAAATTATTTATTTAAATTCCATGTTGTGTGATTTATTTAAATATGTGGCTTTTAGTGTAATGGTGTGAATAGAATAGTAGTGTTTTTAGGAGGTGTAGATAGAAATTAGAATGGGCTTTATGAGGGAGGGCAATTTAGTAAATTGAGAATGAGGTTTTGACCTAAGTATAAGTTTGAACTTAGAGAGAGAAAAATCACTTTGTCATAGTTTTGTGAAGAATAGAGATAGAGAGGTTTAGAAGGAAAAAAGAGGAGAAGAACATAGAGATAAGTGGCCAAGAGAAGAAGATTGAGGGAGCTAATTCTTGAAGAATTAGACGTAAGAGAGTAGTTTCATATAATTTGTGGGTGATAAAGAGGGAGGAGAAATCATGTTCTCTTTGCCCAAACCCTCTCACTCTTTGCTATGTCTAAAGTTAGCATTTTATGTGTTTATAAGAATCAAAATGCTTCCTTTTGTAATGATTTCGTGTTATCCATGTTATGTGATGTTAAAAGTACTTGTTGATGATTTCAATTTTGAGAATCAAAGTATGTTCATATGAAATTATGAGTTTTTGAGTTTTGAATGAAAAATGTGCATAATCTTTGATTGGTGATGATTTTGGTGTTTGTAAGAGATGAAACTTGTACTCCTATGTATGATAACATGTTTATGATCTAAAGAAAACATCTTTTTAAAACTGGAACACGTTTTGGATGATTTGGGGGTGGAATCCGAACGGTCGCGAAACAGAGCAGCAATTCTGGGCACGCGTCGCTAAGCGAGAGCTAGCAAGGGAACTTGCTAGGCTCGCCAGTGCTCGCCAGCCAGCCCTGTGCTCTCTGACTTGCTTCGCTACGGCGAGAGCTAGCGAGAGATGGCGAGAGGTTGCCAGACACTCGCTAGGACTCGCCAGAGGGCAAGTAAGCTTCTGACTTGTCTCGCTACGGCGAGAGCTAGCAAAGACAGTTAGATTCATTTGATTATTAATTGATGATGGTGATAGTTTGGTGTATAGGTTGCTAGTATTATAGTGATACATAAATGATGATAATATTTTATGTGAGGGTTGTGTGATGGATGACGATAAAATTGAATTGATCTCAATTATGTGTATACGGTGGAATGTATATGATATGATAAGATGAATGATGATGCTTTTCATGTACTTGTTGAATATGCTTATATGTGTATGAAATATTGATGGTGAGTTGGTGATATCATGTATTTATACATGAAGTGTTGGTGAATATATAAATTGATTTATATTGATGAAATGTCGTGACACATCATTCATGCATAAGTTGTGTCAATTGATGGTGATGATAGATGGTGAAGAGGATTCTTGTATCCTATATTGATGGTGAATGGTACCACATGTAGACGTGTCTAGGACATACATGAAGGTGACATTAGATGCATTAGGAAGGTGAATCTTATTTGTGTTGATGTGATACTTGGATAACGGTGTTCTCATTAAATGTGCATTTATCTTGTTGATTGTTACATATAAGATAATTATATGTGTGTGTCTTATTGATGGTGATAAATTGGTATTGTATGAGTGTTAGTATGTGAATAGTGAATAGATGTGTATATGATTGCATTATACATGTTGAATTGGATTTAATGTTAGTTATTTTACTTTCATTTATTTCAATGCCGATTATATGTACTAACTCTCTATTTCTTTTATAATGGATCGTTGGGCGATTCAGATTCTCAGGCGTGAGGATTTGCTTTGCTTGCTTATGAGGAGTACCCGGCATTGTTGCCAAGTATTCGGGGTGAGGAGATGTGTCTTACTATTAGTGTAGTACCTGTGTCCATTGCTCTGAAGGATTTGTAACACCATGTTGGGGTTTATCTTATTATTTGGGTTTTACCTGGTGTCGTTGTTAGACCTTATTTATGTGTGATGGTGTAAGGCCTATGCCAATGTACTTTATTTCCTATTTATTTGACGATGAAATATTAGTAGGTGATTTATGTGGATGTTGACTTATTATTGTTGAAACTTAATGAATATTCAGTTGTTGACTTATCCATGATTTTATCATTTGAATCATGACTTGTATGATGAGGTCTTATTATTATTTCCGCTGCAATGTATGTGAAGCATGATATATGATTTTCACACCTATAGCCAAAGTGAGGCAAAAAACTCAGAATTTCTAGTGAATATGACCAGACAGTGCTATGTTGTAGGGAAGAGCTGTGAAAGCAACAAGGTAGGTGATTTGAAGCCTACTCAGAAGGTATTGGCAAGAATAATTTTGGGATCAATATTTCCAAGAAGTGGATGCTCTGATCAACTGTCATGGGATTATAGACACTTTGTCTATTTTCTCACAAGGAAATTTGATTTAAATTGGGCCAAATACATCTTCAATCACCTCTGCAAGGTTGTGAGTGCTACTCAGAAGCAATCCAAACCAAATGTTCATGTCATCTATCCAAGAATTCTTAGTGAGATTTTCTATCAATGTGGAGTGATAGATATAATCAAAGCTGCTGGTCATGATAATCTGATAAGAGAAATCAGAGCCTCTACAATCTCTTCTCACACCCTCTCCAATATGAACTTGCTAGCAGGACAAGAGGTGCAACCTTCTGATCCATTTGAACCTCAACCACACTCAGAAGATTCAATGGTGAAGAGATATAAGGTTGACGTACCTGCTGTCTCAAATGGTATTGTCAATCAATATATACAACTGCTCGAAAGTCAAGGTGAAGGGCTTGAGATTGAAAAGGAAGAATTGAAGAAGAAGAGGAAGAGGCTGGTGAAAATAAAGATGGAGAAGAGTGAAGCTGCAAAGGAAGATGGTAAAGGAAATATCAAGTCCAAGGCTGGGAGATCAACTGTGGTAGTAGTAGATGATGAAGAGAGCGAAGATGATGATGAACCATTAATTGTCAGACTCAAAAATAAAATTAATGATGGCTCAAATAAAGACAACTCAGGTAATGTATCTATGTCTAAACCTGCTGGTGTAAATACTCAAGATACTCAACCAACCCCATCATCAACCCAACCCAGTAATTCACCCTCACAAATTCTTGAAGAACATTTGAGTGGTGAATTATCTAACCAAACTGTTCAGAACCCATCCATCCACCTAATCTCTGAACAGATTCAGAATCCCTTTCCAAACACCACCCAGACAAGTCCTGAAGACCATCTCACATTAAAACAACTCATCTCAGAACCTGTCCATTCAGAACCTCCCATACCAGAAATAATCCATACTAAACCACACCTCTCATCAGAACCTGTCCAAACATCACCTGAACACCAACCCTCTGAAAATCAAGGTTCTGACCACCAAACACAATCTAAAAACCAAACACATCCTGAACCTCAACCATCACCTGACCAAACTCAACCTGAACAACAAAGCTCTGAAGAACTTGAACATCACTCTGATGTTTCAAGACATACTGAACTTGTTGATTCAGAAGAAAACCAGAATCCCTCACCTTCAAACCATGTTGATGCTATGGTCGAAGAACTTCATGTGAATGACTTTCATCTCAAAACCTTTGATCAACAGCAACAACAACCTCAACCATCACCTCAACACACCATCACACCCTCAAACTCTGAACCTCACCAAACCAATTCCATAAACCCTGATATCTTGAGTGAGTGCAACAGTCTGTTCAGTCAAATACATGGTCTTCATGAGCTGAGGCAATCTGACATGTCTTCATCTGAATATACTGCTCAATGGGTGTGTTTGACTGAGGAATTAGTAAAGAAGCTGTATAATCTTCAGAAGGCTGATGTTGAAGAGCAGATGAGGTTTGACAAGGGAAAGGCTAAAGTGGTTGAAGAGGTCATTCATAATCAAAATGACACAGAGAGGAATCAACCTGAATCCTCTTCTGTAAGAGAAAGTAATGGACAAAACCTGAATGAACCTATCCAAGAAAATCTGGCGGCTAATCAAGAGCATCTGAGGAATCCTGTTTATGAAGCTGACATTGCAAGGATTGAAGCTAAAGTGGACAAGTATGTTGGATTGATGGAGGAAGTAAATGGGAATCAAAAGGAGATCATGAAAACCCTAGCTTCTCTCTGTAGCCATCCCCAATAAACCCCCTAGGATTTCTTTGATTGCTTATGTGTTTATCTGCAGTTTGATTTTTTTTTAGGCACATTGGTAGGATTTAGTTCATACTTCTGAATGTTTTTTTTACGTCTTTGTGCTAATCTTAAATATTCATTCAATATGTGCTAATCTGATTGTTTCTATTTCTGTCTGATTATAACTGTTTTTCTTGAGATTTAATTCTTACATGAGCTGTCAATTTTTTTTAAGGTTATTTCATTTTCAAACAATTTTTCAATTAAGACTTCAAAATCTTGTGTTCCATTCATAAAATTGATTTTCAATGAGTACAATATTTGGTTATTCTTAAAGAATCAAATTACATAACAAGAGAATAAACATAATAAGAAATTCAAATCAAACTAGCCAAAGTAATTGAATTTATTTCATTGAGAACATAAGTTCTGATTACATATAAAAATTTCTAAAGATTATCTTCTGGATGCTCCAAAGGACATATTGTGGTTATGATACACCTAAAAATGTGCTATTTATTTAGTTAAATTACTATTATATTTCAATTATTTTTATTTCGATTTCGAACTTTTATATTATGAATCGTTACTAAATGCTCATATTTTATAAACACAGATGAAAATTTATTAAATCAAAGAAAAGGAGCGAAAACGGACCAAAAAGACACAAAAAGGGGCTGCGAATAGCAGCCCACTACAAACAAACAAAGTCCCACGCCCGCCATGCCTAGCTGGCACCCGCCAGCCCATGAAGAAAAGAAGATGGCGTACGCCATCCAATGAGAGAAAGAATGGATCCTGGCGCACGCCAGAGATCCAATGGTTGGCAATTGTTCCGTGTTTTGTCCCGCATCGGGCAAAACAAACTTTGTTGTTTATTATTTTAGTATAAATAGGTCCCTTTTCTCCTATTTCAAAACACACAACTTGGAACAACTGACTTGTAAAACGAGCACACCACTCGTATAGTCGGTTGGAGAAGGAGTAAGCCTTAGTGCGGGAACTCTTTCTCATAAGTTGTAGTAGTTTAAAAGTTTTTATTTTGTACCGGCATTATACTCGGAGTTTATTCGGGTTCTTATTTCCTTTTATTTTCTTGTTTTATTTTCTTTATTGCTTTTATTTATTTATGCTTTATTTATTTATTTGCTTTATGTTTTTATTTCCTGCTTATTTATTTATTTTGTCTTTAGTTTTAGTTTTAGTTATGTCTAGCTAATTTAATATTGCTAGAATGCGTAATTAGGAGTTAGTAGGAGTTCGGTAGTTAGTTCGCGCGCCGCTTTTTAACGAGTTTTCCAAAAGCAGTTTTTATTTTAACGACTATAATTTGTCACGAGAGTGAGAATTAATTAAAGTAGGATCGAAACGGCGAGAGCATGAGATTTCTACTAGATAGTAAAAACTGAACATTGATTCTGATTTGGAAGCACACCACTTAGGATTAGAGTTAATTAAATTATAATTGGTTTTCAAAAAGTACTTTATTAGCGGATGCGGTGACGAGAGTTAAGCACCACCTTTATAATCTACAACACTAGTCAAGATTTGCGAGAGCTGAGATTGGTGTTTTTAAATCAATATAGTTTCGAAAACTATTCTTTTTATCAAAGCGCGAATTAAGTATTGAACCCTACGAAGCAACTAAGAGCTCATCCTAGTAATACGCTTTATTAATCTTAAAACCCAAAAATACTTTCTTTTATTTTATTTAAAAAAATCCAAAAATATTTTACAATTCAAAACCCACTATTTTATTATTTAGCCTTAGATTTACAACGTAACATTAGATAACGGTAGGTCGACTATTGGTCTCTGTGGGATCAATAATCTTTTATAACTACATGGTAATTCTGTGCACTTGCAGAAAAATCGCGATCAAGTTTTTGGCGCCGTTGCCGGGGACCAATTTAGTCGATATCGTAACTCCAGTGTTACACCGTAGAGACTAAGGCAATTTTATTTTCTTTTATTTTTATTTTTATTTTAAATAGTTAGTTTGTTGCATGCCAAACACTTGCTCAAAAGGCGAAAGATTGGAGCAACAAGTTAACGAGCCCGAACGCCTTATTAGCATAAGACGTGGAACACAAGAACATCGTACTAGATACGAACTTCCCAATCCTAATAATCATATTCCCGAACAAGTAGTTGAACCAGAAATGGCAGAACTACCTCTAAATCGACCATTAAGATCTTACGTTATTCCTTCGCAAGAAGAACCGCATAATAGCATCGCTGCCCCCGCTATTGAAAGATTGTTAAGTTTATGCTATATCATTTTGTGTCTTATCAAAAAATTACTTGATTTTTTTTTTATTGAATTAATTTTTATTTCAGTTCCAAAGAATTGAAACACGTCAAGAATATCACTTGTCGCTTTTATTTTTCATAAGATTTATGAAAATAATCTCAACATTCATCAACAAAATTGATGAAGTAATTTTTTGTTTCTAGTGTTATTGTTCGAGACAACAAGCACTTCCTTATTTTTTCTGATCTTGCTTTACAACTTTTTCTTTCAAAAGAAGACAAGTTATCAGACTTTCGGTGTATATTATTTAGACTTTTTATCCTGTTAAACTTGTTCAATTATTTCAAATACAATTGAAATATAATCATTCAACACATTAGCAACTCTTTTATTGTTCTAAAAAAATATAAATTGTTTTGTTGCTAATATTTGAAGTGATTCCGTTCAAACTGAAATTGTTTGTCATAATCAGCGACATTATAATCTTAGCCAGTAATTTCTTCGGTAGTCATGGCAGAAAGAAACGTCTTAAAATTGTTGTTACCGGAGTTAAAAATCATTAAAAATAATTTTCAGCAACCGAAGACATTATTGGGTTGAGTCGCGGACTAGGTCACTCTCTTTAAGACGTTTCGCGGCACTGCCCAAAATTGTGCAAGCAGACTATCAACCACGAAATCCCCAAGATAAAACAGCCCAGTTACAACTGTATACCGATTTGCTACTGCACGGTAGAAATCAGTCAAAGAATACACCTTCTTGAATGGTACTACGATACCACTCGAATTGATACTACGATATCAATCTATGAATCAGTGATACTACGATACCACCATATTGATACTACAATATCAATCTATGATTCATTGGTACTACGATACCACCGTATTGATACTACAATATCAATCAATATAATGACACTGATGTCATTCTAATATGGTACTAAGACCAATATTTAAATCAAAGGGATTATGATACTATGATCATTCTTAATTTAAAGGAACAAGTGATACTTTGATCATCCTTAAAACAAAATAATACTAATATAAATATTAGTACCGCACAACACATAAAATGAATTTCAACATTCTCTAACACAATAATGTATAAAAACTAATGCAAATTTTTCTAATTTGTATAATCAAATAAAGAAAATAAAGAAACACTTAAATATGTGCATAATTCTTTATTTCGACAATTACATGAAACAAGTTTAATCACAAGTAGAAAATGACCAATTAGCATTCGGTGATGCAATAATATACAGAACAAAAACTATATATCAATTCAAAGGGCTATACCTAACCATTTCACATATACTGAAATAAGTTATGCAATGTCATTCTACTCATAGATCAATATATATCTATTAATCAACACACCAAAAAGTTAGCATGTAAGCAAATTGAAACGATGAAGGCACGTAGCAAAGCCAATTCAAAAGGCATAAAACCTTACAAAGGGATTTCCTTAGCAATATGCACACTATCAATATATTAGACAAATATATTAGTACCTTTGAGACCATCCCCCATGGATTGTAAGAAAGAATCCCTGCTATCCTTATGAAGGACCTCTCCTGCTCAGCCAAAAAATAGTGCTAATTTTTATGTGCTTTTCTATGTATTATTCACACCTGAGTGGCGGCTGCCTCACGTTGATATAGCATAGGTTTTTTATTTATTTTTAGTGTAACAACCAAATACAATTAATCTCCCATAAATTTAACAGTTACAAAATGATGGATAATAAACCACAATTTAATTAAATAAATAACAATATCCTATCTCATCAAAGTAGGACTCTTTTATTTATTTCTTCAAAATACACACTAGTATGCTACAACACACTGGTATGCTCTAGTATCCGAGGTGGACTCCAAATTTTATTTTCAATTCACACACTAATATGAACTTTGTTCCAACACAAACAAAACAAAAAAATCATTACAACCAATATACACAACATCGACAAGTTTTTGCTGATGAAATACACGAAAAATAAGTTGTTGATGAAAATTTTAAGCAACTAATATATCAATTTTTTATTATCAAAAAAATTGTTAACTTTAGTAATATTTATAATTCAAATAAAATGAATTCATACTACTACTCCATCTATTTCAAAATGATATAAAAATAGTTTCCGGTCATAGTATATTTATAAAGTATTAGTGTCATAAATACTAAGTGAAGATGTTGAATTGGGTGTTGTAAAAGTACTATTGAAAAAAAATTGTATTAAAAAGTTAGTAGGTCAAATATTTTTAATTTTGTGTTTATGTATCATATTCTACAAAGACATTATTTAAAAATTGTATAACCAATATAAAAAAATTGTTTAAAAAGTAAAATGTAGTAGGATTTTACAAAACAAAGTCTATGTCAAAGAGGACGGAGTAGAGAGTCTACTCCTTAATCTTATGTTTATGTCGGGGTTAGACTAGTTGTTTTGTACCGATTTATACTTTGACTTGGGATACAACTTTGAAATAATGACATCTGGGTTGAATTGTTATTATATTAATTTAATCTATAAATTATCTCAAATAATTTATATCATATTTTCAGAAAATATTTTATGGCCATTAGTGAGCTTAATATTTTATGGCCACGGGTGAGTCTAACTAATTTATTTCTTGAAGCTTGTTGTATGAGTTGTGGTTTTAAATATGATATTTTAAAGCATTTTTATTTTTTTTGGTTTTCACCACCAGTTTAATCTGGTTCGGGGGTCAGTTCTGGCATCAAGTGGTTCCAGCCCCCTCCCGATTGCAGTTGCGGGGGATCGAACCGTGGTCTTCCCTACCAAGTTCAGCGCCAATCACCACTGAACCAACTAACGATCGGTTATTTTAAAGCATTTTAATTTCAACAAAAATCAACTATTTTCGATGTATAGGTTAATAAATATTTTTCGGGTTAAGGGTGTTACAAAACTCGTGTTTATCATTAGTGTAAACATTACATGCGGTGTTTGATGGAGAAAGGTCATATAAATAGAATTTGCTAGTTTGTTGAAGAACTGGAATCAATTCGTCCTAACGGTTCGCAGTACTATCCTAACGTAGTGGAAATATCATTGTTTCCACTTTTATAGTTTTTTTTTTTTTTTTTTTTTGTGAATGTCATGGCTACAAGCTAGATATATTTATAACTTAATTTATTTCATGAAGCTTGTTGTATGAGTTGTGCTTTTTAAACGTGATATTCGTACCATTTGAAAATAAATTTCGAAGCATTTTAATTTCAACAAAAAGCAACTATTTTACGATGTATATGTTATGTTAATAAATATTTTTTGGGTTAAGGGTATTACAAAACTTGTGCATGGTTTATTACTAACGTATATATTAAATAGAAAGATTTGGTTATAAAATAGCAGTGTCTAACAGTTCTCAAAGTAACAGTGGATCCAACCTTTCTACATGGTGAAATGACTTTTACCTTGTATCCATATATAGAAAAAGTCTATCTCTTTGTCGTCTCTGGTGGTCTTTCATCCCATAGATATTTTCTTTTCTTCTGGTAAGATTTCTTGTCTGATTCATGTCCATTGGCAATTCTTGGAAAACTCTAATTTACGTTCTGTGAAATTGCACCTCAAAAGATCACTGACATGAAATCCACTCTTTACACTAACCACACAACACATACAATTTATCCCGAGATATAAAACTCAAATATATTACAAAGTCATTTCATACTCATGTCTCGTTTAATTGAGAACATGTTGCGATTGGTAGTGTATATTTGAGTGGTAGCCTTAATCGATTGTTGCAATATCAATAAATATAGTTGCAAAGATATAGCAGTTGGGAAATTTGTTATTGTTTCAACTGATTTGGGGATGGGAAGACATATAATCGGTATATATGATGTCTTGTGGTGTTGATGGAGTTCTGTCAGGAGAGGCAACAATTAGTGTGTTGGAGGTTTTTTTTTTTTTATTCTTATAAAAACATATAAAAACACTTATTTTGTTACATGGCAAATGAAGAAATTTGGAATCGAAGATTCTTGCACTCAATTCCTTAAGAGTGTGTTTGGATGGGGGAATGTTTTGAGGTAATGTAATGTTTTGAGGGAATTCAAATGATTTGAGTTAAATTTCATTGTTTTGATGATAATTTGAAGAATTTTCAAAATGATGGAATTTTATGAAGTATTTTGTTCAAGTTAAATTTAGAGAATTTCAAATGACACCTAAAACCTAAGAATTTTAAATTACTTCATTGTTAAAATAATTCAAATTTTGCATTTTTGGTCCTCAAATTTTCAAAAAATAGCAAATTGACTCCAATAAATTTCCAAAAAATTGCAAATTGACCCTTCAAAAAATTTCAAAATTATAATTTGACCCCTCAAAATTTTTGAAATTTACAAATTGACCCCTAATTTCAATTTTCAAATTTGGCCCAAAAAAAATTTAAATTTATAAAAGTTGCCCAAAAATGATGACAATTAATTTTTTTATTACCCCATCCAAACAAAAGAATTGAGAAATGAAAGTAATTTAATTGAATCATTTGAATTACCTAGAATTCTAAATTCTTTAAAATTTCTCAATTACCTCATCCAAACACACTCTAAAGTTAATTTCCAAAGTCTTCAAGTAGAGTATGACGTTAGTAAGAGATATTCTTTTCACTTCGTGCCATTGTTTATTTCTTAGAATGGTGATACCCCATTGCTTATGAGCATTATTGATTCAAATGCAATTCTCTATAATTTGAGTGATAATAGAGCAAAGCGAACAAAATTTACTACTCTCTTCGTTCCTTTTTAAGAGTCTTTTTAGAATAGTAACATCAAATTAACGAAGTGTATTTTTGAACATTATCTTCCTATTATACCTTTGTTTTTAATCCACCAGTAAATTCTTTTTTTTTTTTGCACTCTCTCAAACACATTAATTAATATGCTATTTTTCTCTCGTAACAAACAATTGTTTAAACAAAACAAATTTTAGTATGAATATATGCAAAAAAGATGAAAGGAAAGAAAAGAAATCAAAAGAAAATATGAAAAGCAATAAGAGATCAAATAGATGATTATCAAAGAGATGGTTATGCATGTAGCATGACATTGAAAACTAAGGAGAACAAATTATAATATATGTGGTGTTATACATGTAATAATTGGTTGAGTGTTTTGGTGATCGATATGCATGACTCCGAGAGTCATATTTGATACTCCCTCCGTTATTTTTTAAGTGTCCGTTTAGAATAGTAACACCAAATTAAGAAATTGGATTTTTGCACCTTATCTTCCTATTATACCCTCATCAATAGATTTATTGTTATACAAAAAAAATATTTTCAGATTATTGTTATCAATAGAATATAACAATAAACAAACTTTTTTGTTTTTTTTTTTAAAAAAAAGCCTTTAGTTTTTCAAATATATAAAAAAAATATTTATTGAAAAAGATAAGTGTAATTAAAAAAGGGTAAAATTGACAAATCGTACCCTTAAAACACAAAATGGACAGTTAAATAGAAACGCTAAATCTGACAAAACTGGACACTTAAAAAAAAACAGAGGGAGTACATAAGAATGAGAGAATTGTGTAAGATTTATAAATATTAAAATTTTAATTTTTTTAATTTAAACTTCATAATTGGTTGGTAGTGTCATGCATGTAATTAGTTGGTGATATTATTGGTGATTGATAAGTATGACTTGAAAATTTATATTTGTTGGATTTTTGAAATTGGCTACCTTTTGCAAAAACAAGATTTAGTCAGATGTTGGATCAGATGTGGTAAACATGTGAAACAACATTTTGTACCCTGAGGTGCGCGCGCGAAACTTGCTAAAGGCGGCGTGTAACTTATTTTTCCTAAAGATATGCAAATATTTTAGGAAACTTGTGATTTGTTTGAAGAATTCTTTTGTGCTGGTTCCAGAAATATACCAGTTGTGTGAAGCTCGAAATTACTAAAGATTTGATTATAAAATATATCTATGGATAGAATATTTGATTCAAATATATGTGAAAAATATATTTGATAAAAATATATTTATGGAAGGAATAATTTGTGCAAATATATTTTGTGGAAAATATATTTTGATTTATTAGAGCTGAATCACAAAGCTATTTATATATATGAAGACAGAAAACCTAATTGTGTAACCGAAACTATTGAAGCCGTCACTTTGAGTCTTTAGGGTTTTAGTCAGTGGCGGAGCTAGCCCGAAATATTGGAGAGGGCCGTGATAAAATTGAATTTTTTTACCTAATATGGTAGAAGAATTTATACCGTAAATTTTATACCCGTTAAAATATAAATCATATAATTTAATCATCGCTATGTGTGTATATGACCATTACATTCTTGAGAAATACTTAGTTGAGTATAAACCAAAGAAAAAATATTTAGGCACACACTCACAAATGAGAAAATGTTAAAACAAAATTTATATTGTCACATCACGTATTCATTTCTCATTTAATTTTTTTTACTTATGTAAGTGTGCTAAATAAATAAAAATTGGTTTGTGAAATATTGATATGTTGGCCATTCAACAACTTGGCCATATGGATATGTTGTGAAATATTGCGGTGCTATTTATATATATAGTATACTACCTATAAGAATATGAATATATACCTATTAAAAATAAAAAATGTTGGGCGGGCCGCGGCCCTGCCGAGCCCATAGGTGGCTCCGCCCTTGGTTTTAGTCTTTTCATTGTTATTTGTGAGTCTTTCTTGTGTTACTTTGATGCAAGCTTAGGACTGTGTGTTTTGAGTTGTAATCTTGTAACTTCTCCTAAGCTTTGAAGTACGGATATAGTTTCTGTATTGAAGTGTGTCTTCACGAAACTTGTTGTTATTGTTGATATCACGCTGTCTCTGTGATAGAGGGGATGTGAGACGGGGTCTCAGGTCTAGGAGTTCCCAGGTTGAGTTAGCACGGATAGTGTTAACTATTATAGTGGATTCTTTCCTGACTTGGTAGCCCCAAAATAGATCGTGTTATACGCCGTTGGGTTAACAACATAATGTGTTATTTACTCAAAGGACCTATAATATTTATTTGAAAGAGCCTCTATAATATCGATATGCTTTTTATTGAATTTATTTTCGAAGACCTCTCTAATATGAATTCTATAATAAACATATTGATATTACCTAAGCGAAAAAACAACATTGAAATGAAACCATTCTTCATCATTAAGTAACAATAAAAAAATGTGTATATACTAGTATTTTATATGATTTCTAAGAAAAGAAAAAATAATATACAAAAAGAAACTGGTGATCATTTTTTACTAATTTTTCAAATTTTTACTTTTCTACTTTAAGTTCATATCCCTTCAATTATTTGCTTTTTTAATAATTTATAGTTTATAAAAAATTATTTTGTATCATCCGTTTTAGAAAAATTATATGTAATATAGATAAATCATAAAATAAGCAACACACCATATATATAATATGGTTAAACAACTTTTCATTATAGTCAAAAAATAATTTCCCAGTTTGATCACCATGCTAATCTTTTGGTAACAATTTTGTCTCGATTCAATGTACAAATAATTAAGCAACACCATTATAAGAACCATTTCAAGGTAAACAATTAATTCAAAGCGTGTTTCTTTTTTTGCTATAAAAAAAAGGCGTATTTCTTTTTTTGCTATGAAAAAAAGCGTGTTTCCTTTTTTTTTTTACACAAAAAAAAAAGTGACCACGAAAGAAAAAAAATGATATTTTAGAATTTGATTGAATATGTACTAATCATCACTTAATAATTTAAGGATAAAATATTCAGTCCTTATTTTCATAGCGATTTTTTTTTTTTATATTGGAGCTGAGGATCGAATCTAGTATGTACCACTTAATATGCTACTTAAATCCCTCACCACTATATCAAACCTAGTGGCTTAACGAGTTTTTGTTTTCGTTCGTGTAAAATAAAGTTTGGTTACTAAACATTAAATATTTAAGAATTTATAAAAAAAAATAATCTTCCTTTAAAGAAAAACTTCCATATGTAATTTGGTACAGCATTTATTTAAGCCATTCACCTCCCATCACCCACTATATATAGGGAACATATAATAGTAGATAGTACACATTTTTCTCAGTTCTTAGAAAAAACTCCAAGAGTGAATTGAGATGGCTTACTACAATCAAAATCCTCCTGCTGTTAATGTTAACGTTTCTGGTCCACCTCCTGGACAAGCTGGTACTACTCAAACAAATCCATCTATTTACCATTATTTTTATTGTTGATATATTATTACATATATATTCTGTGACCAATTGATTTATTTATTATATATATATGTTACATATGTTTATTAGTATTTTTTTTTTTTGAGGACATGTTTATTAGTACTTATGATTTATTGTTATTTGGTTATTTCTTGAACAATATATGTAGGATATCCTCAACCAGGTTATCAAGGGTATCCTCCTCCTCCTCCAGCACCCCAACCTCAAGTTTTTGTCACTCAAGCTCCACCACCTCAGGCTGCAAATACAGGGGCAGCAGAAACAGGTTTAATGGCATGGTATGTACTCGTTTCAACATTCATTAAACCAATATTAAATTAATTGTTTATTCAAAAATTATTACAATTTTTAGTAAAAAAAATTAATTATTATGATTTGTCAATTATAATAATAATAATAATAATAATAATAATAATATTCTTATATACCATAAATCAATTATAATAATTATTTTTTGAGTCAAAAAAATATTAGATGATTATTTTTTTACTAGAAATTATAATAATTATTATAGAATTTTTTTAAAAAAAATTATAATTATTTTTTGACTAAAAATGAATTATAATTAATAGATCATCAAAAAATTAATTTTTTAGTCAAAAAAAATAAAATAATAATTTTAACTTTATCATAATTATATTTTTTTGATAAAATAAATCATATTATTTTTTGTTTATGATACCGGTTCATTAAAGATAATAATTGAGATCCAATACCAACTAATTCAAGAATTTTCTTCTATTGTTTTTTAATTCCCCTTATTATCACAATGAAATAAAGTTTGTCAAACTTTGCTATTTTTGTGTTGCAGCATTGCTGGGTTGTGTTGCTGCTGCTGTTTGGAGGAGACTTGTTGTTTGTTGTGTGCTTGACCTTTGCTCACATGAAGAATTTCCATGTCTCTTAATAGATGAAAGATTGTGAAACTTTATTTTGTGTTGTTTTTGTTATGGTGTATCATTTAAGAAATGTTGCAACAACATTAGTTAAATCTTATTTTGCTTAAACCAATATATTTTGGACAAACTAGTGTTTTAATTTGATGATTATTCGTATTTACAAATCCATATGTATTTGGCTTAATTTTTTATTTTTCCTTCAAGTATTGTAATTTTTCGATTTCGATGTTATTTTTTTACAACAAAACAATTTTAATTTATATTTGGTATCACATTAAATTAAATATGTTAGAATCTCAGTGATTTTGAGAAATTACTATGAATCAACATAATTTTTGTGTATCCACCGTAATACCAAACATAAGTTTAGTCGTTTAGTTTTTCTCCTCTAATATGTCCTCTAATTTGACCCAAATGTGGCAGAGTTAAGTACCGTATGATGTAAGTTTTTGGTGGAAATAGTTTTTGGCAAAACTTTATTTATCTCGTGGTCAAATTTTGAATTACCGGGAACCCTTCCCATAGCAACAAAGGATTAAAAAAAATGATGTAAGTTCAAAACCATGCCACGAATCCATATACACATATTTTTAGTAATAAATAAATAAATAATGTACCCAAAAAAAAGTAAATAAATAAAGAATGTACATATTTTTAGTAATAAATAAATAAATAAAGAATGTACATATTTGTTCAACTTAATAATTACGGGGACTTTCCCACCACAAATGTAAAGAATCCTTTTCCAAAACTACAATTGTGATTTCTGATGTATCATGTATGTTGTTAACAACTCAAATATACTTTTCAAGAGAGTTGAACTAGGATGTTAGGGGTGTAACTAGCAAATTTTTAGTTAAAACCTTCCCCTAATTTATTTATTTTTTGAGTAAAACCTTTCCCTAAATTATCACTCACTAGTCTCTCCTATTTATTTTTACACAATCGAAGGTTTGCTCTTAAATAGTATTAATTGTTGTGTTGTGTTGTTCTTTTTTTTTTTTTTTTGACAGAATTGTAGTGTTGTTCTATAATTGCAAAATTACTAAAATACTCTAACTAAAAGCCCTTACTTTTCAAAATTTACTAAAATACTTAACAATACATTTTAATCTCAACTATTTTATTTTTGTTACATTTAATCCTATTTGTTTTGATATAACAAAGAGAAATGCCTTCATATATTTCTGTCTACTAACCTTAACCTGTAAACCAAAATTCGAAAACCAAAATTCGAATTCTGATTTAGAGATGTGCCCGCATTTAGTGTCTAGGTGAAAAAAAATTAAAGTCAAAATCAAGTAACTTTTGAAAAGTAATTTGTACACTAAATAATTATAATCTAACTCTAGATTGACTTAAAATTATCTTATACGTACTTCACTCAACTTCGGCACTCTTTTCATTTCTCTTCTCTGCACACATAATGGGTGAGCTTTACCTCCAACTATTAATGATATTGAAACAAAATATAAGTGAAAAAGAGCACAAAACTTCACTACAATAATATGATCAAGTCAATAAAATATTTCATTCAAAAATATTTCTGATATTGTTCAATATCTTAAACAAACCTTTCCTAATTCAGTATAGAGTAAAGATGAAAAATTGATTAAAGGAAAGGTTAATATATGCATAGGAGCTAGCTAAAGGCATTGACTAGTGCAAAACTTCAAACACACTTGAGCATCACATCAAAGTCACTGCAAGAAGAACAACACAATGTTAGTTGCAGCCAAATGAATGATCGACTGAATGAGTGAAACATAACCAAATATATCTGATGGAGTACAGAGTTGGCGGAAGCAGATTCTCCTCTGGGAAGGACTTCGTATTTTCAAAGTCATCGCTAACAATGAATTCTTTCAGAGAATTGAGCTGGAACAAACCCCACTTCTCTCTCGAAGCAATCAGTTTTGGGCATCTGTATATATGGAGGATGCTCAGGCTAGAAGGCAAACCTCCCGCAGGAAACAATTCCAATAGTGAACAATCGTCTAACTTTAGAGAATGAAGATTGATGAACAAGTGTACTGGAAAAAGAAAATGACAATCTTTGTTCCAATTTGGAAAGCTCTTGCTACAATAACCTACTATATCAAGCTTTTCAGGTTGTTATTTGGTTGAAGAGCTTCCAAGACAAAGGTATCAATTTCTTTACTGTAACAAAACATCATACACAATTCTTCTAAGTATTTCTTATTTTTCAAATTTGTTGTCACTGCATCTACACAATCAATGACATTTTCCAACTCTGAAATACGAAGTGTACCTCGAAGATGGTTGAGTTCTGTCAACTTCTTAATATCAGACCCTTTGTCATCTCCCACAACAAAATCAGTCAGCGTTTGAAGATTGTTTAGTCTTCCTATCTGCTCTGGCATTTCTTTATATGAGTGCCTTTAAGAATAAGATGGCGTAAACTAACAAGTTTGTAAAAATCTAAAGGGAACTCGATCAATGGACAATGTATCAATATCAATGTCGTTAGTTAAAAGACACCTTAGTAGGTTGAATTATATGTTTGTTTATAATCTTTCCTTAACCTCTATTCCTAAACAAAGTGAGGATAAAAGAAACTATGAACCACCAACTTAACCATAATCATTTAATAAAATCTAACTTCAATGTAACAAATCAATTTTGGAGGAACAATTAAGAAGACTTACTAAAAAAACAAAACAAGAATAGTGAAGCCAACTGCTTGAAAGAATTGGATAAGGAATTGCTGTAGAAGAATAAGCAAATCCATAAACGATACAATTATAGGTGAAGCACAATAATATATATGGTTCTGAGGTTCTCTCTATGAAAGATGCCAGCAATGAAGCAAAAGCAGCATGGTTTTACACAATCATAAAGACTAACCTGTACATTAACAGTACTGTAAACAAAGAGAAACCAATAACAACAATCCATTACATTTTAAATCCAAAGAACAAAAGGTCCTAATGATTCAAAAGCAGAACGAAATAACATTTTAATACATGATATAATTTGTCATCACTATTAAACCTACTTAATAGTCTATCTACCACAGACCAGGCTTCCTTCCCTACTCCATTCTATTTTTTTTCTTACATACTAGTAAACTACAATACCACGTTCTGTTTATCTTCCTCTTTAAAGCAGCAATACCAAATTCAGATGACCCAGTCAACACCTGCAGTCACCCAGAAAAAAGAATTCAACTGCCAATCAGTAATTCATCGATATTTTTTAAAGCCTTAAAAATAAATAAACATATTTATGATTCATTTATGCATATCATACCTAATACAAAAACTTAAAGATGTCATCTAACTAAACGCGATATCATTGTTATTTATTTTTAGGGAAAATAAGTAGGAGGGAAGTCAGCCCAATATACATACAGACACATCCTGGATGTGTAAAGAAACAACACATTTTGGTACAAAATATAACTCTTGGGGTAAGATGGAGAAAAAATAAAAGCCGCAAACTATACTTGGAACTAATGAAAGAGTGCATAAATTACGCAGCAGCCAGACAAGGCATTTATAAATGAGTATGAAAAGGCATGTTAAAGTAGATAGTTGATTCCTTTTTAGAACAAATCAACCTCATTTGAGTCATTTCACTTATAGCAATATAAATAAATCAAGGTAAACGCAAATTGCATAATGGTTTTCTAGGTCATTCAACATTTCAGGTATAATTTAACATTAGCCTGTATCCCTTGTAAGTTCTAATGAATGAACAATGACAAAGACCTACAGTCCTAACGGTAAATCGTATACAATACCTTGTCAATCCCATAAGGATGACCAGGCGGTTTGGAGAGTTAGATTAAAGAGCGGGGTTCAAACCCTTACTTATAAGTAGTATGTATCAGTTTGGGTTAGTTTCTATCTTATAGAAACTTGTCAAGTGAGTTAAGCATTTAGTTCCTAATGATAAAAGCTCTCATAAATTTAAAGCTGTTTATGAACAAGTTAGATAAAACATTTCAATTATAAGACCATGAGACATTGTAAGAACATTTCAATGTTTCTTTTTCTACAAGTTCATGTTGATCTGTACATTAACATAAGTGATGATTATTTCGTAGTTTCAAATTACAAACCTTTCAATCCAATCCGGTCCATTGAGGAGGTGGCCAAAACAAGTTAGAACAGGGAAGACCACACAAAGGCAAAATCTGTTGTTTATCCAAGCAAAAAACGTCGATCCCAAGCCCAGTTGAACGAAGATAGCCGCCATAATCATCATTCCTAAATATCACGCAATTCCCATTTTCCATACACAAATCCGAAGCCTTAACAGAAAAAGCACAATCTTTCCCCAAAAACAAAACCCTATCCCCCAAATTTGTCAACTTCACCCATTTCTTCTCATTTTCATCAAGCCTAAACACAACAAATCTCACAGCTCTCTCTATTTCAATCTCGTAATCACTTTCATCATCAGCACCGAAAGTAAATAGCAATAGCTCAGACTGCTCAGACCGCCCAAACTGCCTAGACTGCCTAACCTCCCCAAGATGTTCCGAATACTTATCAACTAGCAACAACTCACCATCACTCTCCACCAAAATTTTTGTATCTCCCCCAAACACAGCCTCCGCCACCAAATCCAAACTTAAATCCGGTCCCACAACAACAGTCCGACCGCTACTATCAACTGCAATAGGCCGCCCATTGAAAACACATACGTCTGTGTAAGGATTTGGAGGCATTTCAGGCATAATGATCCACTCCTGATCACCACTTCGAAAAATGGCAAGTTTCCCGGAAATATGAATAGTGAGGAGAACAGAACAACCTTGTTCATAAGCAACGACCTTCTTCATGAAGTGTGAGTTCTCAGTAGAATAAGATTCGTTGGGATATACGGACGGGAATTCACCGATGACAAACTCATGACCGAGTTTGAAGAGGGATAGTTCATTGAAATCAAAGTGATGAGGGAGTTGAAATCGAAGACGGAGTTGCTTGTCACGTGAGAGAGGGTTCCAGAGGCTAATACGGCCACGTGAGTCAAGACCGATTTTGATGAGCCAAGGGTTTAGGGTTTGTTGTTGATTTAGGGATGGGTTGATTAGGTTTAGGGTTTGTTGTTGTTGATTTGGAGGTGGGTTGATGAGGAAAATGGTACGTTTGGAGATAGGGTAAGTGGAAGTGTTGTTGTTGGATTCGCAAGGGTATGGGAATCTGGAAGGTAAGTTAAGAAGATGGTTTTTGGGGGGAATGGAAGAAGAGCGCCATGATGAACATACAGATCGGAAGCGCAGTTCATGGAATTCACAGTTGAGTTTTTCGGAAATGAGTTGCAGAAGTTCTTTAGGGAGTTTAGACCAATCTGCCATGAATGTTGCTTTATGCTTTTTCTATGGGAACTTGTTTGGATATGAAGAAGAAGGAGGAGACAATGAGATCATTTATAGATTCTTTGGTTCAGAGTTCAGACTACTGTACTGTACTCTGCCAAGATGATAAAGTGAACTTCTGTTTAGTTACTGTATTTAGTATACTGTATACATGGAGTACAATATTGTATTTTATTCCCTCCGACTTTATTTATTTATAAGCAAAAATTATTTTTTTTTAGATTTGTTGAACAATTAGCCTATCTAAACTATATGTAAGTTAGATACATCACTCAAATAATGCACGTTACTGGTAATTTTGGTGTTGTTTTCTTCTTCGCTATTGGTTTTATTGTTTTTTATGAAAGTTTCTTCGATCTAGAATTGTTTGAACTCTTGATTCTAATGTCGCTTATATAAAAGAAGTTTTACTTTTTAGATTTATTGGAAATCTAATGTATCTAGTCCATATTATTGACTAAATACATTAGATTTTCAATGAATCTAAAAAATAAAATTTATTTCATATTAAAGATCGAACGAAGTATTTTTTAAAGTACCAGATGTTTGCCTTGCGCTGCAAGAGTTTTGTAGTATTGGAGATTTTAATATTATGTTTGTATTAAAATTTAAAAAAATGTAGTTAGTTGTAACATAAAAAGCATTTGAAAATTTCATAAATTTAAGCAAATCAAAATAGGATTGAAAATATAGTTAACTACTAGTATTTAAAATTTAAAAATACTTCTTTGTATACCACATTTAAAAATACTTCTTTGTATGCCCTTTTTGCCCATAAAAAAAATTTGAAGTTGCATTTATATTTTAACTTTTTCTATATTTAAATACTAAGCATCTTTGGTACAAGTATCATTCAACTCTTTAACTCTCTCAATAACATCTTCCCGAGTCGGCCCTAATTTGTAGAGAGATAAACTCTTCATTCTCTCTAAGTTTTCTTCATCTTCTTTCATTGAAAAGGGGTGATGTTGGGTCTTTTTCGACCCGAAATCACCTATTTGCATCTTTTTCTATTTGTTTTAATCTAAATAAGTGGTTTTTACATAGTTTAGGATTTCCTTTTGTGTGTTTTTTTGTGATTTCGTCGTCCCGTCTTGGTGCGGTGCTTGTTTTTTCGTCTTGTTGTGGTGCTTGTTTTTCCTTCTTGTTGCGGTGTTTGTTTGATTGAATTGGCAGATCAACTTCGGTCGACTACTGATTCACACTGTGACTAAGTTTGTGAACGGTGCAGATCCGGAGGCATAAATATTCCGGTTACTTTGATTTTATCACAACATTTGTAGGCATGTGTATGTCGTTTTATGCTATTAACTTGGATGCTATGAAATTCATCATTTTCGTTTAGCAGTATTGAATTTGTACTTAAAGGTGATGTACTCTACCAATTTGAATGAATGAATATCTTTTATTTTAGTAAAAAAAAAAACAAACAAAACTCCAATACAAGTATCAAAGAACCCCAATAAAATAATAGTATCAAAGAGAATTTTATAGACTAATAATCCGTACCTTAATTTTTTTATCATTGGAGTTCTATGCAATAACATATATCAAAAAGAAAAAAGAAAACAGATGACTCACATCAAAACAGAGAAGAAAGGGGAAAAAGGGCAATAACTTATTTGTCACAGACAAAGCTTTGGGGACTCCAATTAATGATAACATAGAGATAGCCATAAACAATTTTTGTACAGAAATATGCAAACTTAAGGAAAAGGAATAACATTATTAGATCAATCTTTTGTCAAAACTCAAGGATTTCATTTCATTTCTCAGCTGCAACTACTTCAATGCTAGCATTCTTCTCATGATCACCTTCAAGCTGGCTTAAATTACCCTTCTCCTTGATAAGCTGGATATGGTGATGTTTACAATAGAGTTTTCCTTCATGTGCAATGTAATTGGAAGGACTTATAACACACCCTCCATGAATGCATTTGAAACAACTCTTGTGATAAGGAGTTCCATTCACACTAACCTGTTATCATTTCAAAATTAAAATATTCATTCCTCAAGCAGAGTGAAATTTCCCTTCTTAGCTAATAGCTAGCATAAGGCCATCAAATTGTAGGATGAGGGAAGCACGACGAATTGTTTGCAGATAGCTGCTTTCTATTAGTTATTTATTTATACTGATCTTATTCATCGTTACAAAATCGGCTTATAAGATAAGCAATCTCACTCTTTATAAACTCTTTTCAGGCCTTAACTCCCTTTTACATTATATTTAAGTTTTTTCCGGTACAACCTTCCAGCCATCATTATCGGGTAACTTGATAAATAGGCTCTAGGTACCGTATTACGTACTTACACTTAGTCAAGTCAAACTCATCTGTACCAAATCGGATTATAAGGTAAGAAGTGTCGGTCTTTACAAACTCTTTTTGGTGTTTATCTCTTTCAAAAATGAGACTTGAGTTTTTCTAATACTTTATACTTATCATTTATGAGTGGTGTGTCATTAAGATGCATTCATAGACTAAAATTATGATAATGTTGTTACCTTTTCAGTAGGGTAAACTGTTTTTTGACAACCAGCACATTTCTCTCTGGTACCACCAAACATGCTAGACACTTTGGCTGCTGCAGGTTTCTGATTGAAACTCAAAAAATTAGACAAATGCTAGAAAACTAATGCATTGGCAAATGATCAAAGTCATATATATCTAGGATTGATTACCTCAGTATCACTGGTTTTTTCTGGTTTAGCAATTTTTGGTGTACCTGATCAGGAACAATCAAAGGAAGTAAAGATGAGTCACCAATTAAGAAGAAAAGTGTATATATAGTGAGGTGAATATGGACAATTGGATTTTAGAATATCCTAATTTGATTACCAACCTTCAAAGCTTTTGTCAAGACTACCAGTTCTTTTGAAGAGTTGGTCAAAGTGTGGCTTGCAGTAAAGAACTCCCTCAAAAGAGTTATAGTTGCTAAGCTGCACAACATTAATCTCTCACTAAATTATTCTCATAAAATTGAATATTATGCTATGCAGCATCGACACTTCCAATTAAAGGATGTCTAGTGTCCGACATCAACACACTGGTATTTTCTTAAACTATACTCCCTCTAGTCTTAATTATAAGAAAAATATTACTTTTTAGATTCATAGAATGTTTGATGTATCTAGACAATAATATAGTCTAGATACATCAAACATTCTATGAATCTAAAAATCAAAATTTTTCTTGTAATAAGGACCGGAGGGAGTACTTATGTTTGTGTCAGTACTTCGTAGAGGGGTTGGATAGCTCAACCGATTTGAACTAAGATATTTTGTGCCGGTTGATGGATCATATTAGGAATCTCATCAACAGAAACTCCAAATTGTGTGAACAATTTCAGTTGAATTGTAGAAGTGAAAACAATAAGAGTGAGGGGGATTAGATCCACTCACCTTGCAAAATAAAACAAAACCAAAGCAAAATGAAATGAGACTAATAAACAGACACACACGCATGCGCGCGCACACACACTATACCTTGAGGGTTCCTTTGCAGTGGTGGCATCGGAAGCAACCTTTGTGGTAAACTCGGTTATCTGCAGTCAATTTATCAACAAGATAAACAGTTTTGTCACAAGACATGCACTTTTGAGTTGTTCCTGCAAAAGCCATTCCTCTAACACCTTAATTACAACTTAAGTTGCAAACAGGATATAGCTATGATATATATGATCTATGTATTTCAATTTGAGATTTGTTTTTTGTCACTAAGTAAGGTATAGGACAGAACAAAACAATGAAAAGGAGATAAGGATAAAGGGGTATGCTGAAATATTGGCAACAAGGGATTATGGAGAGACAAATTGTAAAGTAAACTTGATTTTGGTAACAAAATATGTACTACGTTGTCACATTCACAATCACTTTTTGTCCAAAGTTTAACCACTATGCTGTACCTAACACATTTTTCTCTCAGATATTTTTAACAATGTTCCCACTATGCTCTAGTCTATTTTGAACTGTGAATATAAGTGAGTACAAAAAGCAAAAGACAAGAAACTTTAGTCAACTACGTACAACTTGAAATTTAATTTGGACATGCTTATAAATAATGTATTTTTTCTACTAAATGTATAACATCATTATCATTGTTTTTCTTTTAGATCTATCTGAACAATTTTTTGTCTTACAAATTGAAATGTTTTTAATGACCAACACATCTTGCAATGCTAGTAATTATTGTATATAGGCATCTGGATTTTTATAAGTAGTGGGTACTTTTTACATTGATCACAAATCTCTTTTAATATATTGGGGGTGTGGTGTGGAATACTTTTCCCCTTTTCTCAAAGTGTGAACGAGCATTAGATGCCAATTTTATTGTAAAAAATCTCTTTCAATGCAATGCATGTAATTTACTAACTAATTTAGCACAAAGAATGTCCAATGCAGTGGTTATTATTTTACTTGTTCAGATTTGCAAAACAAAACAATAGCACACAAATTATGACCATTGACCACTGTTCGTGTTTAATCAGTCAACGCTTCAACTGGCAACTTTTCAATGCTTAATGTGTTATATATAAGTATTGATCCATTCTAACACAACAGGGCATTTGGTCTAGTGGTATGATTCTCGCTTTGGGTGCGAGAGGTCCGGAGTTCGATTCTCCGAATGCCCCTTTTTTGCTATTTTATTTCACAATTTCTCTCCAATTTTTTCTTCAATAGTACTAATAGGAAATGATAAAACACAATTTAAGATTAAGTTGTTTTTATGGTACTTTTATTTTAATGATGAAATGAAACCTAGCCTGTGTCATATTTGACTTTTTGGTTTATTGTTTTATTGTGTTTGCAACCAAACTAAGCATTATTAGATCTATCTGTTTTTCTTGTCAACTACCTACCTTTGCTGCCACTCAGTAAATTTTCCAGCTTCATGTTTCAACAAATTATCAGCCGGATTTCCATTTCCTTCTAGAAGACACGACTGTTTCAAGATCCATGATTCAATTTTAACATATACACACACATATGATAAAAATTAGATTAGAACGAGCCAAATTTAATTAATCACATAGACTAGTTCATTCAACATCCTCTTCCCCAAGTAACATGTCCTCTAATTTATTAATCCACAAATCATCTACGCCATCATATACATAGTCACGATCTCAAAAGAATTAATAAATCAAACCTTTCCCATCACTCCAAAAATTGTAAAACATATCCATACATTTCTTTTTTCTAAACTACATATAAGTCAATAAAAATTAATGTATTTAATTTATTAATATTTTTTTTACAAGATTTATTAATACTCCCTCCGTCCCATATTATAAGGGAAAAAAAATACACTTATTAAAAAAATCAAAACTTGAGAATTTGAAATATGGTTTTGTGGGTTTTTCTTGAAATAAGTTGCATGGAAAAATGTAAAAACAAATTTGATTGGTTGTTGTTTATTGAGAAAAGGAGAGAGAGAAAAAATTAAATGCAATTTGCATTTAATTTTATAAGAATAAGTAAAAAAACATTCTTGAAAGTTGTTTTTTCTCTTATAATTTGGGACAAAAAAAAAGTTATTTTTCCCTTATAATATGGGACGGAGGGAGTATGTTATTAAAATTGATATATTTTGTTCGTAATAGATTAATATTTTGAATTAGTATCATGTTATTTTGATATATTTTTCATGTTTTTTTTTAAAAATTGACAAGGCCATCATAAACTTACACACAAGTGAGAGAACTGAGGTTCGAATCCTAGTCATGAAGTCTGAACTATCAATTTCGACATATTTTTATCAGTTGAAATAAAATTTATGGACAATTCTAAAATAATTTTAGTCGTGTTTGTAGAATTTTTCTTTGAATTAAATAAATAAATCAATTAAATTACATTTCAAACCTTTATTTTGACTTTAGCTAGGCGTGTACTTTGAAAATGGATCCAGTCAAGCCTTCTCTCTCACACAATCTCCATCAATAAATATATTTCTCTACATTCCCATTTCAATCTAATCAACCAAAAGCTAAAAAAATTCCTCAAATCAACAAACACTCATTTTCCCATATGCTGAACCATTTAGTTTGTGGCAATTTCCAACACCAATTAGAAGATGATATACCATGTTCAAGTCCCAAAACAAAATCCAAAAGAAAAGTCAACAACAACAGAGACAATAATCCTTATGCTTCAAGAGGTTTAGATAAATTTTCTACCCTTTTATCTGAACTTGATCAAAGGAGAAAGAAAGTTTATTCACAAATGAACCCACATGATATATCTTTTGTTCGTTTTACATATTCAAGTAATGATGATTTTGTTCCAATTGTTGTTAAAGTGAAAAACAACAATCAGAAGAAACATAAGAGTGAAGAAATTAAGGTAAGACATTTAACATCTTTTTCTGAACCAATGGATCAAAAACATGTTGAAGAAAAAACAAAACAACTACCTAAGTTGGAATTATGTCATGATGTTGATGATAAAATTAAGGTTGTGAAGAAGATTGAAATGATGAAGAGACCTTCTTTTTATGTTCCAGTTGTGTTGATGTTGATTTTGTTAATGTTGACTGTGTTTGGAAGATCTTTTGCAACGGTTTGTACATGTGTTGTTTGGTATATAGTGCCTATTTTGAAAGATAGTTCAAGTTCAAAAGAAGGGAAATTAATCATGAAGAAAAAAGATTATGTTAATGAAGGATTAAGTTCTCCAAGAAGTGATTCTAAGAGTTCTGGAAAACATAGTCACCAGAAAAGCTGGTGATGATTATTGTTTTATTATGGTACTAATGTACTATAATGTTTAATTTTAGTTTTATGGTTTTTTCTTCTTCTATTTTTGTTTTTGGATTTGGAATAGAAGTTTTCTTTTTGTAAATTATGAATCTATGTTTTCTTGGTGAAGTTCTTGAGAATTGAGATGGATTGAAAACTATGCAATCATCCAATTGAGGACGTTTTCTGAGTGTAAATTATGGTAGAAATAGAAATTACAGTTGTACATTATTGAATGGTCAATTTTTTTTTTTGGTTACAGAATGGTCAATTAGTACTTCCTCTGATTTTGCTTCAAAAAATAAATAAATTAATACTTCCTACGGTTACGTATAGAAAATGCTTGGAATTTTTTATTGGTCTTAAATATACTTTTTTTTTTTTTTTTGGTACAAGATGGAAAGCAAGAAAGGAAAAAAAAAACAATAAGAAGAATTATCTAGAAAAGATAGTCCCACTAGCATCAGCTAGAAGGAGGAGATTCATTCCGTCCGGTGGAACAACTATAGAAGAATAAGCTTCAGGGTTGCGAGCTCCAAATTTGGCTAAAAAGTCTGCGCAATTGTTCCCCTCCCGAAGTGTATGCACCAATCTAACCCTCCAGTTTCTAGAAAGAAAATCCTTAATGTTATAGATGATCGCTGCATAGTGGTGCCACTCATTTACATGATCATATATCAACTTGAGCGCGGTTTTGGAGTCAGAATAGCAACACAGATCCTTAATGTCCAGCTCCCACGCCAAAACTAAACCATGGTATATTGCCAATAATTCTGCATGAAGGATATTCGAATGACCTATATTTCCAGCAAAACCGTGGATCCAAGCCCCGTCAGAGTTCCGAATCAAACCTCCGAAGCCAGAGATACCTGGATTACCGATGCTACTCCCATCAACATTCAGAATCATCCCGATGCCACCATGGGCATTCCAACGAACCATTGTAGCGGTTGAACTTATGTTTTGTTTAATAAAACAAATTCGAAGCAGTTGAGCAAGGTTCTCGGTGTTCGTCCTAAGAGTAAAGTAAGAGGTTACCTCATTATCCATACATAGTTGATTCCTCGCGCACCAAATCCACCACACTGCAGCCATAAACAGAAAACTGGAGGGACCGTCTATGCCATTACGCAGCCAGTCATACAAATTATCACCTTGAAAGAAGGTCTGGTCCACAAACCCTATAGCTTTCCAGAAACGCTTTATGAACTCGCAATTTCTTAAACAGTGTAAAGTTGACTCTTCCTCAATGTTGCATCTAGGACACAAGTTTGCCTGTAATAAACCTCGATGGGAAAGCATAGATTTAGTTGGAAGAGCATTGTGAAGAGCTGACCAAATAAAGAATTTTATCTTCTCTGGTGCCGGAATATGCCAAACCCAATTCCAAGAGATATCATCGGTGGCAGTGTCAGAAAAAGCAAAACGGTTAAGCCAGTAATAACCCTCCTTAGCAGTATAGAGCCCATTTAAATTCCCTTTCCAAGTATAACGATCAACCACTTGTGAATTCAAGCAAACAGGGAGCCTTTTCAGGTGGTCCATGACGTCCGTTGGAATTGTCGTGTAAAGCAAATTAAAGTTCCATTTGTTATTAGTATAAACATCTCTCACTCTCATTTGCAGGTCGTGGATGTCGACATATGGAACTTGGTCCGCTAAATTTCCAATGCCCGACCAATTCGAATACCAGAATGAGGATTTACCATCACCTAAACGAAATTGAAAACCATCCTTGAGGGCCTGGAGAGCCTTCATGATAGCATTCCAAGTGATAGAGCCCGGTTTTTTTGTAATAGAAAGAAACATGTCATCGTTCAAATACTTGTGTCTCAAAACCTGGACCCAAAGCGTGTCACAATTCTGGTGCATATGCCAAACCAATTTCCCCATAAGAGAAGTATTAGCCTCTCTTGCCTTCCTAATTCCAAGCCCACCTAACTTCTTAGGTTTAGTTATCTTGTCCCAACCAACCAGATGGATGCCCTTATTAGATGCGCCTTTCCATAAGAAGCTACGCGCCATTCTATCAATAGAGTCACAAGTAGTCTGAGGAAGCCAAGCCAACTGCATGTAGTAGTTTGGGATAGAATTTAACACTGATTTAACCAAAGTCATGCGGCCTGCCTTATTTAGTAAGTTGTGTTGCCAGCTAGCAAGTCTTTGACTAATTTTCTCTTCTAAAAACTCAAAGTCTCTTCTACGTAGGCGGCCATGCATCATGGGGAATCCAAGATATTTTTCCAGCGAATGAGTACGGTTTATGCCTGTATGGGTCACAATGGAGTTTATTTTTCCCCGCGGGGTGGAGGGAGAGAAAAACACCTTCGACTTAGATACATTAACTTTTAACCCTGAGCAGCTGGCAAAACGAGTCAGAATAGTGGCAATGTTCAGAGCTTGGGAGTTTGTGGCCTTGGCGAAAAGTAGGACATCGTCAGCAAAGAAAAGGTGAGATAGAGGGGGGCCATTCCTGGAAAGTCTCACTGGTTTCCAATAGCCATCATCAACTGCTTTTATGATAGCCTGTGATAAGCATTCCATGCACACAACAAAGAGATAAGGTGAAAGCGGGTCTCCTTGCCTTAATCCTCTGGTAGGAGTGAAACTAGGGAGGCGGCGACCATTCCAAAGAACAGCTAAGGAAGAACTAGAGACACAAAACATTATCAGCTTGATTGTTATGGGAGGGAAACCACTTCTTTGTAAGCAGAATTGAAGGAAATCCCAGCTAACATTGTCATAGGCTTTCTCTAGATCAATTTTGAAAACCATATCACCCTTCTTCCTTTTTGATTTCTTCATAGAATGGATTGCTTCTTGGAGAATGATAGCATTATCGGTTGTTCCTTTGCCAGGCAGGAAACTACTCTGAAACGGACCAACTATTTGATTGAGAAAAGGTCGCAATCTATTCACCATGATCTTCGTGATAAGCTTATAAATAGTGTTGCATAGACTGATGGGTCGAAACTCCTTAAAATTCTTAGGGCAGTCAACCTTGGGAATTAAGGCAATAAGAGTCTCAGAAAGGGTAGACGGGAACCTTCCTGTTTCAAATGCAGTGGATATGAGGCGGACAACATCATCTCCAACTATATGCCAATACTGTTTAAAGAAGATACCTTGGAATCCATCAGGTCCAGGAGCCTTGAAAGGGTGCATTTGATTCAAAGCTTGGGTGACTTCTTCCCTAGTAACCTGCTGAGTAAGACATTGACACGCTTCATCATTAAGAAATGGGGCCTCGGGTAAATCATTCAATGCATTCTGGTCACACGTGTTAAGAGTGCAAAAAAGGTTCTTGAAGTGCTTTTGAGCTTCCTCCCGAAGTGTTGTATCATCAGTGCACCAAATACCGCTTGGTAGATGGAGGCCATGGATTTTGTTTCTCTTTCTTCGAATAACAGTTTTGGTATGAAAGAATTTAGTATTTCGGTCCCCTAGCTTGATCCAATCCTCTCTAGCTTTCTGATACCAATGAATTTCTTCCTGACCCAGAATCATGTCATATTCATGTTGGAGATCCCGCTGCAGGTAAACGAGCCTTGCCGAGTCTATCCGTTCTAGGGCTCTTTGGATCCCTTTCAACCTGCGCTCAATTTGCTCTTTCCTCTTCCTAATATTACCAAATGTATCCTTGTTGAAAATAAGAGAATCTTCCTGAACATGCCGAAGACAGGTGACAATATCGGAAGTAGATTTCCCCCAGGCCTTTTGGACGATATTGGAGTAGTTAGGGTGGGTAGTCCAAGCTGCCTCAAATCTGAAGGGTCTAGGACCATAGTCTTGCAGAGGGAGACCGCATCTGAGTAGTAACGGATTATGGTCTGAATGGAATTTACAAAGCACTTCAACATAAGCATCTGGAAAGGCCATGCGCCAAGGGACATTAGCTAAGGCCCTATCAAGCTTACGGTAAACCATACGATTCCCCACGCAAGGTCTATTCCAAGTAAAATTTCCACCAGTCGATGTCACTTCAACAAGATTGCAGCTATCCATGACATTCAGTAACGCCGTTGCCCTTGATTGAGAAAAATTACCACCTCTTTGTTCACTAGGGTGGATAATGTCATTAAAATCTCCCATCAGTAACCAAGGACCATCAACATCTCGCTTAAGATCAATAAGGTGATTCCACAAATCTAATCTCGAGGTATAAACAGGACTAGCGTAAATGCCAGTTAAGAACCAATAGTTGTTTCCCAATGATAATTTAATAGTAATAGTATCCATATATACCTCAAAAACATTGGCAGCAATGTTGCTCCCATTTTGCTTGAGTATCCAAATGCCCCCAGCATGACCGCGAGCATCTACATAGTGCACATCAACATAACCAGCTCTATTCCAAAACTGTTTAGTCTTTTGAAAACTAGTGTGAGTTTCCATAATAATTAGAAAAGTGGGTGAATGTTTCCTAATTATATCCATCAAATGTCTTTTTGCTTTCTTATTAGCTGCCCCCCAGACATTCCAGGACAGCATAGTAACTTCTTTGAATCCTAACATCATTAACATAATAGTGGAGACAAAGAAGAGTTACAAGAACAACTTACTTAATAGGCTCCCAATCTATGGGAGACTCCGGGACCCGTTCCTCAACTTGGGTGTCACTTTCTTCCATGTTAATTGGACGGGTTGAAGTACCAGAATTTGATGTCAAGTTACCTTTATTTTCCTGCGGGTCTTTGCTGCCGTCATATTCGTATTTCCTATTTTTTCCGTCGGGGGTACGTATAGTAACGTCCATTGAGGCATGAGAATTTGTGCTTGTTTTAAAGTTAGGCCCAATTTTGTTCACCTGCGTGGCATTCATGTGTTGGCTAGCAAGAAAACTTGTTTCATTTTTTCCACGTGGGCCCCCCTTCAAACTTAAGTGGCGTGGCACCCCTTTATTTTCACTCCTATCAAATCTTCTTTTTTTGTTGTTTATATGAATGGTGGTCCCCACCCCATCTTGATAGTTGACATGTGAACCTTTAAATGAGGAAACAAACTCTTTTCCTTTTTTACTTAAAGATTCCTTTTGCTCATTATTTGGTAATGATGATGGATGATTGTTGTTTACTTTTTTGTTCCTCTTTTTACGTTGCACAACAAGCCATTCCCCATGCACCTCTTTTAATACTGTAGATTCAGTTTCCTTTTCTAAGTCAGTAACTGATTTTCCTTCAATATTTTCCTTATTTGGCTCTGGTATTGTCGTTGCTTTCTCCGTCCGGCCACCAGGTTGCACTGTTTTTTCCGCCGCTGACAATTTTATAACCGGAGTTTTTGTACAATCGCGGGTATGGTGACCATAGCATCCACAACCTCCACAAATGATATGAAGGCCTTCATACTGGACATTATACCAGTATCCATTAATATTAACCTTTCCAACTACCGGAAGAGTTAGGTCAATCTCCACACAAATTCTTGCGAAGCGGCCACGTTCCACCTTCAGCGTGTTAGTGTCCACCTTTACCGGTGTGCCGACCACCGATGCCAACCCCAGTAAAACACTTTCATCATAGTACAGAAGATTAAGTCCTGGGAACCGGATCCAAACCAAAGTCTTTTCCACTTTCGCATGTGGAGAGGCAAAGTCGGGAGTCCATCTTGCTACTGCCAGATAATGATCAAACAACATCCATGGGCCATCGGACATAATCTTCTCGCGATCTGTAAGCAGTTCACACTTCACCATAAAGAAACCATTGTCTACATCCATGATTTCGAATCCCCCGTTAAGTCTCCACAACTTTTTCAACCGATCCTTCATCAGATTAAATCCCACGTTCTTTCCCAAGAGTTTGACAACGAGGGCCTCCTTCCAGGGACTACACAGTTCATGAAAAAGTTTCTCATCCATTGTTACCTTAGGTAACAGGCGGTTTCCTTCCTCTAAGGTGACTTTCATCAATCCGTTCGCGATCAAATCTACTTTCTCTTTAGCTTGGAATTTCTCTTGACCTTCTGTCAGGATGTCTCTGAAGGACATCTTTTGCGGTTGGTGATGTTGCCGCCCTCCCTCCTGTGGCTTGTGCGGCGGCGGCGTAGAAGCATTGAAAACAAAAGCGTCCATAGGAATCGGTATGTCAGACATCGTAGTTCTGTCTACCATAGGAACTGAAACGCAGACACAAGAAAACGCTCAATAAAGGGCACAATCAGTACACTCTCCTCAGCAGCCCAAGGCTTCATCAACAGATCACTTTGTCAAAACCGGTCCCTAACCAAACTAGGCCCTCCGTTGCCGGAGAAACCGTATTAGGACTTTAAACTCTCGTTTGACTCGGCAATCGATGAAGAAGCAGGCCGTTAATCAATCAATTTTCAAAAAGCACCCGATTTGATTCTGCTTTATCTTAAATATACTTTTTAATCGTTGATGAATTTTACTTAAAAAATATTTCTTTTTAAAAGAAGAAAAAATGAAGGAAAATCCATCTTGTAGTGTTTTTTTTCACAGTAAAATGTAGGAAAATCCATCTTGTAGTTGTATGCTTCATAGCTTTTCTAATAGTGATTAGTCATCTAAACTTTATACTTACAACATGATAACCTAAAAAAAATTGCATCACCCAAAGTCCCAGACGGGTGCCACAATAGAAAAATATTTAAATTTCTTCAAAATAATAATTTTAAAATATTGAATGACATGGGAAATAAAAATGTTAATGCGATACATATTAGCATATACTAGAGCCTTGTAATAAAATTTTATTTATTCTTTTGAACCAAAAGAGAAATTATTTATCCTTGTAATTAACTTTCTTAATGAGATAAAACAATTAACAAATTCAAAATGAGATAAAATAAATAAATTAATATAGCATGTAATTATTTCTATTTATAATTAAGTAATACGAGTAATATTTTTGGTAAACCACAGATGAAGCATTATCATAACTAATAAAGTGGATGATTGCCACAAATTTAACGCGGAATGAGAAAACAGATTTTGATAGAATAGAACATGCAAAACACATTGGCATTTTACGTTAAAAAAATGTTGTTAACGTCAATATTAATATAGCATGTTGTTCATCATCGTCCTCATTCACAATAGAAGGAAACACAAACCCCAACAAAAAAGGGAAAGACATTCTATTTTTTGAAAAAAGGAATAAAAAACAGGTTGTAGAGGCATAAAGGCCAAACAAGAGAAGAAAGAGGGAGATATTGAGGACAAAGACAAGGACGAGAGAGGGAGAAAAATAACATGGGGTTGTGCTTTGGTTGCTTCGACGGAGGCAACAAGCGTATGACAAAGGAGGAAGAAAGATTAGCCTCTGAAGAAGCACGCGCCAGAGCTGCCGAAGCCGCCCAAAAAAAGTATCTATATATCCTTCACCATTTTCTTCTTCTTCTTCTTCTTCTTTATTTATTTCTTCAAAATGAAAAACCATGTTATAATTTTGTTTATTTATGTTCTTACATATAATAAACATTGCATTCATTCATGTAACATTCTCATACATTAATAATAGGGTTCTTAATTGGAAACCCACACCACTAGGCATTATAAAACCTTGATCACCATATTTATATGGGAAAATCAATATTGTTGTCAATTGCATACATAAAATTGTTGAGATGAGATAAACCTCAAGAAAAATAGATGCTGTTAATTATAATGGATTTTTTTGTTTTGTTTATATATGAGTATAAAGTAATGTAGGTGTTGGCTATAATTGCAGGCAAGAACAACAAGGAGATGCAAAACAACCTGCAGATAAGAGTCCTGAAAATTCTACCAGTGGCGAACAATTTGTAAAAGTTTAGTAATTCAAAGGGGTTTGCTTAGTTTTTGGCAAGTATTGACTCATATTTTTGTTAAAAAATTAGTATTAAAAATGTTTGTTTTTGTTTCTTGGATAACAAGTTTTAAATTAATTTTTAATTCTTTTATTTGTTGATGCAGAGGCAGATGGGTTGAGCTTAGACAATTTGTCTGTCCGAGTCAATTTCGTGTAAGGTGATTTATCTCTCTAAAAAAAATTATATTTATTGCATGTTTTTAAGTTTAGACAAAAAAAATTTATGAAAAACTAGCATATTGATGAATTTTATTTGTATCATTGAAATTTTACTTTCTTTTATGAACAATATATCTTCATTATTTTGATTTTAGAATATCATGTTACTCATTGATTTTTTCTTTGTTGTGTTGCAGTGCTGAGAATTTATAGGTGCGCCAAATCACATTCTCCAACTTTCATTGTTCCAAGATGAACAAATGGTCTTCACTACAATTGTACTATCCGTCAAATTTGTTGTTTCCTAGACCAAGAAATACAATGTTTCATTACAATTACAAAGAATTCGTGGTGTAAAAGAAAGAAAAAAAAGGATAAGTTTGAGAATGTAGTTTGGTTCTTTTATTCTTTGTGTTTATATTGAAGTAAAATCCATTTTCCTTTTGCAAAAATTTAAAAGCATATAGCAAGTTACCAACCAAATTACAAATTTTTAGGTGTGGATGCTATGAAACATGTTTTTGATTCATCGAGTGTTTGAGTGAGCGTTCTCTAATTGTCATTACAACGTATAAATAATACAAAACGGTACAAATTGTAGCTTCAAAATGAACGTGCAATGTTAGTATTACATTGAGATTAGTTATCAAATTATCGATCTCCTTATCACTCCGCCATTTAACCAATTGCTTGAGTTTAGAGCGGTGCAGCCTGATGTTTGAACCTTCCTCTCACTTTCTGTAGAAAAAAAATTCTTGTCTCTTTTCCTTTCTTTTTGTTTAAGTAATTATCCCTAGGAAGTGAACTCAAGTGATTAATAAACATCTTCAAAGAATGAATCATTCGAAAAAAGTCAAATTTAATTCCTAGATAAAATAAATATCGGTCAGATTCTACTTTTTTATTTTACACAGGTCAAATTTTACTTGTATCGTATAAAACTCCAAATTACTAAGCTCATTTCGCTGAAAATCATAGAGTTAATACAATAAAATAAAAAAATTTCTTTTCGCCCCCCCCCCCCCCCCCCCACCCCCTCCTAGAAGCTCTTGTTGGCTCCCAAAAATTTCAAAAATACCCCCCTCACTACATAAGTAGCAAACTCAGGGGTCGCAAATATGGGAAAAAACAATTTGCATCCTGAATTCGGATTCTAAAATGCGAACCTTATAAAATAGGGGTGGAGGAAGGGTTAGAGATACACAAATATTAGATTTTATAAGATTTGCATTCTAGGATGCAAACTAGTTTTTCTCCACTTTTTACTATTTACGTGCTCACATCCTGCATTATAAAGGGTATAATTGGAAGGTCGGAAAACGCGTGCAAGACTCAGGGACGCGAAAAGATGAAGTCAATAAAATTGTCTAGTAATATAAAATAGTAGAAAACTAAAAAGATAGTAAGAGGTCAATAAGAAGATAAAACTTCTATCAAGCCAAAGATTTTTTATTTTAAAAAAGTTGTAACACATTTTTTAAAATTTTACTAGTTGAAATATTATTTTTAATGGCAAACAAAAATTCGAAAAATGTGTTCTGAAGTTTTTACGCAAGAGCAAAAATGAAAATTCGCCAGATTTCTTTTAAGAATTTCATTAAACTGGGCCCAAAATGGTAAACTCCAACCCAACAGGCCCATAACAATCGAGTCCACTTGAGTGGTTCAAGTCTGGTGAAGTTCAGAAGGAGGAGGAAAAAGACGAAGACAACTCTGGTGGTTGTGGCCGCAGTGTTAGTTAGAACAGAGATAGTAACTAACAAACCACTGTTACTCATTCAAAATCAAAAATCGAAATCAAAAATCGAAGATGCTCCGAATATGGATACGTGGAAGAATATCAGAGACAGAGAATTCGGAAAATTGCAACCAAATTCCTTCGCTAATCGCATAAAATCAAATCGCATTTCACAACTCCAATTGTCAAATCACAAAGAACTCATTTCATCTCACAAAGGCGCAGTTAACTCTCTTCAGGTTCTCTTTCTCTATAGTCTCTACTACAATACACTACTCTCATTTTCATAGTTCTTTAAACAGTTTCTTAATCTAACGGTTATTCATTCAGATTGATTTAACAGAGGGGAGATATTTGTTATCATCTGCATCGGATGCATCGGTAGCGGTTTACGATGTTCAACGCCCGAGTGATTACACCGGTGTAATATCCAAACATAGCTGTTTATTTGTTGTTGATAAGCAACATCAATTAGCTCATAAATATGCAGTTTCTTCAGCTATATGGTATCCCATTGATACTGGATTATTCATTACCGGTTCATATGATCATTATGTTAATGTTTGGGACACTAACACCACTCAGGTTCTCTTCAATCTTATCATCATGGTGTATGTTTGGTTCCACTTTTCGAATAGACAATTGATATGTTTGGATGTTGTTAAGTAGAATTGATTTTGTTTCCATATTTGGTTCTAAGTTGAAGTTATTGTTTCTATAAATAAGTTTACTTTCAACTCACGTTTAGTCAGAATCAATTTTACCGAAGTAAATTTTTATAACTGCAGAACCAAAGATACACTATCATAATTTTTCATTCCATGCTGAAATTTTTAACACTCCTTTGTTGTGTTGTACTATTGTAAATTGTGTATAGGTAGTGGTGAATTTCAAAATGCCTGGAAAGGTGTATAAGACTGCAATGTCTACATTGTCGACATCTCATATGCTTATTGCTGTTGGAACTGAAGATGTTCAAGTTCGTCTTTGTGATATTGCTTCTGGGGCATTTGCTCATACTTTGTCTGGTCATCGTGGTATGTCATGTCAATGCTCTCATTTGAAGTTCCAACATACTGATTTATGTATTTATATTCTATTTGAAAAGAGTCAATAGTTATGTTATGTGTTTCTTACACCAAGTGTTAATTTAATGTTTGTCAAATTATTTCACATTTAATCTTATACTAGTAAAGATAAAGATCCTGTTTAAGATTGCACAGATTAGGGAAAAAAAATAGTGAGTGATAAACGCGTGAATTTGTGTCATGTCATTAGTGGAACACTTTTCTTTTCTTATGATAGTGATACATGGCAATTGCGGATCTTCCTTAGAGCAGGGATTTATAATTAGTATACTATGCAAGTTATAATATACAATTTGACACTTCAGCGTAATGGTTAAGCACTGTACAAACCAGCAACATGTAGGTTTGAGTGCTAGAGTTACTATTTTTGCATCTCTTTATTTTTCCTTGTTCAACTATACAAAATATGACATCATAATGCAAAATATAAGAATTCAACCTGTTACTTCTGCTGAAAACATCCAATTCTTAACATAATGGCTATAAATTTTTTTATTATATGTATATTTTCCCCCCTTAAAATATCTCAAGCTCCGCCACTGGCAGATAAATAGATAGAATAATAATATGCTGAAAACTGAGGTGTCTGTGTGTGTGATTGTTCTTATTGCATGATGTGATGTATTATTAAAAGGAGTTTGTGCATCACATGATTTCTTTGATATCAGATGGTGTAATGAGTGTTGAATGGTCTGCTTCAAGTGAATGGGTCTTGATTACTGGTGGGTGTGATGGTGCAATACGTTTTTGGGACATAAGGCGTGCTGGCTGTTTCCAAGTTTTAAATCAATCTCGAACGCAGCTTGGAAGACGTCCACCTATACTCAAACACTCCATGCTAACTAAGGTTTTTTCTAGTTTAGCTTATTCCTTGTTGGTTATTTGCAAGTCTGAATAGTGGTTATTGCAAGTCATGACTATTTTGTCTGTGTAGCGGAAATTTCACCAAGTACTTAACTTCGATTGAAGTATTTGTGCTTGTTATAATCCTAAAGCCTCATTACTTACAGGAATCAAGTACAAAAATGCGTGTTGCACAGAAGAAACTTGCCAATGGCAGTGGCAGTGGACAACTGCCAATTGGCAGGCTATCATCAAAGGGACCAATGAAGCAGAAATTACATCCAGGATTGCTTTCTACTCAGGATCGTGCAACTGCTCATTATGGTGCTGTGACAGGATTGAAAGTAACAGAGGATGGCATGTATCTCTTAAGTGCAGGTTGTTTATTTGTTATTTACCATACTAGTCAATAGTAGACCCAAGTTAAAAGCACAGGGTCTTATACACGGCTACAAAAATATAAAAAAGAACTTTTTTTTTTTTTTTGACAAACAAAGAACGTTTTGTTTTGAAGTGTGAAAATATAAGTTAGACATTACAAGTCATATCCGGAAAAAAAATTCTCAAAAACAAATCACAAGACATAAAGCATGATCTTTCATTCTTTTGGCAGATTCCTTTTCCCCAGTATAATTAATCTGTACACTGAAACTTGAAACCATCAGGTGTGTGTGTGAGAGAGAGGAGGCGGGGGGGGGGGGGGGGGTCATATAAAAGCTTGGGCATCACGTACAGAAAAATATATTATCATACATTGATTGACGAGGAGGGGGGATGGGTTGAAAAGAGTAGTCCGCAAAATAAACATGATAGTACAAGACAAACCATTGATGTCTTTCCTTAACTCTAAAGTAATATCTATGTTTGACAGTACTACTACTGAGTGAATGTTTTGTTGTGTAAGTCTCCATGTGAATGTTTATGACCAAAACAAAAATTAGTAGTCACACAAGAAGCATCAAGCTTTGACTGGTACCTATCACAAACATGCTTAGAGAAGCTTGGAAGATATATTTGTAATTACATCACAAGTATTATAGCTATAATTATAATTCTATATCTTAATTCCAAATAAAATTTAATTTTTAAAGTGATTCTAATTTTAACGCAACTGAATGCTTTGAAAGACATGCTATACAGTAATATAATACGGAATTATAAGAAGTATCAATGCAATATTAATTTCAATCAGTTGTTACTTGTTTTCTACTAATGCATCTAAATGTTGTTCATATCTAAATTCTTTTTTTCTCTCTCTCATTGATGTGCTGTTCGACCACAGGGTCTGATTCAAGATTGAGGTTGTGGGATATTGAGTCAGGCTGCGATACACTTGTGAACTTCGAAACAGTCCGCTTGCAAACAAGCAGACCTATTCAATTAGCTACAGCTCAAGACTCGGCCCTCGTTTTTGTTCCATGCATGAGAGTTGTGAAGGTATGCTGTTCATTTAGTTTATTGCAAATTTTAACTTTAAAATTAGACGTACAAATACAATGAGGATACTTTTTTTAAGCATCAAAAGTGGTAATCAAATATAAAGAACAAGGGTACTCAAACCCAATTCCAATAATGTAACGAAAGTAACAAAAAAGAAATTACGTGGACTCTAAGTAACTAATTCCTAAGAATACATTGAGCAATACTGATCTCATTTCTGGATTATTCAGGCATTTGATATGTGGTCTGGGAACGCACACATGGTATTACGTGGACACTATGAGTCTGTAAACTCCTGCTGGTTTAATCAACAAGACCAGGTATGCTTAACAGCTGATTATCCTCTTTTTTCCTGCTCTGTAATAAGTGGTCCAGCTGTTTGGTTGTCAAGTGAGTTGTACTACCCCACCACACCAGATTGATTTTACTGAGAAATTATTCATGATTAATGCTCTTCTTCCAGGGCTAATGCTTGTCTTGCTAGTTGGTAAAAATTGAATAGACCATAAAAGGAAAAAAAATTGATTTCTTATAACCCGATTATTTATTCCTGGATAAAATAACAACCCATAAAGCAGCAGTGGCCCAGATATGGATCTCAATTTACTTCGACTTAAATTTGCTATAGATCATGTGATATCACTCTCCAACTCTATTGAATTGAACAATGTTATATACGTACTACTTGCTTCCAAAAATCTTATTATCTACTTTTTAACGATTTTTTATTGTCACAGGAGTTGTACACTGGTGGAAATGATAGACAAATTCTTGTATGGTCACCTGCCAGGTCAATTGCCGATGAAATGGTGCACTCTTTAAATCAATATATTGAGATTATCTTTTACATATGCATGTTGAGAGCACCATCCAATTTGTCATTTTCTGACCTTGGGATAAACTGCAGGGTGAAGGAGATCCCGACGATCAAGATAGCTGGAGTAACTGAGATTCACCTTCATTTGTTTCACATGTTTATAGTCGGCCTGCGTTTGTATTTTGCATGTCTTTGGGATTTGTAAATAATGGTCTGCCTCTGGTTTTGGAGCATATGTGAAACACTTAGAAGGTCAAAACTGCGAAATTGTATACTAGTAGCCTATTGCTTTTGTAGATAATTTTTTTCTTCCCTTTTTCGTATTGTAAACTTTTTTTTTTTGATATATTTCGTATTGTAAACTTTGACAGTGTAAATATTGACAAGTTTGGTTTGTTTCCTTTCCTTATTAATGTTTTACCAAAATAAGGTTGTATACATAATCATATGTGCAATTTTAAATGACATTATTATACTAATCTTTATAATTCTTTTACAGTTACGGTTCTTCTTCTTTTTTTGTTGAAAGATTACAGTTACAGATCTTAGTTACTTTTTATTAGAAAAAGAGAATGAAATATAGGATAAGACTTTGTCACACTATTGATTGTGTTTTTGAAACATCAATGACCAAAGTTCTGACTAATTGTGAAACATTTGTTAACTCTTATTTGGGTTGAAGTTATTCGATTAGGACAGAAAAAATCTGATCCAAAGATGAAAATATTCGCGATTCAATTCGATTTTAAAAATATATACACTCTACTTATTTTTGTTTTAAAAATGAAACGTTTTCAACTAAGCGAAATTTTGATTCAATGTTCAACTGCTACTTTGTCGTGCTTCACACTATAATTCAAACTATTGATAGAATGATGATAACAACAAAACATGAATGATAGTTTATTTGAAAAAATGAAAACAAACAAAATATATTCAAAAGAAATTACACCATAAAAACATTATGACTGTCATAGCATAACTATTCTATCATCGAGCAATGTAAGGCCATGTAGGTCTATTCAGTGTTTTAAGGCACATGATACTGTTCTGAAATTCCAAGAAAGTATTGTCAATAAATTGATTCTTGTCGTTACCAGTCATCCTACGAAAGCCAAATGATTTTGTCCAAGTGTTTATAGCATACTCAGATGAATGCAAAACAAAGCTCTGAACTCCTAAGCGAATCAACTGTTTCTCAAGCTCATCCATCAACAAACGACACAATCCTTGTCTTCGATACTGTTCCTTGGTAGCTACGAAAACTATCTCAGCAACCTTTGGACCGTAAATCCTTATAGTTGCCACTGAAGCCACTACACCCATTTTCTCTAAAATCACGTTATAGAAACCACGAAAGTTCAAGCGATTGTGTTTTGAGTCTCTGCTAAATACAACATCTTTAATCAACTCTCTTCCAGAGAAAGCATCAATGCTTGGGTTAAAACTCTCATACAATACACCAAGAGCTGCATTCAACTTTCTCTTATTTAGACTGAAGTCAAAAGACGTAAAATTTCCACCATCATAATCGTAATCACTACTCGCGTTATTCTTCAACAATGTCCAGGTTATATTATCTGCCATCGTAATTGGTTTCCCTAACAGCTTCTTTAGACATAGGAACATGTTCCCACAAACTACACTGCAAAACCAATTCTTCTTTTTCGGATTGCTCTCCGTTTTACTAGGTCCAAATCCTGAAGCCTTTACGCACCCAAAGTGATATTTTTGCTCACATTGAACACAAGCAAGAATACTGTTATCATTTTGATCTGCACATTCTTGTTTGCATTTGGGTCCATAGCATATTTTGCAGCAACAAGTTGGACAGAACCAGTCACCATCTGGAACTTGATCGAGACCTAAACAACTGAGATGGAATGAAGAAGGACATCGATCGCATAGTACTATGTCGCCTCCAAAACCACAAATACCACAAACATTATCATTATTTGCTTCAGAATTTGCTTCGGCTACACAATGATTCCCGGGTTGATCACGCAAACTCTGAGCTTCCCTTTGACATTGCAACAATGACCTTCCGTCTTCCAACAAGATACTAGTGGATGGTCTATGTCTTGTACAAGCAGCATGAGCCTCAAATCCAGTGACAGTGAAATTAACATGACAACAATCACAAACTATACCATCAGCAAATAAACTCCCTCTTTTGACAACATTGTTACTACCGCGACAAAACACATCAGTCCCTGGAACCAAAACTTGATTCTTTATCAACCAAGAAACAAGTGAATACCTTTCCCTTACACCTTCCCTCTTTAATACCATCCCTCTTTTACGGCAACCCTCTGAATTCTTTATACCCGTCTTTAATACTTTCCCTTTATTATTACAAGTCTCTGAATTCTTCTCCATTATACTCAACTTTAATACCTTTCCTCTTTCACCACTTCCCACCGAATTAGTAACTTCGGATTCAGATTGACTCTCATGTTTCTCATTTTCCTTTGATGTCGAGACCATAGTCACCGGAGCTTTTTTACCAAAACTAGAATTGGAAGGTTCAGAATCTTCATCTGAAGTTGAATCATCGTCAGAATCCGAATCGGAACTTGAATCATCGGAACTTGAATCATCGGAACTTGAATCATCGCTAGAATCCTCATCGGAAGTTGATTCATCGGTTTCTTTGGATTCTCTCAGTTGCTCTTTCGACTGTAATGGAGGCGAAGAGATCAATGTTGTTGTTAGTGCTGCTGCTGGTATTGCAGTTGAAGCTTGATTGAGGGAACATCCTCCTTTTTCATCGGTTACTTCTGATTCTATTGGTTGCTCTTTCGACTGTAATGGAGACCAAGGGATTGATGTTGCTGCCGCTGGTGGTGCTGCAGTGGAAGGGTTTTTGAGGGAAAAATCTCCATTTTCTTGATTGATTTCTTCGTATTCTTCCGGTTGCAACAACGATTGAAATGGAAACGAAAAGTCCGATGTTTCTGCTGCTTGTGGTGCTCCGAGTGAAGGATGTTGGAGGGAAAAAACTCCATCTTTTTCATTGGTTTCTTGGTATTCTCTTGGTTGATTCATCGACTGCATTGGAGACAAAAAGATTGATGTTTCTGCTGTTGGTTGTGCTTTGAATAAAGGGTGTTTGAAGGAAAGCAAATCATCTTCTTCAATGGCTTCTTTGTATTCTCTCGGTTGATTCACCGACTGCAATGGAGACGAAAAGATTGATGTTACAGCTGGTGGTGCTGCTACAAATGAAGGATGTTTGCGGTCTCTTTTTTCACCGGTTACTTCAGATTCTCTCGGCCTCTTTTTCGACTGTAATTGAGATGAAGAAATTGCTGCCGGTGCTGCTGCAGTTGAAGATTGTTTGAGGGAACAGCCTCCACTTTCAATACAACTCTGACAAGCCAATTTAAGAGTGGGAAAGGTTTTGCCATTGGTAGAAGTATAACGAAGTTCCCACCTACATTTTTTGTCAATATACCAAAACTTCCATCCCAAGAAAAGAAGATGTTGTTTTGCTTTCAAAGCCAAATCCCTTCTATTTGCACTTGCTTTACGGTCTTTTAGTCCTGTTAAGTGGTACCATTCAATCACAGCTTCTGGACAATGCTCGGGTTTGATATCAATATCAGGTTGTAGCGAACGATCCATATCAAGAATCATATACCAATCTGCACAAATACACAATTTCGTTAGCAACCAACAAACCTAGAAATATAATTTAACTCTTAACAAGTGTGAAAGGTGACTAAAAGAGTGTCTATGGAGCATGAACACAAACAAGTTGACACCCATAATAATTTGAAATTCAACGTAATCATATAAGTCAGTGTCGGGACACATCTAATTCAACGAGTGTATGTGCTTCATACAGAATAGGGTTAAATTAAATAAAACAGAAAAAGTGGACTAACAAACATTAGGGAATTAATAATGGACATGATGAATAACACACATGACAGAGTATACATAGAGTAACTAGAAGCTTACATGAAAGGAAGAACAAGAACAAGTGGCGCAGGCTAAGTGAGGAAGAAGACAAAGATACAGTCTTGTGCCGTAGAAAACAAATAAAATAGGAATAGGAATAGAGTGGGAGTACTAGTGCTATATATATAGTTTTCAGTATTAACAATAACAATAAACCCTATAACTGTGGGCCTATGACTTTATCCAAAAGAAAAGAATCTAATGGATATCTTTTTTTAATGGATACATATACACTACGGTAAATTAATTTTATCCAATAAAAAAAAAGATATATTTTTTCTTGAACAAAACAAATAAGATATCTTTTTTCATGTCATAGGAAATAAAAGAAGATATATTTTCCTAAAGATATATTTTCATTCAATAAAAAAATATATGTTTTCCTAAAGCCGTTACGAGTATTATGTTACTTGTCACCCAAGTTGGGCCTAGGGCAGGGAAGATATTGGGTCCAAAAAAAAATCTCTAAATTTTGCCAAGATTACTTTTTTGGTCAAAATTTTGATTTACTCATTAAATTTTTCCAAGATTATTTATTTTAAATAAATAAAAAACGCACCATAAAGTTGTAACTAGAAAAATGGACGGTTCCTCTTTTTTATGGCATTCAATTGCATCTAGTAGTATATTTTTACTTATTATCTTTAGTGTTCGTCTGTTTGACAATTTTTTTTAATAAAAAAGATCTTTTTATTTTAAATTAATAAAAAAGATCTTTTTATTTTATTTTAAATGAAGATCTTTGATTGGTTGATTGTTTAGATTATATATGAATGGATTTATCATGAAATTAATTGATCTTTTCTATATCTAAATGAAATCATCAAAATAACAATATTTGATTTTTCCACTTTATACATATTATTCATTTTAGAGGATTCAAATTCAAATGCCATTTCCAATTTAATTAAATTTTGGAATCAAAATCTCATTGATCATTGTAATTGAAATGCTAAAACATTTGAGATGTTAACTTAGTAGCATTTGTCTTTATAAAAAAAAAACTTTTTTGACAATAAAAAAAAAAACTTAGTAGCTATTTAACTTTATAATTTCAAATTACGGAGATCAAATTCAATCATGAACAGTTATGATACAAATCATTGAGTAAATATTTTGGATACATAAAAGACATTTGGACCCACTTAATATCATACTTTTGTATTTATATTTCGAAAACTATATAGTAATGAAAGAAATGGAAATAATTGGAAATGGAAAGGATCCCAACTCGAATAATTGAAACCTATTTTGTTTTTTTTAATCCAGTAGTCAAGTGACTGAAATTTCACCCTTAAAGTGAATAAATAAAATTATCGATATTCGAACATCGGGCTCTACGTAATAATACAATGTCCTACCAACTGAATTTAGCTATTTATTCTATTTTACTCATTCTTTCTCTTCTGTTTTTAATAAGTCCTCTTTTTTCGTAATGTTATTTTCCATTTTTGAATCAATATGTGATGTCATTAATTGCTGTTATCTTGCTTTCTTTCAATTTTCTGACAATCTACCATGTATGTCACAAATAAAAAGTACGTGTACTATGTTTTTTTTTTTACTAACAATGTGTAATATAAATAATAAAGAGCGTGTTCAGTAATATAATTGAAAAGTGACAGATAGTAAAAGGAGTTAAAAAGACATAAAATGTATTTCAAATGAGGAATAAAATCAGAGGTAGTATAGTTCATAACAGTAGTATACTTAGTAATATGATATACTAGTATCATATTACACCAATCTACTTCACAATTTTATCAAGTCAAACAAAATTCTGTAGGTAACAGCAGACACAATAAATACATGTCCAAATGAATAGTAGAATCCCCAAATACAGCGTTACATTATATCTTGTTCCAAACTTATGTCTTATGTCTCATCCATGTTCACTGAATAATGGCCAAAGTTCCTGCCCTGTTGATTTAACAAAAAAGAATCCAGTCAAATTAAATCACAGCAAAGCTTAAGCAACTCAAGCAGAGGTATTCAAGAGCAAGGGTAGAATCGCAACTATATTCATATGCGGCATATTTTACTTGATGTTATATTGCAGAGAAGGTTTTCGAAATATTTATATTTTGAATTGTATGTATAAGTTTAAAATGAAGGTGAAACTGAAAGTTCTTTAATATGGTAAGAATGTTCTCTAAAAAGATATAGTAGTAAGAATGCTAACCTCAGATAATACCCTCTGCTTATTAAGTAATTGGGTCCTAGCCTTGTTCAAAACTGAATTTGGTGACCTAAACAACCTCTGCACGTAAAAGAATAGGTAGATTAGCAGATAACAAGTGAAAGAAGAAAATCTGGTGAAAGTCCTCAATGAAATCGCGATATTGTATAGCACAACTAACAACACAAACTCACCTTTTCACCACCAGACATTCTATGTTCACCATTGCCAAGATACTTTTTCTTGGGTGAGAAACCAAAGACGTCATGTAGGAACTCATTGTCCTAATAATACCAACGAAGAAGAAGGTCAAAAAAGGCAAAAACAAGCTCAACCGTTACAAGCTTTTGACAACTAGACCCAAAAAAAGAAAAATGCAACAAAAATCCAACCTGCATATGTTTAATGAATCCTCCTCCGAGGAAGTGCTTGATGAAATTCAGCTGCAAAAACAAAGATGTCAATACGCAATTTTGCCTGTGTGAATAAAAAACGAATGAAAGAATGCAAGAAAAACCTGTATCATTTGGGACCAAGACGATGTCTGTAGAGAATCACCACCAATCTTCATTGAAATTTCAGGCGCATAACCATCCTAGTGTGACAATAAAATATCAGTACAGAAGCCTTCTGATTCTGATTCATGGTGTTATATCTTCTATTTTCAAATAACAGTAACAACAAGGGGGAGAAGACGAAGAGTACCACTAACATACCTCAAAAAAATCCAAGATATCTCTAAATAGGTTCCTCTGACTATTGAGATCTTTCTTGGCAGAACCTTTTCCACCAGCCTCCACAGAAAGATTTTTGCATTGATTTATCACTTTTCCTTTCAATCCTTGTAAATAAATGTAACTTTCCTGTGGTTTATTCTCTTCTTGAGGCACGCCATTCGCATTCTTAGTCTCCGTAGAAAATTTATCTATAACTCCCATTTCGAAAATGAGAGCCAATGCTTCACCGGCAGCAATTCTTACTGACCTGTCTTCTTTATCTAGAAGACTAGATAAATAAGTTATTGAACTGCAAAGAAAGTAAAATCAATAAGCTGGAACCAAGACCAAGACACAGCTATACAAGGAATAAAATTCTATGTGTAGTAGGGGTAAATATTATCTACAAATAAAACATAGATAAATGTACACCCTCTGGCCTCAATTTATTATAAGTAAAAATAGATGGTAGTTAAATGAATTGAATGTCTTGATTTCATGTAATAAAAATGAAATATTAGTATATTTTACTAACCTGCTCCTAATTATATTTATCCACTCAGTCCTCACATCACAACATTAACGAATTAAAGAGTAATTTTAGAATAATAACATTAAGGTGGATAGATTAGTTGACAATTGACATTTGCTTATATTCAGATTTTGGCTACTTTTTTTTTGCTTTTAATGTCCAGAGGGAGTAAATGTAAAATAATTAATCCAAGTCCATAGAATAGCCTGTCAGAACTCAAATTTAAGCCATCATCATAACTACCTTAACTAATAAAAGTAAGTAGAAAAATAGCAGTAGAAACAAGAAAATATAAGTGGGATTACATTTCTCTTGAGGGTCGATGAATATTTATATATCCAAATTTTAAGTCAAATATGTCAAATAATTAAATTGTTTTAACTCAAATTTAAACCTACAGTAATTTTAGAATATTTCAGTTCAACAAATATTATTATTTTAATGAATAAGCTTCTACTACTAGCCCTCATCTCCTTATTTTGATACAACAAAAAAGAGCTCTCTATATCCTTATTGGGTGAAAGTCCAAATAGTTTGACCAACTCTTTAAAAACGAAAGCATGGACTTCCTCCCTAGGTAACCAATTTTCACCAATCTAGATTTAAAGTTACATCACCTATAGACTGCAAAATAATTAAGTGATTTAAAGTAATGGTCCTACATCTACGGCACCTACAAACAACATAACTCGATTGTAGAAAACCTCTTACAGGATGCATGAATGGACATAGGGACATTGGCACTAAGCTAGAGCAGAATGAAATGAAAAAAGCAAAGAAGAATAAAATGTGCTTGCCTTTGCCAATTTTTTGAATTCAGCTTCAAATTGCCCACAGTCGAGAGGAGAAAAGACCACGCAGACACCACAGCGGTTATTAATTGAGCAGAAGGTTTGACTGCAACTACCTATAGAGTGAACACAATCTGAAGCAGTAAATAAAGCGAAGACAAATGGGCATACAAAAACGATATAGAGAAACTGTTAATCAGATGAAAAATATTGGTGATTAGAAAATGAAGCAACTAGGATATTTTAACAGATGCATACATTGGAACCTAATTTAGGATGGATCACTCGCCACATTATGTCCATTGATCGCTCTGTTTCTTCTTGATCATTCCCACCAACAAAAGTGATTATAGCCAAGCAGTCCAGCAACTTCACACATAAATAGCATTAATAAGATCAATGATCATAAAAGGAGAACAGGAAAAAATGAATACAATACAATATTTCTAAACTCCTCACCGACGGTGCCTTCATAACATCTGTAGTTCTAGCAAGAGATTCATCCAAATGAGTAATACATTCTTCAAAAATCTCGCGTGCATTATCACTACATCCAACTGTTAAAGCCAAGCAACCTGAAATGCAATGAAATTTAACATTTAATAAACAAAGACAATATATAAATTATAAAACAAACCGTAAGCTAGTCAAAATCTTACCAATGGCATGAGATGCCAGAGTTATCTCCTTTGCAGATGCCTTCTTGGATCCCTTTTTTATTGAAGCAAGACACTGATGTAACATAGTAGCAAATCTGATAAAAGAAAGCACATCACTGTTACAATAATCACCACTTTAAAATTTAAACAATCAGCTGAAAATTGCCGGTTATTCTAAAAACTATGCCAGCACAAATTAAAACCCTAGAAAAACAATGATCATAATTGATATACATATAAACATATATCATTGAATTTAAAGTACTCATCTACAAGATACTCCCTCCAGTCTTATATATAAGTAAGAATTCACTTTTCAGATTCATCGACAACTAATATATTTGGTCTGATACATAAATTATACACATAAACAGTTGTTTATATATGAGACCGGAGAGAGTATATATATATATATGCTGAAGAGAAAAATAAAAGCTTACTTCTTTTCTACAAACTGATGCTGCATATTGCTCTTGAAGGCATCAATTATGGCTGAAAAAGCGTTTTCCCTAGTGGAACCTCTTCATAAATTCAACAACAACAAAAATTAATTTAGTTCCTTCCACCTTCAATGTTCATAATATTTAATTTAATGATAATAGAAAATTAAGTACCTTTTTTCATCTAATGCATCGAGAGCTTGATCAAGTACAGATTCTTGATCAAATTGAACATCTTCGGGACCAGACACAGACATAAGATCAGATCGAGCAGTTGAAGATGAAGTAACGCTACTATCATCATCGCTATCGAACATCGCAGCAGCTTTAGTTCTCGAATTACCTAAACACAACAAACATAATCAATCATCAATAAGAAGAAACCCTGAATAATAAAACCAATTAAAAAAAGCATAATCAATTTCATTCAATTGAAGTGAGTTAGAAACCCTAGAAACTTACGTTTTCCCATTGTAACGGCTCTTTCTAACCGCTCTTTCTGGTTAGTTTATTGTGTTAATAGATTATTACTATTGTTAGAATAATGAATCGGAATTTGTTGAAATCAAAGATGAACAAAAATCAGGTTTACAAGAACAAAAATAAACGGAATTGAAGGGTATAGAAATTGATAAGAAGAATAACGATATAACTGATTTTGATTCGGTTGATGAATAATCCATTCAAGAAATTCTACGTTTATGAGTTTGGAATTAGAACGCTACTGAAAGAGATTGAGATGAAGAATTTGAGATATGATTTTGTTTTTTTTATCTAAATTGGTCGTAACCTTGAATAACGAAGAACCACACGGCGAAGGTTTTTTTGTTCTAAATTAATGTTTAATTAATGTTTTGCTATTTATTTATCGTGGACCAAAATAAAGGGAATTAGGGCATATTACAATTTGGGTAGTGAGAATATTCGGTGGGTGTGTGTAGTTTTACGTGGCGTATTGTGAGACGTTGATTGGTTCTTATGGAAGCCGACATAGTGACACGTGGCATTTGTCGACATGTTTTAGTTACTTACGCGGATGCGTGAAACACGTGACGTGACAAAGTTGTGTACTTGTGCTTTTGCCGTTTCATCGTTGAAATCCTGCGTTTCAACTTTTTCTAGGAAGTACCAGTAGTACTTATGAAGGTAGAGTGTTTTTTTGTTCAAGAGTTTTCGGTTTTTTTTTTTTTGGTATTCACCATCAGTTTAATCTGGTTCGGGGGTCAGTTCTGGCATCAAAGTGGTTTCAGTTCTGGCATCAAAGTCATTTCGGATCTTAGAATAACGTATACATTTGTGTAAAAAAAATAATAATAATAACGTATACATAGATTATTTATTACAATTCTTTTTTATAAAATTACAAATTGATTTGTCAATAATAATTGACCAATATTCCATTAAAAAAAAAAAAGACCAGCAATATTTTTTTTATTTACTAAAATAAAATATATTCATTCATTATAGGAGCGAAGGAATAGTCAGAGATAAAAAAAAAGGTTAGATTTTATAAGATTTGTATTGTGGGATAAACACTAAGTTCACATTTTAGATAAAAACTGAGTTTGCATTATAGGATGTGAACTGTTTTTTCTAGATTGATTGCATAAATAGCGAGGGAGTATTTTTAAAATTTTTGAAGCCGAACAAAAACATCTAGGGGGCGTGAAAAGAAGACTTGAAATAACTCTTTGTCTCTATTTTATTTTATTAAAAAAAGAAATCATGGCTTTTTTTTTTGGACGAAAAATCATGAGATAGTGGGCTAAAACTCGAAATGGTAGCCTACTACGAATGCGCTCTTTCTTTATTGCAGTCCATGAAAATTTGCTTTTTAGGCCCCCCTACGTTGCTCTAAGGACCACTATCCTGATCAAATTTACCCCTAGTTAGTTTTGGAACTTATGTTCTGAAATGACTTCTTTTTAAAAAAAGATATTTCGGAAGTTACAATCCGAACTTAATTAATTTCAGAATGTAGGTTATGAAATGACATTTTTTTTTCAATTTTTTATATATTTCGAAATGTAGAATCCGAAATTAGTCAACTTTGAAACCTGCATTCCAAAATTAAAATTAACTAATTTTGGATTGTAGGATCCGAAATTAACTAATTTTAGAACGTAGGTTCCAAAATTAACTAATTTCGAATTTTACATTCCAAAATGGTTTTTTTTTTCATTTTTTTTTTCTATTTCGAAAGTTACAACCGAAATTAACTAATTTTGAAAAGTATGTTTCAAAATTAGGATCCAAAAAATTTGGTGTGTTTTTGGGTTTTTGGGGAACTTAATAGTACTGCAGGGGGCCTAAAAAGCAAAATTCGGTCATGGTCTGAATAAATGGTCTAATTGTTACTAGTGGGCTCTAAAAAAATTAAAACAACTCGAATGTAGTGAATGGGGATTTGTTTTTTGCACCCTCTGGATTTTTAAATATACTCCTCCTACATTCTAAAAAACGAGCATTGGAAAAATGCTAAATATAAAGATTTTACGCGTCCACCTTTTAGGATGTGAACACTCCTATACATGCAACTTTAGGATTTTACACATTCACCTTTTAGAAGGTGAAACCTTCTTTGAATTTATAGAATTTGAAACTTGTTTTTACTAAGGCAATTTTAAATTCTTAAGTTGTTTATATTTTTTAGATAGCGATGCTCCTCAAGATTCTTGAGTTGATGTGAACTTAGATATTGCACCCAAAATTGTGGATCATTCTGATGATTGGATTGTTGCAATGTTTGGCGTTGCATCAGTGGGAGCATCCACAACTTTAGATGCAATGTTTTTGGATCTCAGGGTACTTCTAGACGAAGAAAGGAGTTAAAGTTAAATGACGAGGGGCAAACTTCTTCTTTTTGTAGCTGCTCCGGAAGAGCGGCGTCATATTTGACTGAACTTGACTGAAGAAAAAACGGTACCAAGCAATTCTTCTTATATTATTACGATGACGTGAATTTTTGCATTAGTGGGAGAAACATGAGGAGCATCAATATTTGAAATTTGTAAACAACTTTAAGTAGAAAAATTTTCTAATCTAAAAAAGGTTTCAACTTCAAGAATCTAAAATAGGTTTCACCTCCTTAAAGGTCAACGTGTAAATTTCATAATATATATAATGTTCGCATCCTAAAAGGTGAATGGTATGTGTTCATATTTTAAAGGATAAATGTATAAAAAATATCATGTATATAGAGTATTCAAACTCTGTAAGGTGAACTCAAGCAGAATATCTGAAATTTTTTTGGAGGCATGCAAGAATGATAAAGGATGAATAAAAAAATTATGGAAGAGTGAAAAATATAGTTCTACCTAGCACCAACAATCAAGTCGACCCTACCGTATTAATGATAACTAAATCATATGGTATGGTGGTGTTTTATCCATAAGTTCGCCTTACTATTAGGAAAAAACTTGTAGGAGAATGTTAACATGTATCACTATAAAGAGATAAATATAGATATATTTTCTTGAGAATTGTGTATTTAACTTTCTAACCATTAAATATCTTCCATCATTAATTAAATGTTAAATTATCATATTTAGGTACTTAAATACGTGTCCTTAGGACATATGTTAACGTGACCCAAACTTGTATCACCCCTAATATAAGTTTGAATGCACTGAGAACACATTAATTAATCGTTGTGAAGAGCACTTCTAGGTATTTTTTTGTTTAAAAGTGCATTTAGTTGTGCAATAATTAATTTAGTGGTAATTGGCGATGCCGATGAATTTGGTAGGGAGAATCACGGTTCGATCCCCTGCAACTACGATTAGAAGGGGCTGAAACCACTTGATGTCAAAACTGACCCCCCGAACCAGATTAAACTAGTGGTAAAAGTAAAAAAAATATTAATGTTGTTCATTTTATTTTGTTTATAGACGAAATAACAATAACCACCAAAAACTTAAAGTTGATTTTAACTAAATTCAAAGCAAAAAATCAATTATAGATGTAAAAGCACAAAATTTTAACTTCAAGTTAGAGTCAATTTTAAAAGCAAAAATCAAAAAAATTCTACTTGAACATTCAAATGTTAAAATCAATTTTGTAGACATATTCCAAAACTAAAACATATATGTGAGTTATTTGGTGGTAAGTAGCACCCTAAAGGAAGGTCGATCTTGTCACAAAGTGGTTGTTTGGTGGTAAAGAGGTTAAAATATGAAGGTCCATATGTTGGAGTTGGACCTAAAAAGGCCAAGCCCTATTGGCACCACAGCAGCAAAAATGAATGGTTTTATTTAGAGATGGATGGTGGATACTCATCACTTGTTACTACCATGTGAGCACACTGCCCCGTGGGTTTAGGGAGTGACAAATTTGAATAGCAAGAAAAAAGAAAGGGACAGTCAAAGCATTGGGATTTGTGATTGTGAATGAATATATATCAAACTCTTATTATACCCTGTCAATGTGAAATACTATAAGATGATTGAATTGAATTTGTAAACAGACACACTTTTAATTTGTTGAATAAGTGACATGGGAGTTAGTGGTTGTGGGGTATATAATCCCTTATTTGTGTCAGAAATATTTATAAGTATAAGGAACACTCACCACAATCATGCTCACTATAGCTTATTCACGACCCAGAAAATTTGTATGTTCATCATTGAGTTTTGGGGTCATTTCATTTTAGTTTTACCCTCTGCATGACAGCTCTTTTCACAATTCAATTTTACATATATAGATAGATGCTTCACCAACCTCAAAATAATTCCAATCTTTTTAGCCTTTCTAAATTATTTTTCTTTTTTCAAACTTTTTTTAGTAAAAGAGTTATTTTGACTAATTTATTATAGTAGTAAAAGATTAATGGGGACGTTACTTTATTGTTGTTCATCAATTGGGCTTTGGGGCGTATAAAACAGTTGCAATTAAAAGGTTACGTATCCAGAAAGTTATACAAAAAATTAAAATGATCAACTACGGCATACAGTTAATGTGTATTAAATCTATAAGGTGATAATATAAATTGTTCCGGACTGAGCGAAAGTTCAATCCACATTCAGTTACACGGATCTTACGGGTTGGGACGAATAGTTTAATTGGTTAAACTGTTTAAACTTAATCAGTTCAGTTAAGAGTTAAGGAGTTGGAGGTTTGGGTTCGAGTCATGGCGAGGAGAAAAACTAGCATAACATTGTAAATTTCTAGCAACTAACAATTTGCCATTAAAAAAAAAGTTACACGACATTAACTTAATTCAGCTCAACCATGTGTGAAAGTGAAACCGTGCTAAATTGAGAGTCCTTTGCAGGTCATCTATATAGATGACCATCACTTCAAGTGAAAGATACAATTTGTCTTTCGGTTAAATCTCTAGATCTTCTAAAACTCTCACAGACTTGATCGTTAGAGTTTTTTGCTTATATTTTGAACCTCGGCTCTTTTTTTTATAAGCAACGTTAGTCGTTACTATTACAATGTTATATTAGTTTTCTAATTGTCAGGACTCGAACCCTGGACCTTCAGCTCCTTAACCCTCAACCTCGGCTCTTTGTTTTTGCACAACTTGTGCTTTTAAGTACTGCTTAATTACTTTTTATATAAGTTGGTTTGTCTTAAAAAAGAATCTAGAAATCTAGAAAGTGGTACAATTTAAAGTGATTAAACAACTGCAATGCTTTTTTTTCTTTCAATCAACTATGTCCAACATAATCCTCATTTCGTGGTGAAATAGTACAACAAGTTTTGATTGACCACACCACAATTGGAGTAAGGACGTTAATGTACATATAAAATTTCTGCACTATGGCAGATTTATACGTGGCGCAGCTTTCCTCAAGAGAGTAATTCCAAATTGGTTTGTTTGTTAATTTTGGGTTTCTCATCAACTTTTTCTGCATCATTCAATATACGCTCGAAATCCAAGTATGCTTCTGTAAAATAATTTAACTAATTAGAATAAAAAGAGAAAGAACCATTTGATCATTACAATAAATAAATCACATGATCAGTAGCATGTTTTTTGAAATCAGGATATACTGTCTGTCGTCAATTCAAACTTACCACATGGTCAGCCAACCATTCATGCTGTTAGTTGAATATTGTTTTGTTTAAGGTTATGATTAGTTAATTATGATTAGCTGATAATTACTTATATTTTTACCTTAATATAAAAGTTACTCCGTAACTACTAGTAGTAATAAACACGCACACGAAGTTTTCCGCTACAAACTAGCTTTTAGAGTGAGAGATATCTTCTACTTCCTCCGGTCCTATATATAAGAAACATTTCATTTTTTAGATTTATCGTAAAATTTATGTATTTAGACTATATTATTGTCTAGATACATCAATTTCACAATGAATCTAAAAAGTGAAATGTTTCTTATATATAGGATCGGATAAAGTATTATTGAAGTTATTTTCAATCTCATTTAATTTAATATAGGACTCTAAACATTAGCATAAAGATATTAAGATACCTTAAAATTAAATTTTAAAACATTTACCAATCGTTAGTTGATTCAGTAGTGATTGATGTTGAACTTGGTATAGATGATCACGGTTCGATCCTTGCAACTGCAATAAAGAGGAGTTGGAACCATTTGTTGTTAGAACTCACCATGAACCAGTTTAGACAGTTCAGTGAGCAAGATACTTAAGTCATGCTCTAAATATTGAGTCTTCTCCAAATCAAATCAATAGTGATATAGTAATTTAATAGAATCATTTTATAAAAATAGGCATGGACTAAGGAGGAGGTAATTAATTAGTTGGGGAAGACGACATATAATATGGTGACCTATATATATATAGTTCCATCCGTACCTAACACATACCTTTCATAAGGGTGGCTAACAGATAACCTGAGTCCCATATATGATGTCCTTTTCCCTTTGAGTATCAATTTCATTTTCAAAATCTTCTAAGGTTCATATCACCATGCTAAATGGTGGGGAAGTTTATACTTCCCCCTTCATATATGACCTACCTCATTGTGACATCGCTTCACTACTAATTATTACTTCATTTTTTTTTATAAGAAAGACTACTAATTAGTTGATACCTTCGTTAAAATTATAACTATAAAGTCAAAAATCATATGTATAGGAAAATGCTATTATTATCCGATTTTTTCTTTCATAAAAGCTGCAAGAATTTGTGGCTGCAGTAACATTTTAGTCCCTAATTCCATATTGAGTAACACTTTTTATACATAATAAATTAAGAAAAGTTATAAAGGAAACAGTGTAATAGTTGAATGTTAATAGTATTCATAAACGTACATTGAAGTATAGTGAACTTTGTAATGATATATGCATAAAACAAGTTTATCGTCAATGTAATACGGACGAATTTAGAGGGATCGAAAAAAAACGTAAAAATATGCATTTTTTTGTGATTCATATCATGGAAGCTGAACTGCGATAGTGAAATTCTTGTGAAGCATGCTCGATTTTGTTTTCTTTAATAATTTTTTAGGTTAAAGTATTAATTTTGTGTTAAAATTTATTTGGGTTGGAAAGAAGAAATACAAATTGTTGGGTTTGAATTTTGAATGCTTTTTTTGGGATTTTTTCTTTCTTGAAATTATAGGTTTTTGATATTTATGTGTTTTAAAATTAGTTCATACGAGTCAGGTGTGTAGCCCAGGGTCATGTGTGTAGCCCAACTGGCTTGAGCTAAGAGTTAAAGACATTAAGGTATTATTAAAGGACCTGAATTCAAGTTCTTGTGAATGAGAAATACTAAAATTAAATTATTCACTTTGTCGTTTCAGAAAAACAATAAAAAAAATTAGTCCATGGACATTTACGTCTTTTCACTTTTTTCTTTAAGATTAAAAAAAAATGCCAAGTCAGTGTTCTATACATGAGTGGCAGTGGTCTAGTTAGCAAATTCTGACTACATTAACATTTTTGAGCGACATGTCAAAACAAAGACTAATATGAAAGGAATTTGATATTACAAGGGTAAAACGAAAAGATTATTTTTTATGGACTAAAACTCAAATTCGTCCATATTACAAGAACCATAATAATATTATCTCTAATATTTTTTATAAGAGACAAATCACTTTTTAAAAATTAATATATTTGATGTATAATACAGTATGTAGTACACATCAAGGTGAAGTTTTTGGTCCATGTCAACCATGCTCATAGATGATGGAGATAAATGTACATCAAGAATGCTATTTTCCAACTGTCATTTATAAAAGAACAAAGAAAAGAGATTGGTCTTAGACTCAAAGATTTTAGGTTTAAACTCCGATCGCTAGTGAAAGAAAGTTAAACAATAATACATTTATAAGTGTTTTTGAACTTGATTGTCTTCCCTACTTCTTAGATGAGACATTATTCCATTACCTTAAATTTTGTTTTATAAAAAAATCAAACCAAAGAAAAAACACAAAGAAAAAAGTAAAAGTGAAGTAATCAAAACAAATAATTGAATTTAAGTGGTTATTTAGTTCAACTAATGGGGATGAGATTTGTAGTTCAACTGATAAGTTGGTTGAACTAAGGGTTAATAAATTAGAGGTCTGGGGTTTAAGTTTGTTGGAGTCGCAGCGGAAATTTGACTTCTAATAATAATATGAAATACAACCTTCATTAAAGTTGAACACGGAATAATGTAGCTAGAACAATAAACTTGTATGAAGAAATAATATATCTAACAAGAAAGATGAATTTATTAGAGAGAACTAATAGCTTGTTACAATGTATATTGATAATGTTGATGATGTTTAAACTATAAAAACTGCTGAACATTTAATAGTAACGTACATGCTAAAAATTGAGTGATCAATACTTCAATCAATTTGAAACCTCTCATGTACTCTCCTATTTTTACTCTTTCTATATTTAGCTTGTTCCCATATTTAGCACAAAGCTGAATATTTCCACAATTCTCCACCTCGTACATAATTTAAAATTCTTAAATTTTGGACGAATATGGAATAACGTTTAGCAAGTTCAAGCAGTGTTGGAACTTGCTGCCTGTCACAACCTTGGTCAACATGTCTGCAGGATTCTCATCAGTGTGTACTTTCGTAAGAGAAATATGACCTTCCTCTACGACATCCCGTACAAAATGATATCTGACATCTATATGCTTGGTTCGAGCATGATGGACCTGATTCTTAGCCAAATAGATTGCACTTTGACTATCACACATCAGTCTCACGCGTTCTTGCTCAACACCCAAATCACCTAGAAGACCCCTTAGCCACAATGCTTCCTTTACTCCTTCTGCTACTGCCATGTACTCGGCTTCCATAGTAGAGAGTGCCACTATAGACTGTAACATCGATCGCCAACTAACTGGAGCACCGTGTATTTGAAACACATAACCAGTAGTAGATCGTCGTCTATCTAGAACACCAGCATAATCAGAATCAACAAACCCACTTATTTGACATGTATCTCCACCAAAACACAAACCAGTGTTAATGGTACCTTTTAAGTACCTCAAAATCCATTTCATTGCTTCCCAGTGCGCCTTTCCCGGATTCGCCATGAATCTACTGACAACGCTTACCGCTTGTGAAATATTCGGACGTGTACACACCATAGCGTACATTAAACTGCCAACTGCACTAGCATAAGGTACATTTTCCATGTTTTCCTTATCTTCTGCTATAGTGGGAGACTGATTACCATAAAACCTAAAATGTGGAGCTAACAGAGTAACCACCGAATTAGACCCTTTCATTCCAAACCTTTCAACAACCCGTTCTAAATAGCCTTTTTGACTCAAGAACAGCTTCCAGTTTGCCCGCTCTCTTCTAATCTCCATACCCAGTATTTTCTTTGCAGTGCCCAAATCCTTCGTCTCAAACTCTTTACCAAGTTTAGACTTCAGCTCATCTATCTCCACCTTGCTTTTTGAAGCAATAAGCATGTCATCGACATACAATAATAGATAGATGTAATCACCTCCACGAAGCTTCTGAATATAGACACAACTGTCATAACTACTTCTAGAGAAACCTTGTTTTATCATAAAAGAATCAAATCGCTTGTACCACTGTCTAAGAGACTGTTTCAACCCATAAAGTGATTTCCTCAAACGACATACCTGACTCTCTTTACCCTCAACCTTGAAACCCTCAGGTTGATACATATATATTTCCTCATCTAAGTCTCCATGCAAGAAGGTTGTCTTCACGTCTAGTTGTTCCAGCTCTGATACCAAATTGTTGGAGTCACAGCGGAAATTTGACTTCTAATAATAATATGAAATACAACCTTCATTAAAGTTGAACACAGAATAATGTAGCTAGAACAATAAACTTGTATGAAGAAATAATATGTCTAAGAAGAAAGATGAACTTATTAGAGAAAACTAATAGCTTGTTACAATGTATATTGATAATGTTGATGATGTTTAAACTATAAAACTTCTGAACATTTTATAGTAACGTACATGCTAAAAATTGAGTGATCAATACTTCAATCAATTTGAAACCTCTCATGTACTCTCCTATTTTTACTCTTTCTTTATTTAGCTTGTTCCCATATTTAGCACAAAGCTGAATATTTCAACAATTCTTCAGCTTTGTGCTAAATATGGGAACAAGCTAAATATAGAAAGAGTAAAAATAGGAGAGTACATGAGAGGTTTCAAATTGATTGAAGTATTGATCACTCAATTTTTAGCATGTACGTTACTATTAAATGTTCAGTAGTTTTATAGTTTAAACATCATCAACATTATCAATATACATTGTAACAAGGTATTAGTTCTCTCTAATAAGTTCATCTTTCTTCTTAGACATATTATTTCTTCATACAAGTTTATTGTTCTAGCTACATTATTCCGTGTTCAACTTTAATGAAGGTTGTATTTCATATTATTATTAGAAGTCAAATTTCCGCTGCGACTCCAATAATTGGTATCAGAGCTAATTGTAAAATTGTAGAGTGGTAAAACTTTACTATTTTTTTTATCGAAGATAATGACTTCTACTAGTGGAACCGTCAAGGTTGGAAAATATTTAATAGAGAAGTTTAATGGGAAAAATGATTTTTCCTATTGGAAGATGCAAATGAAAAATTTGCTTATTTCACAAAAGTTACACAAGGCGTTAGCAGAACAGAAACCTGAGAGTATGAAGGACGAGGATTGGGAAGAGTTAGGTCTTGAAGCACGGGCAACCATGACGAAAACTCTAACAAATCGGATCTACTTGAAATCCAAATTGTATACATGCAAGATGGAGGAAGGCACCCCAATCTGGGATTATGTCAACAAGTTTGATAGGATTATATCAGACTTGGAGGATATAGGAGTGAAGATTGATGATGAAGACCAAGCACTTATGTTGCTTCTTTCATTGACTAGGAAGTATGAAAATCTAGTTCAAACATTGATGCTTGTGGGTGATACTCTAACCATGGATGAGACTAGAACATCGTTATTAGCGGATGATCTTCGAAAGGTTGCTACAAGTGTGATGTCTGGTAATGGTGGAGAAAATAACGAACATGCACAAGGATTGTTTGCTACTAGAGGGAGGAACAATGAAAGAGGACAAGGCAGGGGCGGCAAGTCTAGATCAAAATCTAGAGCTCATGCGGAAAGAACATGCTTTAAATGTGGTGAGCTTAGGCACTTTAAAGCAAATTGTCCAAATAAGAGGGTATTATTTAAGAGGCTTAATTACACTTTTGGTACCTTATCTTTATTTTAGGTTTCAAGTTGGTACCTTATCTTTTAAAAGTTTCAATTTGGTACCTTATCTTTTCTGCAGGTTTCAAGTTGGTATCTTCCGTCAATTTTTTAACTATTTCCATTAAATTTGGACACGTGGCAATTTTTTGGACCTATAAATCAATGACACGTGTCCAAATTTAACGGTAATAGTTAAAAAATTGACGGAAGGTACCAACTTGAAACCTGCAGAAAAGATAAGGTACCAACTTGGAACTTTTAAAAGATAAGGTACCAACTTGAAACCTAAAATAAAGATAAGGTACCAAAAGTGTAATTAAGCCTATTTAAGAGGTATACCAACAACGAAAACAACTCCAGAGGTAAACAACAAGATTTGCAGGAGGCGGGTTATGTCTCAAATGGCGAGAATGATTGCTTCTCGGTTTCAGAACCAAACTTGATAACAAACTTATGGAGTTGCAAACTTCTTAATCTTCGGATGCACGGCTTATTATCATGTCAAGGATAACAAACTTGATAATAGAGCCAAGAAAGCCATCTTTCTAGGATATGAAAAAGGGGTCAAAGGTTATCGCCTTTGGAGTGTAGAAGATTCTAAGTTTGTGATCAGCAGGGATGTTACATTTGACGAAAAATCTATGGTAGCTTTGTCAAAAGCTATGAAACCTAATGATGGTGATGTGACGATATCAAATAAGCAAGTTATTGAGATAAAATCTGAACACCAACCAGATTCTAGTCATGGTCAGGTGGAGAATCCTATTGCCGGTGAAGACGAGGAAGAGGATGAACGTGGTCATGAGGAGGTTCAACAGGAAAATACACATGTGTTACAACAACAGCAGCAAGAATCTTTGGATACCACTAGGCCAAAGAGAAATTATAAACCATTTCAGAAGTTTGGGTCAGACAAACCACTGAGGCATTATGGACAGGTTAACTTGGTGGAATATGCACTCTCAGCTGAAGATGATGAGCCGGTCACCTTCAATCAAGCTATCAAAGACATAGATAGAGAGAGTTGGTTGGTTGCTATGGAGGAAGAGATGCAATCTCTTCACAAGAACAAGACATGGGAGGTGGTCCCATTGCCCGTAGGAAAGACTGCTATCGGTCGTAAGTGGATGTATAAAAGAAAAGAAGATCATACTAAGTCGTGCGGTACAAGATATAAGGCTAGGCTAGTGGCCAATGGGTTTGCACAGAAGGAAGGAGTTGATTACAATGAGATATTTTCTCCGGTGGTGAAACATACTTCTATCCGGGTGCTATTAAGTTTAGTAGCTCATGGTGATCTTGAGTTGGAACAACTAGACGTGAAGACAGCCTTCTTGCATGGAGACTTAGATGAGGAAATATATATGTATAAGAAGAAAGATGAACTTATTAGAGAGAACTAATAGCTTGTTACAATGTATATTGATAATGTTGATGATGTTTAAACTATAAAACTTCTGAACATTTTATAGTAACATACATGCTAAAAATTGAGTGATCAATACTTCAATCAATTTGAAACCTCTCATGTACTCTCCTATTTTTACTCTTTCTATATTTAGCATGTTTCCATATTTAGCACAAAGTTGAGAAGAAAAAAATTAACATAGCATTGTAATAATATACTAACAATTTGACATTAAAAAAATTTCAAATAATGACGAATTGTTCAAAAGATTTATTATTGTTTTTTTCACCACCAGTTTAATCTGGTTCGGGGGTCAGTTTTGGCATCAAGTGGTTTCAGCCCCCTCCCGATCGCAGTTGCGGAGGATCGAACCGTGGTCCTTCCTACCAAGTTCAGCGCCAATCACCACTGAACCAACTAACAATTGGTCAAAAGATTTATTTATTTACAAGAAAAGAATCCAAATTTTTAATTAGTTGAAATAATTTTTTATCAAATTCTCAGAGTGATGTTAAATATTGCAGATTGACAATTTATTGTCATTAAGTTCTGAAAAAAGCTTATCACATATAAGCATCAATGGGGGGTACAGCAAATTTGATCCCTTTGAAAATAAATTGCAATGAAAAGGCATACTCTGAATTAATCGTTTTCGTTTGCATTGCTTCCGGCCTGGGAACAAAATGCATGTGGCTATTCATATCCATTGGCAGTAATAAGAATTGTGAAAGAGACTGAAGAGATAGCAACTTAACATAGCATTACCACAGCACAGTACACATTCGTGCAGAGATTATATAATTAAGTTTTGTAAGTTTTTGAACAAAGCCCCTACTGACATGGAAATAAACTTGCACAAATTTCAGTTCTATTATTACGATTATTATATATATATATATATATATATATATATGGAAAGGATGGACCATTCTGGCTTTGTAAAAATTTTGTTTTTTATAAGAAAAAATTGAATTATAAGAAGATGGAGTTAACCTTTACAATTTTAAAATTAATTCTTTAGATGCATTAGAAACAAATTAAGAGATTATTACATTAATCATAAAGAAAAAAGAAAACATTAACATTATTTTCAATCCGACCTATGAACCAAAACCAATAAGTGTAAACAATTTGATTCACCCAAAAAAGACATATTGGCATAGATTCCTCTAAACACAATATTATTAAAAAATTATACAATTCAATATTAAATGCACAAATTTTAGTATAAACTTACTATTTTGATATGTGCAAATTTGCACATGATAGAAAAGAAATTTATACATATATGTGAAAAATTATATGTGAATGCTGTTCTATTTTATTCATCAGCTCAAGGCTGGTATTTATAATAAGAATACAACTAGCTATAAAAGGAAATAATAGAAAACATATAAAAAACTAGAATCTCCTATAAATAATAAAATAGGAAACTATATATTTTCCAACACCCCCCTCAAGTTGGTGCATAGATATTTATCATGCCCAACTTGCCTATCAAATGCTCAAAGGTGGGTCTTGCTAAACTTTTGGTTAAGATATCCGCAGTTTGCTGACTCGAAGTTACAAAAGGTAGACATATAATTCCGGCATCTAACTTCTCTTTTATGAAATGTCGATCAATCTCAATATGCTTGGTTCTGTCATGTTGAACTGGGTTATGAGCTATGCTAATAGCAGCTTTACTGTCAGAGTATAATTTCAACGGAAGCTCAATTTTCATCTTAAGCTCTTCTAGGACTCTGTGGATCCATAATCCTTCACAAATACCTTGAGCCATAGCTCTAATCTCGGCTTCTGCACTACTTCTTGCTACAACCCCTTGTTTCTTGCTCCTCCATGTCACAAGATTACCCCAAACATAGGCACAATATCCAGATGTTGATCTTCTGTCAGTAATTGAACCTGCCCAATCAGCATCGGTGAAGATAGACACATTTCTTTCATTAGTCTTCCTGAAATAATCTCTTTCCGGGATTTGCCTTTAGATATCTCAGTATCCTATAGACTGCCTCAAGATGTTCCTCAAAAGGAGAATGCATAAACTGGCTTACTACACTAACCGAGAAAGCAATGTCAGGTCTCGTGTGTGACAGATAAATCAATTTTTCAACCAATCTCTGGTATCTTCCAGTATCAACAGGAACACTACCTTTTTCCCAAAGTTTTGCATTAGGATCCATGGGGGTATCTACCGGTCGACATCCACTCATTCCTGTTTCTTTCAATAAATCTAGGATATATTTCTGTTGGGAAACAACAATACCATCCTTTGATCGAGCCACCTCCATACCAAGAAAATATCTCATGGATCCCAAGTCCTTGATTTCAAAGTCTACTGCTAATTTCTCTTTTACTCTACCCATTTCATCTGTATCATTTCCAGTAAGAACAATATCATCGACATAAACAATCAGGACAGCTATTTTTCCATCTTGGGAGAACTTTGTGAACAAGGTGTGGTCAGCCTGGCCTTGAATGTACCCTTGTTTCTTCATGGACTGGGTGAATTTTTCAAACCAAGCTCTAGGAGACTGTTTTAATCCATACAAAGACTTATTTAATTTGCATACATTTGATCTAAACCTGTCTTCAAAGCCAGGAGGAATGTCCATATATACTTCTTCTTCTAAATCGCCATTGAGGAAGACATTTTTAACATCCAACTGATGTAGGGGCCAATCCAGGTTAGCTGCAAGAGATAAGAGAATTCTGACGGTATTCAATTTAGCAACAGGAGCAAATGTCTCTGAGTAGCTATACCATAGGTCTGAGTAAAGCCCTTAGCCACCAATCGAGCCTTATACCTTTCAATTGACCCATCTGAATTATACTTCACAGTAAACACCCATTTGCATCCAACCGTCTTCTTCCCATCCGGTAGTGTCACAACACTCCAAGTTTTGTTCTTTTCAAGGGCTTTCATCTCCTCAAGCACATCTATCCTCCACTTTGGAACTTCTAGAGCAACCTGTACATTTTTTGGAATTTCTACACTAGACAATTTTGAGGTGAAAGCAGAAAATGATGAAGACAAATTTGAATATGATATGAAATTGGACAAGGGGTGTTTAGTGCAAGATCTAAGAGATTTTTTAACAGCAATAGGATCATCTATATCAGGATACAAGACATGACTCTCAGAAACAGAGATAGACTTACCTTTTTTGTTTTTAGGAGGCTGATCATTCCCCGATTCAGATTCATGACACTGTTGAGATGTGGACTCATCACTTTCTTTGTGATTCTTTCTCACAAAAAACTTCCCTTTCCAAATGTTCTTTCCTGCTTCAAACTTATTCTCTTTAGATGACTCGATACTTTGTGGCATTTCAATTAGATCATCATTACCATTACTTTCAAAATTCTCATGGTTTTCTTCATGAGGAAATGTAGGCTCAGATTCACCAAGTTCCTTACTCATATCAGGAGTAGGATCGGATAAAGAATCATGGCCATTTTCTGTTGGTGCAAAACTATAAGTCTTAGAACTCTATGATTCATGCAAAGATAGATTATTAAAAAAACTCATATTCTCAGTTTGAAACGAGTCTTCCTTTAAATTCCCCACCTGAAGATGAGTGTCATCAAAAAAATATTTGTTTTCAAAGAATGTAACGTCCATAGTGACATACATTTTCTTGTTTTTTGGATCAAAACATTTGTATCCCTTTTGGGTTGGAGAGTATCCAACAAAAACACATTTTATAGCACGTGGTTCAAGTTTTCCAACATTTTTATGTTCATGAACAAAAGCTGTGCAACCAAAAAATTTTAATGTCAAATCAGTTGAAACACGAGTACTAGGAAAACATTCTTTGAAAGTATCAATTGGAGTTTGAAAGTTGAGAACCTTAGAAGGCATTCTGTTAATTAAATATGCAGCAGTTAAAACCGCTTCACCCCACAAATAGTTTGGTACTTTACTTGAGAAAAGTAAAGCTTTAGCTACCTCCAATAAATGTCTATTTTTTCTTTCTGCAACTCCATTTTGTTGAGGAGTATTAGGACATGAACTTTGATGTATAATTCCATTTTGAAGAAAAAAATTACCCAAATTAGTGTTAAAATATTCTTTGTCATTATCACTTCTAAAGATTTGAATATTAGTTTGATATTGGTTTTGCACCATTGTACAAAAATCTTTTACAGCCTGACAAACATCATATTTCCCCTTTAACAAGTACACCCAACATACCCTTGAATGGTCATCGATAAAGGTGATAAACCATTTTTTAAGTGAAAGTGTACTTGTATGGTTAGGGCCCCAAACATCACTGTGAATAACAGAAAAAGGTTTTGATGGTTTGTAAGGCTGTATTGCAAAGTGGGAACGATGATGTTTTGCAAATTCACATGCTTCACATTTAAACAAAGAAATATCCTTATTACGAAATAACTTTGGAAACAAGTGTTTTAAATAGGGAAAACTAGGATGACCTAATCGTAAATGCCATAACATGATATTGTCATCATTATTATTCAAAACAGAAAAAGACTCAAAGCAGGAACTTATTGTTTCAGAAGGTAGTTGTGATGCAGATCCAATGTCAAAGTAGTAGAGTCCTCCACTCTCCTCAGCACTGCCAATCATCTTTCCCGAGTTCAAATCCTGAAAGACACAATGAGAGCGGAAAAATTAGTTTGACAATTTATATCTTGGGCTAATTTACTAACAGACATTAGACTACAAGACAAGTTTGGAACATGAAGGACATTTTTAAGAGTTAACAATGGAGACAACACAACTGACCCTTTGCCGGCAATGGCTGAAAAAGAGCCATCTGCGACTTTTATTTTTTGATTACCTGCACATGGACTATATGAAGAGAACAAAGTGGATTCACCTGTCATGTGATCGGAGGCACCGGAATCTACTATCCAAGTATGATTAGGACTGACACTAAGAAAAACAGAGTTATCTTTTGTTGCTATAGAGCAAGAAGGAGTTTGAGACTCGAGGAGTTTGAACAGTTTCTCTAGTTGTTCCGTAATGAGTGGACTCTGAGTTGAAGTAGATTGTTTTCCTTGATCAGAATTACTTGCTTGGAATGCACGACCACCTTTCTTCTTCTTCCAGTTAGGAGTCCAATTAGGAGGTTTGCCTTTGAGCTTCCAACAATCTTCACGCGTATGCCATTCGCGCTTGCAGTGATCACACCAAGGAATTTCGTCTGATTTTTTTCCTTCATGGGGGTTTCTAGTTGCCAACGCCGAGCCTTCTGATTCAAAGCTTCGATGTGTCTTTCCCATCATAATTCCTTGTCGTGACTCCTCCCTTTTTATTTCTGCAAAAATTTCACGAAGAGTTGGCAATGGTACCTTTCCTAAAACTCGACCTCTTACCTCATCAAGATCTTTATTCAGCCCAGCAAGAAACATGAACACACGATCATTCTCTTGTCTCTTTAGAAACAGAACACTATCTTCTGCACATTTCCAATTGTCATCATAACAGAGATCCAACTCTTGCCACAAGGTCAACAACTCATTGTAATAAACAGTTACATTTCTGTCACCTTGTTTAGCATGCCATAGCTTTGACTTTAAACCAAAGATTTGAGAGGCGTTCTGGATATCAGAATATGTTTCCTTGACAGCTTCCCACACATCTTTTGCGGAAGGTAAAAACATATAAGGCTTGCCTAATCCAGTTTCCATAGGCTTGCCTAATCAAGGAGTTTTCAGACTTCCACTGTTTGTAAAGTGGGTCTCCTTGTGCCGATTCAGCAACTGCTCCCGTAAAAAAACCAAGTTTCCCTTTGCCATCCAACACCAAGCGAACAGTTTGGGCCCATTCATTATAGTTATTCCCATTCATCTTAGGAATATCAATCTTTGGAACCCTCGTTGAAATCGTTGTCGCCACAAACACCTTTGTTCTTGTTTCCGTTGTTGTTTCCGCCATTACCGCCACTGTTTGCGGCGAAATCTGGTTTCTCAAAACCGGGGCTGGTGACATTTGGTTTCTCAAAAACGGGGCCACCACCGCGGCCACCACCTGCTTGTTGACCATCGTTATTGTTGGAGGATCCGGTGTAGGCCTGGCCGATGGAAGGCCACTTATTGTAATCGGCCATGAGAGACGAAACGGGTATGGGAACATAATTTTTTTTTTTTTTTCTTTTTTCAGTAGCACTCTAACCCTAACCTAGGGCTCGTGATAGCATGTGAAAAATTATATGTGAATGCTGTTCTATTTTATTCATCAGCTCAAGGCTGGTATTATAATAAGAATACAACTACCTATAAAAGGAAATAATAGAAAACATATAAAAAACTTGAATCTCCTATAAATAATAAAATAGGAAACTATATATTTTCCAACAATATATAAAAGCAAAGATTTTATTAACTTTGAGTAGAAGAGTGCTCAAAATCCAACAAATCAAACCAAATACATTGAAGACAAAAATAAGTTGATTAGTCCACTAATTTGCCAAATCAAAATGCTTCTCTACAAATAAACAAAATCCATAATATTTGCCTATAGAAATGTTATTTGAACAATTAATTTTTGATAATTTTTTGACAACTGAAATATAAAGGAGGAGCATATTCTCAGATCTCAAGATAGTACCACCGAACCAACGTAAGTGGATTTCTCTCATACTCATTATATTTTTGTTCTGGATTGGGCCTAAAGTCCAACACGCTGGGGACATCTTCCTCTGAGCTGTCGAGCAAGGCCCAAAGAGCATCAACCCAACTTTATTTGACCGTTGGTCAGCGTACAAATTCCCTGCAATTTGTAACGCTCGACACCGGAATGATGAGCATTTAAAATGTTCATCATGACTCTTCAGCCGTTTTCCGGCAGCCTGTTGAAGGTCATTAACTCCATCAAACGTATTCGCCCAACGTTGGGGGACTATAAAAGGATCATTCCACAACTTCACAAGGTACGTTATCTTTTATACATAAAACATTTGCTTCACTCTCACTGACTTGAGCGTCGGAACACTTGCATGTACACAACCCCATGGGGTTCCATCGGAGCGGAGCAAAACACAAACACCTTTGACGCCACCGCAGTCGACTCTGATCAGGTAAGATCAATTTATATTCTCTCTCTATTGTTTTTGTCTAATAAAAATAAAGGAAATAAAAATTGTTCCTAAGTTATCCTAAAATTGTTGTTCAAATAACACACTTCGTTTACTTAATATGATATCTACCACCTCAACAAATAGTAGCTACATTTTTTCCATTGAATAAATTAAATGTTAAGCTACGACCAAATACACCTCATGATGGCTAACCAAATTAAATTAGACACCTTGCCGTTGTTCCTCACCTTCTCGCCGTTATTAATCAAATCATCATGCCATCTGGATGCATTCCAATTCAACCATTTAAAAATGTGATCCCCTATAAACCTCTTCTTAGAGCAACTTGCAAATAAGTGTCTAGCCATTTCAATTTCTCTAAAACAAACTATACAACATTATTGATGCATACATGTCATGTATGACTCATCTCCATGATTCCACCCAAGTGGCCGGGTAATCTATCTTGAAACAATCTTCGACCAAACACTAATAATTTTTTACCGGACTGAGACACATTTATAAAAATAAGTCCATTCAAATGAATCTATATCGTCATATCATATACAATATCATTTAAAATATATTAAATCACCGTTTTTAAATATAATTTTTCATTTAAGAATCAAAATTGAACGATTTTAAAATAGAGATCAACTTTGTATACTAACGAAAATAGAAGACTAAAACTATAAAATCACTATGTTTGATTCAGTGGTGATAGATTTGATTAGTATGTATGAGGTTCTATGTTTGATCCTCATTGTCAACATTGTAAACCATAAAAAAAAAAAAGACAAACTATAATTAAGCTTTTATATATTAGGTCTTGTATATGGTAAACCACAACTTGGGATGGTGTACTTGTCTTTTATGTTATCTTATATGTATTAATTTAATTAATATTCAATTTTATGAAAATTTGAATTTAATAACTAGCTTAATAGGTTTAAATTTTTACTTTCAACTATTTGAAGCATTTTTTAGGGAAAAAAATGGTTATTAAATTAAAATTTTAACTTTGAATGTGTGTTTTTTTTTTAACTTTGAATGTGTGTTGTCACGTGCCTTTGTATACATTACATATATATGACCCCTTTAATTTTGTATTATTATTCTTGTAAAAGATAACAGAAGATGGTACCCAAATAATTTTTTTTTGGCAGAAGACAACAGTTATGGTAAAATTCTTGTACATATATTTTTCAGTTTATATTATTATTTGTACAAAAAACTGAAAGAGAAATGGGTACATTTGACTGGTCAGGGACAGTGGGATCAGATTGAGAAGTGTATGATCATGTTGCAGTGGACCCTCAATCAAAGGATGCATCGATCTCTTCTAAAACTTGATACCACAATTAGGTTTCAGTTCAGTACTTGACCCCCCACGTACCCTGCATCACAGCTGGGGATCGAAAGAAAAAAAGCAACTCTCCTTAATCCACGTCATGTCACACTAAATGAATCTCAAAATTTAATTATAGAAGGTGAGATGAATTTTCATTATTTAAAATGAGTGTTAAGATTTACAAGAGATAATTTTGTGATATATAAAATGAAATTTTTTCTTTGTAAAAAATTAAAAAATTCTTAAACTGTTATTGATTTCATTTCGAAGAATGATAGTAAGTTTCATTTTTACATAACTATTGTTATAAATATCTAGAACGTGATGACTGATGAAGATGAATCGAAAGGCCGCTACTTTTATATTTCGAGGGAATGAAATTTTAGTGCAAATTGTCTTACTAAGTTGAAATGGGTAAACTATAACAAGCTTGTTATTTGACGGTTCTACTTAAAGACTTGATAAGTTTTTCTTTGTTGATGCTTGGTGTTTCACTCTATTATAGTCAAGTTTTTTTTTGATGTTTTTTCCATTGCTAAATGGATCTAGGATATGCTCTGATACCATATTAGACTGATATGTCTATACTCAACCACAAAAGCTAGCTTTGAAGTTTGCACTACATTTATAAAGACTATCTATGTCATATCTTTAGCCAATGTCAGACTTCTAACACTAATTTATCAAAAAAATATTAATTCATTGGTAGATTATTAACACATGACACATAAAAACTCGAGAGAATCAATATTAATTAAACGTATATTCTTTTATGTGATTTCATATTTAAATTTATAATTTAATTCAACCACTAAGTTTATCAAATATTATAAATTTAATCATTTAACTCATAAGCTATAAGTTTATCTATAATAAACTAACTTATCAATTATCCGTTATTTCTTATCAAACTTAACTGGCGCATAAGACGAATAATCTTAACCCTCCGATACTCCATCAGTCATATGGTGAATGACCTATTTGTAAAAAATTATTGGCCCAAAATAAATGACGTATTCAATTCATAATGGAATATATCAATTATTTATTTTTCAATTTTATCTTCTAACTAATACTTGTGATTCATTATTTTATTTTTTTATCATAGTATTCGGCCCACTGGACCGTCTAATCTGGTTCAAGGGTCAGTTCTGACATTAAGTGGTTCCATACCCCACCCCAAACACAGTTGCAGGGATCAAACTGCGGTCTTCCCTACCAAGTCAAATATTAATCACCACTAAACCAACTAACGATTGGTACTAGTGATTCAATATTAATAATATATTTTATGGGTCTTGCTAACATGTGTCATTAAGAACAAAAAAGTAAAAATATTTTCTAAAAGTTTGTGCAATTAATCTCTGAAAAGTTTATCGATTCTCTCTGGTGCCAATTTAGGTGGCTAATTTAGCTTCTTAAAAAAAAGCTTTGAAAAGTTTTAAAAGATAATTAGATGCACATATGATAAAATATTTCTTTTTCTGAATCATTAACGCGTGCTCTCATGGACTAGGGCACATGTTAGCTTTTGACATATTTTATTTTAGTGTTTTGCTAACAAGTGCTTCTGGGACACTCTTTAAGCATTCCATTTAAAGAAATTTTTTATTCAAAAAGTTAAACACTACAATTTCCAATGTGTTGACTTTACACATTTCCATAATTTTTTTTATAAAAACTTATTTAAGATCTTAAAGAGTGCATCGCGGACATTCGTTAGCATTTGCCTTTATTTTATTTTTTGACCAATTTGCCTTTATTTTATGATAATAATTGCAATGCACTAATATTTGATAAGAGTATTTTAGTAAAGGTATATTCTACGAGCACATGTCAAAAAACTTTGAAATAGAAGTTTTATTTTGAGAAAAACAAGATTTTGACTTTGAAAAAGTTAAATGCACAATTCTTTATACTAAATTTCTATATTGAGAAACACAAACGAGTGTCCCAAAAATTCTTTAAGCATTTTAATTCCCAATGTATATTATTTATTAAAAAAATTAACATTTTAATTCCCAATGTATTAACTTCACTCATTTTCATAAAAAAATTATAAAAACTTACCATTCAGCAAAAACCTTGTATAAAGGAGCTTAACATATTTATGCAATTTGTCAAATACTCTCTTCCTTTCAATTTATATGCCAACAAAGCTGACTTTTCTTATTACTCCCTCCGTCCCATATTATAAGGGGAAAAAAATGCACTTATTAAGAAAAGCAAAACTTGAGAATTTGAAATATGATTTTGTGGGTTTTTCTTGAAATAAGTTGCATGGGAAGATGTAAAAATAAATTTGATTGATTGTTGTTTATTGAGAAAACGAGAGAGAGAAAAAATTAAATACAATTTGCATTTAATTTTATAAGAATAAGTAAAAAACATTCTTGAAAGTTGTTTTTTCCCTTATAATTTGGGACAAAAAAAAAGATCATTTTTCCCTTATAGTATAGGACGGAGGGAGTATAAATTAGGAAGTATTCTTATTATGAAATTATTTTACCAACATCAATTTTATCTTTTATTTCCTATTTATGCTTAACAAGCGCCTCGGGCACATTCTTTAGCATGACACTATAAATTATAAGCAAAAAAGTAAAATCATTTTTATCCCTTTTAAGAATTTCTCTTGCTTGTTCCTATAAAATTAAATGTAAATTACATTTTATTTATTTTCTCTGTAACTAATGATCAATAAGAATCGTTCTACATCTTTTTATCAAATTTACATAAAAAACAATAGGAAAATGCTAACTAGTGCCCCTGGGCACTAGTTAAGGATACAAAATATAGTATTATTTACCTTGAAACTTGTGTAATCAATTTATTTAAAATATAAACAATGTTGTTTTCTATGTAAAATTTTCCTTTTGGGTTCTTAACTAGTGTTCCGAGGACACTAGTTAGAATGACCCAAAACAATAAGCTATTTGAAATAGCGTTTATAAAATAATCTATAAGTTTTTTTTGAAAAATGTTCACCAAACAAGTCTTTTTTGGTTATACGAGTTTATAAGTTACGGTATAAGCTATAAGTTCAAAATCTCACGTTACCAAACTGGGTGCTAATGTATGTTTGGATTTGAGATAGATATATCATAATCCACTATAATTTTACATTACCAAACATACTCTCTCTAGTCTTATATATAAGCAAAATTTCAAAAAAGCACGCCCTTTAAGAAAGTTGGTTAAGTGCATTGATTGACGAGAAAAATATTTTATTTTCAATTATACCCTTATTGGAAAGTGTAGAAAATTGCATTTATTGGTTGAATCAATATTTAATTTAAGGGTAAAATTGAAATAATAACATAAAACATAATGATTGAAATAGATTTTTGCTTATATCTGATACTTTTAATTTTTTTGTTTTGTTGCTTATACTCCCTCTAGTCCCTTATATAAGAAAATTTTTAATTTTTAGATTCATGGAATGATTGATGTATTTGGCCTAAAAAGTGAACTAGATACATTAATCATTCCATGAATCTAAAAAGCAAATGTTTTCTTATATAAGGAATTAGATGGAGTATTTGAGACCGGAGGAAGTACCATAATTACTGCAAAACCACGATGGATTTTTGTGATTCTGATACATCTGCCGTGATATCGATGCCAAACATAATGATAGTATGGTGAGTTGCATTCCACGCGCCCAAAAAGTTGGCATGAGCAGTGAGCAGTGTTGTCACAAACTTGTGTGTTCCCAAAAAATACAAAAGCCTTTTTTCTCAGTCAAACTCAAATGAAAACCTCATCAATCATCATTACACTCAATGCTCTCACTCACCCAACTCTCTTTGCATTGCTTGTAACAATATCCCAATCATAAATTCAATCTACTCACATTTTCACACCACTCACTAAAATCTCGCCACACATACTTCAAAACTCTTCAATTTTTCAAACTAAAACAGCTACAATATCTTTAACATTTTCCCCTAATCATAGCCCACAACAATTCATTTCATTTTCCTTTTCCACCTCCTCTTTTTAATTCGTTGACTCTTACTTAATGTAACAGTCAATCATATCATCATTACTATATTAAACACAAACATAAACATCATACAATGAACATGTTCTTTTGTTGATTTTTCAAGACTAAAAAAAAAAACAAGACTTTTTGTTATTTTCCTAGGAAAACCAAAAGACATGGATGATCTTTTGTGCAAAGAAAATGAAACGTTTTTTCAAGTTGAAGAATGCTCAATGAATAATCAATCAGAAGACGAAGAGTATGTGGGATTGTTGATTCAGAAAGAGATTGCATTTGGCTTCAAAAAAGATCAAAATTTTCTGTTTGAAGATTCTGTCAAACGTGCTCGTTTGAATGCAATCTATTGGATTCTCAAAGTTAGTTTCATCGACCCTTTTTTTGTTTTACTGTTTTTTATTCTAATTCAGCTTCATTAATGAAACTGTAATTAGAAAAATGTGATCTTGACTTATATTTTTTCTTGTTTTGGATGTTGAAATTTTACTTCAGAAAACAGAAGCATTGGATTTTCACTTTGAAACAGCTTATTTGTCAGTAACATATTTGGATCAATTCCTTTCAAAAAGATTCATTGATGTAAGATTAACTAATGTTCTTCCAAATGCAACATTGATTTTTTATTAAGTGGTTAAGTTTTTATCAGTGTAATGTAATTACCCTTTTGGTTAAATTTTCCATTTTTGAAGGGTGAGAAAGATTGGGCTATAAGATTGCTATCAATTGCATGTCTTTCTTTGGCTGCAAAGATGGAAGAGTACATTGTGCCAGGACTATCAAGGTTTCAATTGGATGATAATTATTTCTTTGATGGAAAAGTGGTTCAAAAAATGGAGCTTTTTGTTCTTAGTACATTGGATTGGAACATGGGTATTATCACTCCTTTTTCATTCCTTTCTTACTTCATCAAAATGTTCTGCAATGAATCATCATCATCAAATCCTATTGTTTCCAACACAATGCAACCTATCTTCACTGTAATAATGGAAGGTGAATCAATCATCAACACTTGAATGTGTAGAGTTTACTTTTGATACACTGTCGGCGTAAAAAATGTTACATGACTTTATCCACAAATTACAACTAATAGCGTGACTTTAAAAATAGTTATGATTATGTTAGATGAATAGCGTAAAAAAATATTTACTGTGACGGTGTGTATGAATTAAATTCTTTCTTTTTATTTGAGAATGATGTGAATTTCTCTGTTCAAACATGGACTAACCAAATGTATATATGTTTTCTTATTATGCAGAGATCAATCTAATGGATCACAAACCATCTGTTGTTGCAGCAGCTGCTACTTTAGTGGCATTGGATAAAAAATTGACCATAGAAGATGTGAGATTGAAAATGAATTCAATCTCTCAACATCCATTACTTGAACCAGTGAGTTTTTGTATTAATGTTTTTGTTAAGTTTCACTAAATCATGCTTATTTTAATTGACCAATCAATTTTGGCCTTTGTTTTTGATATCACAGAATGATGTATTTGCTTGCTACAATCTAATTCAAAGATTATATGAGGAGAAGATTAAAAGAGAAGAGCATAAGAATTTATGTACACCGAATTCTTCGGTTATTCGATCCAGGCCAACTGACTATGCTGTTGCTATGACAAAGAGAAGAAGACTCTCATTCACCGATGATGAAGATGGTGGTGGTGACAAGAAGGGACCACAGCAAGAAAATCCCAAAATTTGAACTTTTTGAAATTTTCATTGTTCTATGTGAAGATTATGTGTTGTCCTTCTTTGTTACTTTTTTTTGCTATTGTATCATATCATCAGGAGATAGAGAGGGGGGAAACTTACAAGAGAAAGGTATTGATTGTTACTAGACTAAAAAATTGTTTTGGATTTATTGATTGTTACCATGGGGAACAAGAAAAAAGGAGGAATCTGAGAATAAAAATTCAGGTTTTGGGTTAGAACAGTACTAGATGGAATGCCCAATTTAGCCGGTAAACCAAAGCTAGAATCAGAAGAAATCACCGATTTCTTCCATGAAATTGAAGTGTTAACGTAATTTGATGTCTGAAATCAACAAATTTTCAAAATAGCTTTTGAAATTGAAAGTTCTCGATTGCATTAGTCATATGGATAGAATTTTTTGATTTCAAAAATCGTTCTGTAGTTTTGTAAATTTTAGAGATCAAATTGACTTGCGCCTAAGTTATCAGGAGTTAACCTGACGATTCACTATTAATCGCGACTTTCTTCAAAACAGATTTGGTTTGTCATGTAGATCTCTCGCAACCTACATTTTGATGGATGCTTTAGTAATGTCTTCAAAAAGGCTGAAGGTGGGAAGAGAAAACAGTGTTGGTGTGATAGGATACAAGATATGTGTTGCCATCACAAAAGTGTTATCAGATTGATTGGATTTGTTTGAATGTTTGAGACTGCCTTTAAGGTAGGACCTACCGTTTTGCCTGGCTTTGTTGTGTTCATAGGTCATGAAACCCAACATGTTTGTGGAATCAAAAGTATTTTGATGTTGATTCTGCTTTGAAGTAAGAGTTTTATGTACTGCAAGTTTCTTTGTATCGCAACATACTAAACTTAGTGTGCTTCTGTTTGGGACTTTAGTCCTGGTATTTAACAATGCAAATAAAGCTGAAATCACAAATTAGTACTTCCACCAACTTTTTGTCTAGAACATGTTCTTCTCTTGCATGGTTGATAATTAGAAGTGTACTATTTTCATTCAGTTGTTGAACACCATAGTTGTAATATTTTTGCAATTCGACCACTTACTGAAAAATGAGCAACATCCGTTTAAAAGTGCAGCGCAAAATTCACATATTTCTGGATGTGTACACCTGGAAATATTAGAGGGGGCAGAAAGTTCCACGAAAAAATTGAGTACATTTGCATACGTAATTTTGTTTGATCATCTTAATGGAGTAAATTCACACTATCTGTGTTTTCCTACTTTTACTTAACTCCCTTTAGTCCATAGTGTTGATGATTATCTCTTGCAATTATCTAATCAGCTTTGGTAGCTGTTTTAACTTCATTATAAGAATGAAAGCTATAAGAAGCAAAAACAAGAAACATGATATTCTGAGTCCCTTAACAAATACCTACTAGAAAGTTCAAACAGTCAAATATTATATAATTTTGTACCAAGAGCCTGGCAATGAAAAATATGAGTACTGACACAAAAAATGGACCTGAAGCTGCTTGTTGGAAAAGTGTAGACTGTGTGGAAATAAATGAAATGCAATTTGTTAATCCCCCAAGTACTATTCTTTAAAACACAAGGGATTGTACGGCAGCAGCAACTACCATAGTGCCCTTTCCATCTAAAAGTACACCAGAAGATGGTTTGCTTGTATAGACTTTGCTTCTTTAAGATTGAATTGAAGTACTTTTTTACTTCTGTATAAAGGACACTGCCCTTCTGATCTTTACCAACAACATGTATTCACAAACATTCCCGGCCATCTGCACTTGCTTCTGCAGCATTCAAAATTGACATTGTTCCAGAAAAGGGAACCGACCTGCCAAAAAACACCTCAGTATAGAAAAATCCTAGTTTGTATAATATACACCGCTTTGAAATACAGAAAAAATCATGCAAAATGTTTGATAGACATCAGCAACAAATACCAAATTTCGCCTCTACTTAGTAGCCTACACAAATCTCAAACTAAGAAAACACTTTGTTCAACTGACATCTTTTAGAAGAGACAAGGAGCAAAGAAGAACCTTGATTTACATGTGAGAGAATGAACAAGAATGTACCTAGTTGTCTGAATTTATTTTAGACAGATCCCACAGGGATCATCTTTATAGCCGCTCCAATTGGCATGCCAAGGACTCCAAGGAAAACGCTAACGAACCACAGTTTCAAACTAAGTGGAGATGTGTTGGCATAGGTGCCCAAGAATTCGACTATTACAATTTGGAAGATGGTTGTGCAGGTGAGGACAGCTGTGAACACATAATTCTCCAGTATACCTTCAAAAACATTTATCCTCTCCATATCTCTAGAACTGATCTCATTGAAAACCTAACAAAACATTTGAGTACGAATGAGTTAATAAAGTGAACAATCAGAGAATATTCAACAACAGTATTTTAATGTTTCATAGGTCAACATATTATTCGTCTAGTCTGAATATGAAATCATAAATCATATCTCCAGAACATTGCAGTGATTGTCTAAGTTTACCTGAAAGAATACAAATGAATTGAAAATGAGTGTATTCAATATCAGATCACTATCCGGACCATCAAGATGAAAAGCTGTTTTTCCTCTTGTCTGGAGTAACCAGATTATGACAAATTGATATATCGATTGCCCTGTGATATTCCTCCACATCACATTAGTGATAAAGTTTCCTTTCCTACCAACTGGTGGTCTTTTCATCAACTCGTCATTAGGAGGTTCAGTGGCAAGTGCAAGTGCTCCAAGAGTGTCCATGATCATGTTGACCCATAGAAGTTGAACCGCAGTAAGGGGAGCATTTCCTGGATTTTTATATACATTATGAGGAAAAAAGAAAGAGCCGCATAACGAAAAAACAAATAGTTTAACTATGATAAGGAACATAATTACAAGGAAAGCATCATGATTACCGGTCAAGCAGGCAGAAGTGAAGTTGACAATCAAAGCAACGACATTTACAGTCAGTTGGAACTGCACAAATTTCTGTATGTTTATGTAGACTGAACGGCCCCATTTGGCCACAGTCACAATAGTTGAAAAGTTATCATCTAGAATTATTACATCAGCACTTTCTTTTGCGACCTGAAATTGGCAAAATAAAACATTTTTCAAAATATAATACTAAGTACAAATTCAGCATGACAATTATTCCAAGGTTTAGACCATCTGCTAGCAACCAATAATGAGGTTGGATTTTAAAGGCAGCGTTATACATACAGTGCAAAACATCTCTTTGAACAAAGCTTCTTCACTTGTTATAGACTAATTTACCTTGTTGTACAGACTATAACTTATGGAGCGGTGTTTTCCATTTTATATATCACAAGCACTTCACATTTAGTAATACACATTATATAACTCAAACAAGATTTGCTTTCAAACATTCAAGTGGCATTTGGAAATAAAAACGTATTACATATCCACTGTATCCAAAATTCCAAACAAAAATATAATTCATGGCTTTCAAATTTCTAGAAAAGAAAATCATGGTTGAGACAAGATAAACAGATTGTTGTCTAGACATACCTCAGTTCCAGCAATGCCCATTGCAAGTCCAATATCTGCTTCATGAAGTGCCGGCGCATCATTTGTACCGTCACCAGTAACTGAAACAACCTCTTCAAATGTTGTCCTCAAGTGTTTCACTAGGGTATGCTTATCCATGGGCGAAGATCGAGCCATTACCTGTAGATATAGATATCGCAAGTTGATTGTGAGCAAAGTTTTAAAGTAGAGGTAATGGAAACAACCAAACTTTTACTTCCAGACTTTGAGAATCACGTAGTATATTCAAACAAATTGCCAAGAACATTAAAAACTTTGATTAAATGATATATTATTGATATGTACCTGAATTTTTGGAATGATATCAAGCAATTTCTCCTCACTCATCTCACGGAATTCGGGGCCTTCAATCGCTATACCATCTGTTAAAATTCCACATTCTCTAGCAATTGCCTTTGCAGTATTTATGTTGTCTCCGGTAACCATCCTAACAGTAATACCAGCTGCCCTACAAATGGCTACAGACTCTCGAACACCAGGTCGAACTGGATCTTTAATTCCCACTATTCCTATACAAGTGTAACCATCAATAGGAATAGGACTTCCAACCAAAAATTCATCATGAATATCCACGTAAGCAAGGCAAAGGGTCCGGAGAGCTTCATTGGCAAATTTTTCAATTGTATCATTCAAGTGACGGATGGAATCTTCATTGAGTGGAACGACCTCGCCATTTTTGTCTACAAATTTGTCACATGCAGCGAGAATTATTTCAGATGCTCCCTTGCAGTGTGCTCTGTAACCACCATCAGGAAGCTGTAGAACTACCCCCATGCGCTTCTTTATTGAATTAAATGGTTCAACTTTCACAAGTTTTGATACTTGTCGTTCTTTGTGGAAATCACCACCAAGTGACAGACCGAATTCCAAGATGGCTGTCTCAGTTGGAGATCCCAGAATCTCAATCTTTCCATTTTCATTTTTGACGACTTCTCCTCCAGTGTTGTTGAATATTGATTCAAGTAGGATTGTCATAGCAGAATCAGGAACATCAAATGAAAAACCAGAAGTGTCGGTAGAGCTCTTTACCTCTTTGATCTTCCCGCATATGCAAGCTTTTACAACAGTCATATGATTAGTAGTTAATGTGCCAGTTTTGTCGCTGCAGATAGTAGTGGCAGATCCCATTGTCTCACAAGCAGCCAAATGACGGACGAGTGCCTTATCATTCATCATCTTTTTCATGGCGAAAGCAAGGCTCAATGTCACAGCTAAAGGTAAACCTTCAGGAACAGCAACAACAACAATTGTAACAGCAATAGCGAAGAATTCCACAATTTCCATAGCATCATCACCGGACCATGTCCATTGGGAACCGTCTTGCAGCTTACGGCTAAATAGCCCTTGGACCAACACAGAGAAAGTCACAACAGCGAAAAATAGCCCTATTTTCCCAATAATGGTAGCCACACCATTGAGTTTTACCTGCAAGGGAGTTTCATCATCTCCCCCTTCGCTTAGAGTAGCCATTAGTTTACCCCACTGAGTTCTCATTCCAACAGTAGTCACAAGCATCTTGCATGATCCATCTTGGACTTTGGTTCCGGATAAAAGAAAAGGATTAAGGTCACTGACATTCACTGGTTCACTTTCTCCTGTCAAACTTGATTCATTTATACACACAGAAAAACCGGACAAAAAAAGTCCATCAGCTGGTACTTGATCTCCGATATTAAGATGGACAATATCACCAGGAAGTAGATCATATATTGAAATTTTCTGTCTATATCCATTTCGCGTTACCTGAACTGTAATTTTTTTCTTCTCTTTGTCAAGATCCTTAAACTGCAATGATTGTCTGTAATCACTAGTGGCAGTGACAAACACTACAAGCAATATGCTTGCAACAATACCAATCCCGTCTTGTGCACCCTTAGGCCACCCTTCCATTATTATGCCAACCGCTAAAGAGACAAAAGCACAGACCGCAAGTATCATAAGGGTTGTATCTTGAAGTGCTTCCCATACAAAAACCCAAAACCCCCGGGCTGGACTTTCGGTGAATTTATTAATTCCATAAATTTCTTTTCTCCGATTCAGTAAGGACTCGGATGTGGATATCCCATCATTCACAGAGGAATTGAGTTTGTCCGTGATACCCTCAATACCGCCATGAATTTTCAACTTCTTCACATCACGTCCATCAACAATTGATCCCGCCTCATCAGCACAGATTTCAAAACCTGCAGCTTTAACTTCCTCCGGTACTTTGTACTCACTCGACAAACTTAGGCCTGGAGCGAGCAAAACATACTTATTATATAGAATGTAAAACTTCTACAACAACTTAAAAATGCACGTAGGTCGTTGACTTTCTTACCATGAATAAACTGAAGTGCAGCTTGTGAAACCAACACTGCAACTCTGAATTTTTCCTACAATGTATAGTGCGAGTACGGAATTAAGCATAATCATTTTTAAAACGTTGAGAAATCATTATATCCTTTTTCTCCACACAAAAACGAATGCACGAATGCGCAGCTCAATCCAAGTTAGTGCATTTTGATTTCATGGTGAAAAAATTGATTTTGAATGTAAAATGATTTATCTTTGGATACATTTATGTAAAAGTGAGTTGAACAATAAATTTCAGTGCAAAAATGACATTTAGACTCGAAAGCTACAAATCCTAACTTCAAGTCAGAATCAATTTTGGAGGCAAAATCAATTCTACCGAAGAGCAACCAAACATGTCAAAAATCAATTTTACACCTCGAGAATCAATTCCGGAGGCTCTAAACATGGAACCAAACATATGCTTAAACTATTTGAGTAACATTATCAGCTATGCCATTTTTTTTTGAACATCAAAAATTTTATTAGCAAACCACAACCCCTAGCATAAGGCATACCAAGGAGGGTGAGAAGGATACAATTACAAAAAGGCAGCAAAACAGTCCCCCTGACAATACAACAGAACAGAAACACAGCAAAACAAAAACAGGGGACAATAAAATACACACAAACTGCAGAAAAACAAAGACCAACAGGCACCCCCACCAAAGCAAACAATCACCACCCGATCAGACCAGCAGGGACACTAGCGGTTGAAGCAAATTCCAGGATCCCACAACCATTCATAGAAAAGGCACGGAGAGATATGAAGCCTATCCGCACTCCACCTCCAAGAGAGGACTTTAGCCGACTCCACCAACTCGAAAGGATCCGACGTGACGTTATTAAAAATCTGATTATTCCGAGCTTTCCAAATAGTCCAAATCACCGAATGCCACACCAAAAGAAAGCCTTTTTTAGATTTTTTACTCCTAGCTGAATCGCTAAAATAGTCAAACAGAGTAAAAAGATTCGGCGGAATCACTATAACAACCCCAAGCCACCTAAAGATTTCGTACCACACAACAAGGGCCACCTTACAATGAAGGAATAAGTGGGCTGAAGACTCCCGAATGTCACCGCACCAAACACAAGAACCGCTACTTTCTCGAGGTAACACTCCACGAACAATAAGATTTTCCTTTGTAGGAACACGGTCGTGAAGAAGACGCCAAGAAAAAACAACCACCTTCAATGGAGCCGGGCTATCCCAAATGTTACTAAAAATCTTCGCTTCATAGGGTGAGAGATTAGGACTAGTATCCAAGTTCTCAAGGAGGGAATCATAGGCGGATTTAACCGAGAAACACCCATCCGGATCAAGCGCCCAGCGCCACTTGTCCTCCTCTAAAGAAAGACTAACATTCTCCAACAAAGACAAAAGTTGAGACACCCTCTCCTCCTCCCAAAGAAAAAGGCTTCGCCTCCAAAGAAAATTCCAACTTTTTGTCTCACCCTCCACAACCATCATCTCACTTACCGTAGCTTCTTTTTGAAGAGAAAGAGAAAATAGCCGGGGGAATTTAGAGCAAAGTAAGACATCCCCGATCCAGTTATCACTCCAAAAACGAGTTCGAGACCCATTGCCAAGAAAGCGGGTTACCATCTCCGCAACCCAATTCTTTGAGTTAACACAAGCTTCAAGATCGTTAATATCTTTCCACCAAAGGGAGGCCCGATACGGAGGAGACCCCAAACTCCAAACAACATTATGCAAAATATGCCCACCGTATTTAGCCACCAAAACCTCCTTCCAAAGCCCCGTATCTTCACTATTCAACAATCTCCACCTCCATTTCATTAGAAGGCTAAGGTTGACCGCTTTTAGATCTCTAATTCCGAGGCCCCCATTTTTCTTCCCTTGACAAACCACCCTCCATTTTATCCAACTAAGATTCCTACCACCATTCACACCACCCCAAAGAAATTCTCTTTGGATACGGATGACTTTCTTTAGGACTTGCACCGGCATTTTCATAAAAGACAAATAGAAAATGGGAATAGAATTTAAAACGGAGTTAATAAGAACTAACCTCCCTCCGATACTAACATGTTTATGCCCCCATGAATTCAACTTCTTACGAAGACTAGCCACCAACGGTTCCCAAGTAGAAAGCCTCCTTGGATTGGCCCCAACCGGAAGACCAAGGTATTTAAAAGGGACGAAACCTTGGATACAATTAAGAAAAGTACACGCCAACTCCATAAAATCATCTCGCACATTTACCCCTATAAGGCAACTTTTCCAAAAATTAACCCTTAGACCGGACGCTAGTTCAAAACCTCTAAGGATCGCTTTCATAGTCCAAAGATTTTCGATCGACGCTTCCCCAATACAAAGAGTATCATCCGCATATTGAAGATGGGAAATACTAGGACCGTCACGGCTAATATTAAAGCCTTTGAACAAATTAATTTCTACCGCCCTCCTCATGGCACCTCCAAACCCCTCCGCCACCAAAAGAAACAAGAACGGGGCTAAAGGATCCCCTTGTTTTAGGCCTCTTTGGATATTTATTTCGCCCGTTGGACACCCATTAACAAGCACCGAGAGATTTCCCCCAAAAATACACGCCTTCATCCACCCTATCCAAACCTCGCAAAAGCCAAACCTCTTAAGCATATACTCTAAAAAACTCCAATCTACGGAATCATATGCCTTTTCAAAATCAACTTTGAAGATAAGACATTCTTTTCCGGATCTTTTAGCCAAATCAACCACCTCATTCACCACCACCACTCCATCAACTAGATTTCTCCCTTTTATGAATGCCGATTGGTTTCCCGCTATCAACGAGTTCATAACATTGGCCAATCTATTCGTCAACACTTTGGCTATCAACTTATACAAGCAACCAAGCAAAGAGATAGGCCGAAAATCTCCCAACTCAAAAGGTAAGTTAACCTTAGGGATTAAGGTCACAAAGTATGCCAACAAGCATTTCGGTAAACTACCTATCCCATGGAATTGGTCAAACATAATTCTAATTTCTCCCTTCAAAATGTCCCAACAGTTTTTTAGAAACGAGAAATTAAAACCATCCGGCCCCGGGCTTTTATTTCCATCACTCTCTCTAACCACCCTATGGATCTCTTCTAAGGAGAAAGGGGCTGTAAGAAGCAAGTTTTCCTCCTCGGATATCGACGGAAAAGACACCCCATCCAGTTTTGGTCTAATCGAAGGTCTTGACATGAAATGATTAGCAAAAAAAATTTCCACCGCCGCCCGGATTTGAGTAGGGGACTCAAGCCAATTATTACCATCTTTTAGAGCTAAAATGGAGTTACCTTTGGATCTCGCCACCACACAACTATGAAAGAATTTAGAATTTGTGTCACCTTGAGTAAGCCACTTAGATCTTGACCGTTGGAAAATATTCGCCTCCTTGAACTTTTGAAGTTTCCAAAAGTTAGCAAACAATTCTTTTCGCAACGCCACATCGGTGGGAGTCAACCCCAAGATCTCGCCTCTCACATCCAAGTCTTTAATATCTTCAATAATTTGCTTCATCCTAATCTCCAAGTTCCCAAACTCCACTTTGTTCCACTCTATAAGTCTAGATTTGAGCCCACATAATTTTTTTTTTAGCACAAAAGCCATCCACCCAGTCACCTCTTGTTCCCTCCACCCTTCTACCACCACCTTCTTAAAGTTTTTGTGCGTCAACCAATGGTTATTAAAACGAAATGGCTTAGGACCCCAATCATTATTTGAATTTTTTAGCACCAAAGGGCAATGGTCCGAGACGTCCCTAGGGAGAGCCCACACCGAACAAACGCCCAAAATCTCCAACCACTCCGGCGAAACAAGAACTCTATCAATCCGACTCATCGACCTCCCATTAGAATTATACCAAGTAAACCGGCGACCTAAAAGCGGAAGGTCAGTCATATCTAGATCATCAATGAAACTCCGGAAGCCCCGCATTTCCGAATTGAAAACAGAATCCACACTCGCCCCCCTCCGTTCCTCCGCAACAACAACCGAGTTGAAATCACCCACTACGCACCAACAACCATTACCCAATTCAGTTTTTGAAGAGATAATGTTATTCCAAAGTCTCAATTTTGACGGCAGATCGCACTTTGAATAAACATTTAACATAAAACAAATAGTTTTTTGCACTCCCCATTCAAGACAGACTCCAACATAGCCCTCTCCCGAAAACGTAAAAAGAAGGTTAGAATTGGACTTACACCATATTGATAGGATACCACCACTTGCGCCGACAGAAGGTAGAAAGGCCCAATTACAATCAACAGACCCCCATAAACTTTGACATAACTTCTCTGTAACCACCTCCAACTTAGTTTCTTGTAAAGCCAAGAAATTCACCTTATGATTTCGAACCAGTTCTCTTATCCTCCTCCTTTTCACTCTCCCCCCCAATCCTCTTATATTAAAGGAAACAATAATCATTGGTAACTATTCTTTTGCTCCCATTCAACTTTTTTCTTTCTATCTCTAAGTTCATCCTTTGCTAACACATTGATAATAGCCCCATCATGTTCTTCATAATTGAATCCCACTTGTTTCTGTAAGTGTAGGAGTTTAACAGCCTCAGGATCTAGATGATCCCTCAGCAACTCTTGATCATCAATTTCCTCAATTAATAGCAGATCAATCCCTGAGCTTGGAGTTAGTCCATTCCCCGGCTGAACTACCTCTAGATTCAGCTCCTCCAAAGAATCAGGTACCATTGACACCACATCCTCACTGAGCTTAGGATTTGTCTGAGAACCACCACTAGTTTCAGGGATGTCGTGTCCTACCACCTTTTGAACTTCCTTTCTTTTCCGTCTCAGATTCGCACCACCAGCCCTCACACCTTCTGCCAGTTGAATGAATTTTGGAGCACTCAATTTCGAGACTTTTGAGCGATTCCCTCGTTTTCTAGTTCTTCCTCTTTGGGCAGGGGCTTCAACCCCTTTCTGAGCACCACTACTTTGAGCTTGAATCTTCTCATCCAATTCAGAATTCTTCAAAACTCCTCCCCTAACTTCAATGAGAGAAATAGAGTCGTTAAACTCGTTTGGGTTTGACCCATCAATTGCTGGAAAGGCCACTCCTATAGTTGTTCGTCGAGAAAAAGAAGGAGGAAGAGATTTGGATCTATGTTTGGGCCTAACCCGATCCATTTCATTAAGAGGAACCCAGCCCATCTTAATTAATGGTACCACTTGTCCTTCCTCTGGCCCACTACATAAACCACCCTCCTCCTCTTGTTGACACGTCACCACCCTATCTTTTTTTGACTTCAACTCACTATTCCCAACATCTACCTTTCCACCCGGGGTCCCACCTACAACCTCTTCAGCCTCAACACTACCCTCCAACCGTACAGGTATTTGAATCTGATAACCTTTTTCCTCCTCCAAAATATTTGCTGACAAACAAAGTTGAACCTGGCCCATTCCTTCCTTAGCTAAGGTCATGTCACCATCTCCATGTAACAACTCCCCATGCCCATGATGTTGACTAGGAAGCATGTCAACTCTATCTTCCTCCTCACGTTCATCCACAGACCCGCCGCTCTCCTCCTCGCCTACCTCCATAGCCGCCGCCGGACTGTTGGATGATTCCACCCAACTTTGTTCATTCTCCTCATTCCTACTGCCATTATAAAAAGATGGTTTCATTTCCTTCTCCTCCACCACCCAAATTTTGTAAGTGACACCCAACACCTTGATCGTTACCGAATCATCCACACACCCTCTGAAGCTAGTTGAAATTTTTATTCTAGCTACATCGAGTTTTGCCCTTGAAGCTGTGTTGTTATCAAAGTCCAAAAACTCACCATACTTACCACCAAGTGCCTTGAACAAACATTCACCCCAAGCGTGAAGTGGAATGCCATAAATTTTCACCCATATCTCTCTATTATCAACATAATTAGAAGGACACCATTGTCTTACCTCTTTGAAATAGTAACAAAGCCAGTCCTTTTTTGCTTTACATAAAGCCTCCAACTCCCCTGGTTTTGAACTGTAGAGCAAGACCTTATTCCGTCCCATATCAGTGATCGAAATATGGGCGAGACCTTCCATATAAAGCGTCGTTCTTATCCTTCGGGCTTCAACGTCCATAGCCAACACACCAACATAACTCCTCTTCAGCTCCTGTAAAACCCCAGCATCCACCTCAATTTGTAAAACCTCCTCTGTCTCCTCCTCTGCACCGTCCTTTGTCACATTAACCCCTTTAGGATTCACCACCGCTGTCTTAAACGAACGACCCATTTGGACGATGCCGTCACCTTCTTCTCTACATCTCACTTGCACTGGTTGAGTTGACACATCATTCATCCTTCTTTCTTCATTACGCTGAAATCGAGATTTGTTGACACGCAGCTTGAACGAGCCAATCCAAACATCTTGCATACTCAAAAGCAGCACCTCCATCTCCTTTACCTCCCTAAACTTCACAAAGCCAAACCTCCTTCCCCATTTATCCACCTTTTTAGGGATATATACATCGCCTACACGACCAAATCGTGCAAATTCTTCCCATAAAACCTTCGAAGTGCAGTCATCCGGGAAGTTTGAAATGAAGAACGAGGTGGAATCTTGGTCTACCTTGTGGATATAACCATGCTGGTTTAGCTTCGGAGACCCACCCCTCCTTCCTTTTTCTGTTTCTCTGTCTACACTCTCTCTCATCTTTTTTGTGTTAGTGCATAAATTGCGAAGTATCTTACAGTGTGGGCTTTGAATATTTATCAGCTATGCCATTGAAACTACCATAAACATTGGATTTTAATTTCTAGATCACATTAATCATTTCCCTCTCCATTAGTATTATTGTATTAGCATAAACACAGTAAAAATGCTTACTTCAAATCAAATCAAGGATAAACAAAACAATAAATAAGATTTGTGGACAAAAAATGCCAAAAAAGGAAAGTAAACTAGGATTAACATAGGAAACTTTCCATTTTAAGGTATAATCTTGATCTAGAAAGAAAATGAACAAGAATAAGAAACCTGATTGGATCTTCTTATAGCTTCAGCTTCAAATCTCTTAGAGAGATTAGCAGTGAAACGAAACCTTCTTTTACGATTCTTAACAACCCAACAAAGCTTTCTCCATCGCTGAAGCGCTTCTTCAGATGAGTTTTTTGGTTTCACATCTCCGAAATTATCATTCAGATAACTCTCCATCTATGATCTTTTGCTGCTTTCAGAACTCAACAAGAAAAAATGAAGACTAGTTTTGAAATTATATTCAAAGATTAATAAGATTAATGCATTTTTATTATTGGTTGATTGAAAACAGAAATTAGTTTTGAGTAAGAAACTTGTAATACAAAAAAGTTGAGAAATCTTGGTTGTGGCAACAAACACGACAATCGTCAACTTGAGAAACTCACGCAAAGGTTGCTTGCTTTGATTATTATGCTACAAATACTGAGCAAGTCAAAGTGAAAACAAAAAGGCAAGTTCACTGGTACTATAGTATTTAGATTTGGATCTATTCATATTAATCAATCTTTATAGTAATTAATTAAACTGTTAGCGAAAAGTTGTTTTTCTTTTTGCTAAGTGATTAAAGTTTTTATTTTAAACAAAGGAGAATGTTAACATGTGCACTAAGGGCACATGTTAAAGAAGTAAATTTAGAAAGTATTTATTGAAATTAGTTGTGCAACTTATCTCTCCAGCAATAAATTTTTTGCAACATTAAATGCACAATTTCTATTTTAAGATATCTTAACATGTGCCCTTAGGGCACATGTTAACATGACCCTTAAACAAAAGTATTAAACATTAATCTTTTCTCTTTTGCTGAAGTAATGACAGCTATTTATTTATGCTATTGAAAAATGCGACTCTAAATTTGTGGTGGATGTTTTTAATAATCATCATATAATTTATTGGAAACATAGAAATTGTTGGTATAATTTTATTTATTTTTGTTCTCTTATCAACTTTAGAATTTCTCATATTTTTAGGGAAAAAAATTGTTGTGCCGATAAACTCGCAAATTTTAGTTTAAATTCTCGGGACGATCATTGGTGGGAGAATGTTCCTAGTTTTATTGTTGAAGGTGTTTTCCCGCAATAGGACAGTTTTGTCTTCTTATAGATTCAGTTGATTGTTTTTCTAGGATTTTGGCCTAGTGCCCCCGATGTTCAGTTGCTCTCATTTCAATAAATTTTTGTGGAATTTTGAGTAGTTCACTGCACAAACTCTAATGTCATATTGTTATATTTGTTTCCTTAAATAGTGTCCTGATGCACCGTTTAACATTTTCCAAAAATCAATTACTACTAGTCCATAAATTTTAGCTCAATTGACAGAAATCTCGAAATTGCTAGTGTTGGATGTCATTACCGAGATTTGAACTGCGATTCTTCCACCTTGTGTGGGTGAGTTTTCAATAGTTTTGTCATTTTATTAACCAAAAAATATTTAACATGCTCATTTCGAAAAACAATAAAAAAAAAATTGGAATGGCAATATGAATCTTGTCCAATTCGGAACACCATTCATTTAAATATTAATGTAAATACTGTTTTATATAAAATCTAAAAATTAATTATATTTAACTAATTTATTCTTTTTATTACGAAACTAACATTTTTAATCATCATTATTTTTTTTCAATTTATAATAGTGTTCAAAGGAAAAAGAAACTTTTATAAGCAATTTGTTTCCTTTGATTAATTGCAACAAAAATAAACACTATATAGCCTAAATTTTTATGAGTTGGACTAGAGTTGTACAGTACTTGTGAAAATGTCTGCACGTTAGGGAGAGCCTGTGCCTGTCTATGACCGAAAGCGCATCCATCCCATGTCATATCGTCGGACCCACGTTTGAGTGGAAAAGTTTAATTAACGGTGAACTCTAGTAGTAGACTATAATTTTTGAGTGAATACTCATTTTGATACTTGGTAGATTTCTGACGGAACAATTTATTTCATGATAAAAGTAAAACTCAAATTAGTCTGTGATATTTTTATTTCAGGGACAAATTAGTACATATCATATAATGAATCAGGGACTAGTTTGTCTCAAGTATAAAAATGTTAGGTACTAATTTGTGTTTTAGTTTTGTCGGGGACTAAATTGTCTCTTCATATATTTGTGAGGGACCATGGGTCTTCACTCATAATTTTTTTTTTTGTTATTAATTTTTTAGTTCTTATGAGAAAAAATTCGATAATTCAGAGTTTGGTTACTAAATTAAAAAAATTTGATAAAAAATTGTTTCAATTAAAAATGAAATTTAGATTCTTCCGAACAATTCTTTCATTAACCATCTGGTCACAGTCTTTCAAAATTCGTCAAATACCCCCCTGAAATTTGGAAATAGGAAAATACCCCTCTAAAATTGTAAAATGACAATCAAATTGTCCTTACTCCGTTTACTCCGTCTATTTTAATGGGAAAAGAGAGGAAAAGATGGATGAGACAAGAATTGATAAAGAGTATGATGTCGGTGATGGATGTTTCTTGTCTGGTCGTGAATCTGATGACTTAGATTAGTCTATTGGGTGATTAGAACCTCTTGGTTCTGATTTTGAAAGCAATTATAATGATGATGAGGATGATTGTAGTGATGATAATTTTGCTATTTTGGTTCATTGTTATTCACCTGGTTGCAAGGATGTTGAAAGCTTAAACAATGTACTTTTGAAGGCTCAAAATAGACGAAGTAAATGGAGTAGGGGGCAATTTGATTGACATTTTACAATTTCAGAGAGGTATTTGCCTATTTTCAAATTTCAGGGGGGGATTTGACAAATTTTAAAATTTCAGGGGGTATTTGGCATTTCAAGAGAAAAAAATTCTGACTCTATTAATTGTGATTGTATTTGCATATAAAAAATCATTAAGAAATAGAAAGTTTTTGAAAAATAAATTAGTTTTTTTTTAAGAAGCAAAACGATTATATATATATATATATGCAAACTTAGACCCACCTAAAAACATGAAGGTCTAAGTTAGCAAGGTCCACCATTTTACTTTGGACAACGAACACCCTTGCCACATCTTAAATCTATTTTAATAGAAGAATAGTTATGTCAATTTCATTTAATTAATTAAAAAAAATAAGAAAAACCAAGAAAGCAAATTCATTTCATTCTTCGATCATCACAATATTAAGTAAAAGGTGTGCCTAATAATAGAAAATATATACAAAGAATTTTTTTTTACAATGATCTTGGGCATCAACCTCCAAGAAAATTGTACCAAAGTGGAACAACACTCCAAATACAACTCCTCACATATAAAAAGACACTGAGGTCATCTCCACCCCTCTCCCCCCACCCTCTCCTGTACATGGCCGGCAACAAAATATTTTCATCGACAGTTAAATCAAACAATCTACTAAATTTAATATTACGGGATACCTCACATAATCACTCAGCTTTCCAAAAAGACATTTGTTCACCATTGCACACATTCTTATTAATGTTATTTTCAAACCACCGTCCAACACTCAACCCAACCTCATCTCTAACATCACTCACATTCTTCCACCAATTAGACACCTTCCTCCCTCCCCCTCTCACACGTTGATCCTCCATGCCATATAGCACCCAATACCTTGAACCACAATCCCTCTTAATCAACCAACAACCTCCAACTCAATTTTTCTAGAAGAGATAATTAAATTCTCTAACCTATCGAGACAAACTGTATCCCATTTCACCCAATTTATCTTTCTCACATCCTCACTTCCACCCCCACAATAAATAGAGATTTAATAGAAATAAAAAAAATATAAACAATTTATCCTCTCTAAATAAGATATATACTTGAACAATGACAAAAATAACCTTAATATAAAAAATAAATAGATTTTGAAGAATAAAAAGATGCTCTCATTAATATTTTTAGATAACTATTTTTAAAAATTCAATATTAATAAATTTAAATATCTATTTTATCATTTAAACATTTTTATAAATTTACCAAGTGTTAAAAAAAAATTATCATCCGTGAAAATTTCAAAATTTTATTTTTCGTTCTTAAAATATTATTATGCAAGTAATTTTAACATGCTATCCTCATGTCTTCACACTCTCATTCTTGAACCATCATTCAATCGTCATCTTAGACCTCCTCTAAACACTACATGTGAAACATGAATACTACACCCTTCAAAGCTTGGATTATGATCTGTTCTGGACTGGGCCAAGGAACTGACCCAAATCCACTCCTGCTCGGGTTACAGGGCAGGCCCAATAAGGACTTGCTCCTGCCCGACAGACTAGCACGCCACAAGCACTCCACGTGCTCCTCGACATGAATCTGTTGAGCTCATCCACTCCTCCTAGGATCGTGGAACCGCTCAAGTAGGATAACAGCTAACAACAGCTTTCCCCTTTATTCAAGGAGTTATCCTGTCAGTCTCTCTTATTGGGCTGCTCATCACGGCCCATTAAGAGGACCTTTGGCCCAGCGCTGGGGACAACTATATAAGCTCTCCTTGACAGGAGAGCAAGGTACACAATTCATTCTCTCACTCTCACTCTCTCTATTCTCTGTGCTTGTATTCTCTCTGACTTTGGCATCGGAGCACCTGCAGGTACAACCCCCCCTTCGGTGGACGATTGCTGCTTGACTCTACAATACGACAGACTTCTGGCCATCACCTACTTCTGATCAACAGGTTAGATCATGATCCAACTTCACATCAACAAAATTCCCCAGAAAAATATTTAAATTTGAAAACTCATGTTATATAACAACATGATTGATCATCAGTTTCTAATATTCCATCCCGAGCATAGACAAATTAAATCCATAAAGATGTCCAAAACTCTTCCCTCAATTCTCTTTCTTCATAGCAAAGCGATCTCATTTTGACCAATTTATTCATTTTTCATTTTATCTATTCAATCGTCACCAAAAGTAGTTTAACATTTCTAAATATTGTCACCTAGAGATGTTGGAAGAAGAAAAGTACTCATACAATACACCAAAATAGATTGTGCAACTAATTTTTAAGTATATACATCCAAATTTTGAAATGTGTTTCCACGTCCAATTTTGAATTCTCTCAAACTTCAAAACTAAAATCTGCCTTCCTCTCCAAATTTCATCAATTCCCAAATCTGAATCCACCTTCATCATCGTACGGTCATAGTATTTTGGGCCCCACCTATAAGCGCCCTAATCAGTCGCATATGAATAAAGCTATATTGGTTCATCTATATATAGCCCAATAACCGAGTAGAACTCTCCTCATGAGGCGACACTCACTCGGATGAATGGGGATAGACACGAGTCATGTTGTCGATGATCATCAACTGACGAATAATCATAGGGGTAATACTGCCAGGAATATAGGGGGAAGATGAGGAGCTAAAGGGGAGTGGAGCCTCGCTTAAGCCTCAACAGCTCCCCTAACCCTAAGGATATAAAAGGGAACTCGTAAACTTAATACATTCATTCATTATTCACAAACATTCAAAAAAACTCTAAGATCAATGTATGATATTATCGCCAACTTATATCACAAACCAAAACACATAAAAACAACCACCCCTTATCGATAACACCCAAAACATAAATAAAACACGCAATTACACGATGCTTATTGTAGATTCTATATTCATACCATTAACACTAATTTGTCCTACCAATACCTTTATCAATCAACACACCGAGTCTCCACCCTTCCACACCTTGATATACATTACTCGATCTCACAGTCCAACGAAGCATAAATGCTTGATTTCCTCTCTCAACCTAAGAATCTTCGTGAAGACAACCCATAACTTATCAGCGACCAAAAAAACGACAGTACGAAATCACAACTTGATTTGCATGTAACAAAGCTCTCACAGTCACACTCACTTCAAATCACCCCCCACCCCCAACTAACACCCATATTACCATCTATCAATTCGGGTGATCCGAGTTGAGATTTGTGTTGAAAAGCTTCGATCTTTGTCGTACCCTAAATTTTGCCCACTTTTATATCATATGGTTTATTATTGCATTTTTCTTTGAATATGTGAGTTAGCCCATTTGGTATTGAAGTGAGTGTTCAAGGAGTTTAGAGTGTAAGGTCTTGGGATCAAATCTTAGCTTTCCATCTTTTTGTTATTATCACAAAATTGTAGTTTTTATCTTAATTTTAGAAGTTTCTTAAAAATATTTTTATTCATTATTTTATGCACTTTTCTTACCAAAAAAAGAATCCAAAAATCATAAAAATAAAAAGAAAGTCAAAAGAACAAAAGGGAAGGTGAATCAAGGAGTTAAAGCCAATCAATCCCAAAAGAGAAAATACTCATTTGCTCATAAACCTCATTCAACTCACATAACTCTTTTCCAAAGTCAAGCAATCAGATTTCTAAACCTAAATTTTATTCATATAAAAGCTGGAGAATTACACTTATCAAGAAAAAAGAGAAAAAGAACAAAAACTAGGAACCAAAAATTACAAAACTGAGTTTTTAGAAATAACAATACAGGAGCAGCAAGGGGCGTACTTCTCTTCCCATAACCATCCTCTTCATCAATTTTCCAAACAACAAACAAACTCACCCCCACCACCATGCTCATCCTTCTTAATCCTCCATAACCACATACATAATAACAACCACCCTCATCACATTCAAAACACACACACACACCATCTCAATACTCTTTCACCATCTTCCACCATATATCATCACAACACAAACAACATAATCATCACCATAAACCAAACCTTCTCAAAAAACCACCACCGACCTCCAAAAGCTTCTTTCCATAAACAAACCTTCACCAATAACAATAAAGAATAACAACAAAGCAAAAAGAAACAAACAAACAGAAAAAGAACAAGAGACCATAAGGGGGAGATCGAAAAAGGAAGAGGAAAGAAACCACCGCCGAATTTGCCGCCACCGTCATCACGGTTTCCGTCGCGACAAAGCATATTTACCACCGTCACCACTGCCGCAACTGAGAGAGGACGTGAGAGCGAGCAACGACCGACGACAGCGGTGGAAAGTGCCTGAGCCGCCGTCGCCGGTGTTGGAGGCATGACCGAGAGAGGAGCACATGAATGAATGAAGAAGAAGGTACACGTACTGGTTATTGTGTTTCCCTCCTTGTTTATTTCATTTTTTTAGTTTTTATATATTAATATTATGTTAGTTTTATTTAATTTATTAATTAAATGAGAAGATGGGTGTTTTACAGTATATGCGCCCCGCATGATTAAAAAGTAGCAAAAACACAAAAAAAAACAAAAAAAAATAAATGTGGATTAAAAAAGAGATTTGCGAATGTACATTCGTTGGTCTCTCGAACAATCGGGGGCTTAGCGTCACGCTTTGTCGACATGTTGTTCGTCTTCCACTCAAATATATTATAATAAAATAAATGTGGATTAAAAAAGAGATTTGCGAATGTACATTCGTTGGTCTCTCGAACAATCGGGGGCTTAGCATTACGCTTTGTCGACAAGTTGTTCGTCTTCCACATCTAAAAATAACTCCAACGCATCAAATATTTTTAGCACAGTCAAAACATAAAAAACAAAAATCTTTTTATAAGTAAAATCAACCAACACACAAACATTTTCTACCCCAGAACTGCGTGTAGCTTTGAATTTCCCATTGTACCCGGGAATACGTAGGAGCGAGATTCATATATCTTGTCAAGCACACTAATTAAAAACTAATTTTTTCCCCTTTTTATAAATATTTTTAATAACTAATTAAAAGCATGCAAGTAATTTAAACACTTTTTTAACCCTAAAATTAACGAGAAGGTTCCCGTTGAGTACAACGGATGTGAGGGGTGCTAATACCTTCTCCTCGCATAATCGACTCCCGAACCTGGAAATGGTTGCGATGACCATCCTTCCATTATTTTAAGGTTTTATCGATATTTTCCTTTTCCTCCGGGAATAAATAAAGTTCGGTGGCGACTTTACTGTCTAGCGAGCATTTTCCGCTTGCGCATTTTTCCACCCGCTTCAATCTTTTATCACGAAATTTATAAAAGAGGTCCGCATTTTTAATATAGTGGGAATATATATAATGCGGCCCCATAGAAGCAGCTTTATAACTTTGCTACTACTTATTCATGTTTGGTTCTTGAGGAATGGTTCCTTCAAGGTTGTGTTGTGGGATTCCCTTTTGATTACTTGATGTAGATGAAAAGAACACATTACATTTCGTGGATTTGAGGGAACCTTTGAGTGGTGCGAACCCTAATCCCCTTTTTCTTTTAAACTCAGTAAATTTTGATTTGTTTTAATAAATGATAATTAATTTGTTAATATATTTTTTTTTGTTTACAATGTTGTCAATGAATATTGAACTTAAGACCTCGTGTATATATGCACAGTCGGTCGTGCCAAAGGTGCATGCTATATACATATTCTTTGAATACCAGACTAGCAAGTAGCAAAGCATAATAAACGACTATTACTACCAAGCTAGCATAATTTACTAGTAACACAATTTTACAAAGTTTCTGTTACAAAGGTGTATATATACAAGTGATACTACTGGGGATGAATGCTGCATTAAGCCATTAACTATCACTGTTAGATTGGTGAAGTACATTGATGGGCACAAAAGGATACTCAATGGTAGGGGAGGGTTTATCTGTTGACATTTATGAGGCACGTGCAGTGGGGTTGCTTGATCTTGGTTGCCGTAGAAGTTCTATTAGTGTCTCCACCTGTCCCATGAATGAAGATGAACAATCAACAATCCAAACAAAAGAAAACAAAAGCTCCACTTCCCCCCCACCAAACACGCAATCAAACTCTTGAAATTGAATTTTTGTTTTGATTTTGCAACAACTATACTTAAATGTTAGTATGTAAAAGAAAAGAGGTTTATATTAATAAATGTGCAGACAGAAACACATGACATGAGTTCAATTTAGAGTACTAGATCGATTTTCAAAATATATATTGTGTAGACACTGATATGAGCACAAATGCACAATGCATGGAAGGCCATGCTACTCTGCTACCTTAGATGCTAACATCGATTCTCCCGATCCATACATTCGTTCTTAAAGTATATATATTGAGAAGACTTGCGCCTCATGTGCTTAGTTTAAGCTGCTTAATGGAATATATTTTCATCAGAAAAAGTTGTTTAATGATAGTTGTTCAACAACTTATATTTGTATGATGCAACACAATTTCATTTTTCTATTAGTTTCTTCTCTCTCTCTAAGACAAATTGATAGGAGTATATTTTTTGAATTAAGATTTAAGACAAATTGATAATTCTAAATGATATATTTCGATACACTATTAAATATAATGTGAATTTTTGGATGTTCAGATAATAGTTCCTTTAATATATTTTGATTTTTCAAAAAAGAAAACAATTTTGAGAAATAAAAATAATGTATGCATGAATAACAAGGGTCATTTTAATATAAAATAGTGATATTTGTACATCCTTAATTTCTAATGGGTAAAAATATATTTACATCAAGATTAACTCTAAGATAAGTCACTTCATTTAATAACCCATTATTCACGATAAATTTCACTAGTTCAACTATTAATTACTGTCATACAAAAAAAAAAAACTTATTACTATATGTTCATTTGAATAATGTATCAAATAATCATAAAATTTTATAAATATTTGTATAATTGTTGCATTTAGTAGAAAGTTTTGATTTATCGGTTAGGTTAATAAAACTCATTATAAATAACAATTATTAATACGAATAATTCATGTAAAAGTTAATTTATCTTCACTTATTTCTAATATATGTTGGTTCAATGTTTCGTTTTAATTTTTATCTCTCTGTCTATCACTCATGATATTTGTTTACTTTTAAGGTGTCTTTATTTTTTTTTTTTATTTTATGATTTACTTTCAAGGTGTCAATTTGAAGTGTATGAAATGAATGGCATGAAATATTTTTCTTAATTTGTGTTATTAATAAAAACATTTTTCTCTCCCATAAAAAACATTTTTATCTTTTTTATTGAAGAAAAAAAAAAGGTAAGAGGGGAGTAATATTTGTAGTTGGTAAAGTGCATAGAGTTGCTGACATGGCATTACCGCCACATCAACATGAACAGTTGTAAGACTCACCTTTCGTTTGGCGCGATCGGTACCGGACTGAGAAAGACAAACCAACGGAGGAATAGCACCTTCACGACGCACCATTATCCGATAACTAACATTCTCTTCACAAATCTTCAACAATATCACCACCGCTATTTCCTTCTGTCTCTGCGATCCTATCTCCACAATTTCCACCAACACCGGAATCCCTCCTTCCTCCACCAACGCCGTTCTCGCGTCCATAACCGTCACCAACACGCTCATCACATACGCCGATTTATCAACCATATTAGAATCCAAATCCGCCATTAATTCCACTAAGGGCTTCATTATCCCAGCCTTCACCGCTCTAATTTTATTCTCCTTCACCGAACAAAGTGTATACAGCGCCGTCGACGCGTCTTTCTTGCCACGGATACCTCCATTTTCTAGAAGGTTCACCAATGGCGGAATGCCTCCATATCTTCCAATTGCCGCTTTGTTTTCCTCTGTCTGCGAGAGACGAAGCAGAGCACACGCCGCATTCTCCTTCGCTGTTGGAGTTCCTATCTTCAATGCTCTCACCATAGGCTTAATCGCTCCAGAAGAAGCAATAATATCTTTATTCTCGTCACATAAAGAGAGATTCAAAATCGCAGTGACGACGTATTCTTGCAGCTGAAGGTCCACCACCGGCGAAGATAGAAGCGAAACTAACGGTTTAATAGCTCCAGCTTTCGCGATTCTGAGACGGTTATCTGTTTTGTTTTTGGCTAGTAATCTGATTTCCATTGTGGCTTGTTTTTGTTGATCAATCGAACATGATTGAAGATCGAAAACCAACCGGCGAATGAGTTCGTCGGAGTTATTACATGAAATCAGAAGGCGACGGTTTTGTGTAGATGCAGTGATGAATTCTCCAGATCTATCACTGTTGCAGTCGCTGAAAGCGGAAGATGAATTATCGTTGAAATTGAAGGTTCGTTCCATTTTGTAACTGTAATTCGTTACGATAACTAATTAACAACTTCTATGAGAAGTGACAAGTAGAAAATATCTTAATTGAAGGAAAAGAAAAGTATAAAGAGAGCGTGGAAAAGAGATTTTGGGTGCTAAAGCCCAAAAATATGGAAAGAAAGCGGTTATAGCTCCGGTGGGGTCTGGGGCTGACACGTGGAAAAATTGAAAAAAAGTAGCACGTGCGATGGTGTCTTTAAACGCGTGCGTGTGAAGAGTGAGTTTTTCGAAGAGTTTCTTTAGTAGTTATGGTTTTATCAATGCTTTGTGGATGTAGTACCTGTGAGTACTACTGGGGTTGGGGTTAAATTGAATTGAATAGTTATAAAAAAGTGTGTGTTGCTGGGTCGGATGCACATGGTTAGATGACTGATGGGAATGAAAGAGGTCTTTAAGACAGGACGGTGATCATGAAGCTTGGACATGGTTTGCTTGCTGTTCTGTCTTTCATTATTTTTCTTCTTGTCTACACTTGGTTCCCTTTTCTTTCACTAACGTGGGACAAGGAAAACCAACTTTTAAATATGTATACTTTAGTCGGAATACAAAAATTAGAGAATTTTTAAATTTATTGGAAACAAATTCAAGTCTCACAGATAATAAGTTGCGCCAAAAGTTTATAAAGAGTGATACTAATTTTGTAAGTTAATTTTGTAAGAATAAGTTAAGTCAAATATGAAAATCTAATAAAGTTGGTGATTAAGAAAAAGTTCTATTGTGATGATTTTCTTGTTACATTATAGTGCATTTTTAGAGTTCTATTACATTTTCATTTCTCAATGACTTTTTCTTGATATACCATCTTTCATTTGTTACTTGTATATTAATAATTCACAGTGCAAGCACAAAAAACAATTATCAAGGGCGCACTCTACCACTAAGCTAATTGTCCGTTGTGAGCATTCCATAGAGTCCACTGTGTTAAAAGCGAGAGAAACATTGTCCCTCTTTCGCTCTTCGCCTCATGGGGAGACATGAGGGAAAAAAGACCAGCTTCTATAGGCTTGTTGGACCTAAGATAAGAAGTTCGTGAATTTAGCTCATTTCACCATTGAGAAAAGAAAAAAAAAGGCTCCCATCTTAAGTTTTAAAATATAAATATATATTCAAAATCTTAGTATAATAAATAAATATTACTTACTTTACTACATTAACTAAAAATTGAGTTTTACTCTACTTTTAAGAGGTTAATTTAAAATTTAAACCATAGAAGGCACGCGCCCTATAAAAAGTCAAGAAAACATATTTGTAAATGTTGTCAAGAAAACATATTTGTAAATGTTGTTTGAACTCTAATTTTTTTTCTGCCTTAAACTGCAACAACATCCTCTCGGTTAACGCTGCTACAAAATTACTTATTACAGTATATAACTAAATTATTAATATGCCCGAGTTAAAAGGAAATGTAGGCTAAAATACATTCATATGCTCTTAACCAAAACTGGATTCCCGGTATGGTATGAAGTAACCTTTACAAGACATTAAACTATTTTGTATAAGATAATGTTGGTATCGCGATAGCTGATTGCAACTTCAACAAAGTTTGCGTTGTAACACTAATTCATCCAAGTCTCAATCAACGACGACTAGACGAGAGAAAAAAAACCAAAACAGAATACATGAAAGTCTGTGCTGCATCCATAGTAGACTTTTTAATCAATCAGATGTATGAGCCATGCTTCCCAAGGAGGAGAAAGATGTAAGCAGGGGAGGGGTAATGCACCATGTCTATACATCTCATTGATCTTTAACCCTGCATAAAATATAAAATTAGTTTTCACATGTAAACTTCGAGACTAGCCAGAGTTATGGTATCTTGGCCGGTAAGAAATGTATGCTGAATTGCCATAGGCCTATCAAAAACCACCCAATCCAGAGAAATGCTTCTTCATGGCTTGGTCCTTCCTGTAATGGTTGTTTCTACCTCCTCCCCTCCCTCTTCCTCTCCCTCTCCCTCTGCTAGTTGAACCCTGATCTGTACCTTCCACTTCAGAAACATCAGATTGTTTTTCTTGATATTGATTATGTTCAATATGTCTTCCTCTCCCTCTCCCTCTCCCTCTGTTATTTGGACCCTGATCTCTACCTTCCACTTCAGAAACATCAGATTGTTTTCCTTGATACTGATTATGTTCAACATGTCTTCCCCCTTCTCTCTTTCCCCTGCCACTGCTACTCCCTCTCCCTTCTGTTTCAGAAACTTGGAATTGGTTACCACCTCCCTTGTAGGAATCTGCCAACTTCTGTACCGCACCAAGAGGAAGGTTGCCACCACGTCCAAGGCCATATATCAATTCTTGCTGAGCTTCATTAACTAAAGAAGCTTCATTAGAATTTGCAACTGCTACTGCACCCGCCACTTTGTAGCTGTAATTCTTACCATCCTTGACATAGTACTGTGGCTTTTGCCTAGAGCCCCATTTTGTATTAGAAGCATTTTGGACAGAGTTTCCAGTCCCTGTTGCCCTTGATTTCCCTGGTTTTTCATTCATTTCGTCGTCAAGCATTTCATTTTCTTCTACTCCCGAGTCTGCTACGCTTAGACCCAAGTCATCAAAAGAGTCGTCATACTCATCATCATATTCATATTGTAAAATTCGCAATGCATCTTTCTCATCCTTGTTGTCCAAAATACTTGCATCAGGCATGTCGGCTGTAGATTTCCTAACAAATTTTCCAAGTGGAGCAGAGGATGGCATCAATGGCCCTACCGTCTGTTGCTTCCCATTAAAAACTTTGGTATTTGAGGACACCGGCGTAGAATCAATTAATATACCTTTTCCTTTATCATTCCTGCTAACAGTGGTAGACTTGGCTGGTGACTTTGGCACTGTCTCTAAAGAAGTATCCAAGCACATCAGATCCTTATGCAGGGTTCCTTCTAAAATTCTTTGAATAACCTCTTCTGGATTCTGGTCATAGACCTCAAGACATGCAGATAAATACCCTTTACCATAATCAGGGAATAGGTCCCTAATTTGACTGATTTTTGACTCTAAAACTACAGCATCTTCATCTGCCTGCATGGCTTGTTTCGGCACAGGGATCTTTGAAGAATATGGCTCCTTATTAATCTCCTCCGGAGAACTCAAAATCCCGGATATATATTTAAGTTGTTCATCATCGATGAATATCCACCCTGAATCAGAGCAACTAAATTAGATAAATAATACCCTATATTGTAAAAATGCATCAATTTAAAACTACTTTTGAGTGGTCAGAGAGACTTGGTTCCGCCATTTACTTAATGGAGGAATATAAGTTTAGTCCTCTAAAGAATTTCACTGTACCATTTTTTTTTTCTTCTGTCAAATACTCATAATAAGTGTAGCAATTTATGTACAATACCTACAAACATGTGCAAGTGATTTGTGCTACTTAACAAATAAGATAATTACCATTATGCTTTAATCCCTCAATCCTGCTAAATATATTGAAATTCCTTTCAACATCTTGAAGAAAGGTTTCCTTCTTGTAGATTTCAAGGAAACTTAATGATACTGAATTGATCTCTCTAAATGTTTGAACGAGAATATCTGCTCTGATGACTGGGTCTTCCACGTTGGCAGGAAACATCTTTGTGGCAGCTGGAAGAGGGATGCTATCTAGGAACACATCATCACTTAAATAGCATAAGTGCAATAATTGCCACCCAAACTTCACCAATCTCGTTCTTAACATCTTCAAACTAACCACAATATTAGAGACCATGTCATCTTGTTTGTCAGCAAAAATGATATGGAACCCCTTTTGCATGGAAGGAATTAGCGAATCATGCAATCTGGCAAGGAAACTCAGCAGTTCTTCATTCCCATAACTACAGTTATATAGACCAGAAAAAGAATTAATTGGTTTATATACATTTTAATTGGCAATCTTTATCATAGATTCCGTATTGATAAATAAAACAACATAAATCGGTGAACATATGAAAGGCCAATTTTTGGTCGGATAAGTCATACTTTTGTAGAAATTTACTGTCATAAAAAACCAAGTTTCAACGGTAAGAGATACCTCATCTCAACAGGGGAAGAGAACCATAAAGCTGCTGGTTCATATGCACTAACAAAAGCATCCATTGATACAATTGCATCATTTATAAAGTCCATCACCTATCATAGAAATAGATGGCATCAACACTATGCTGCTTATGGCAAAGAACTACATAAATCAAGGAACAACATTTTGCAATGTGAATAAACTAAACGCTACATGTTTTAAATAACTTTGAAGTATTCAAAATATGTAACCTTTGCCATAGCAAAATTCTACTTCAAAATTGAAATAGTTTTAGTATGTGCAGCAATTGTTGTCTATGAAAAATCTGATAGTGTGGAAACAGGGATGTATATGTGAGCGCAAAAATATCAATCATCACTTGATCAGCTGTCAAAACCATTTATTCGTGGCATTTCTTATTTAACGTCCAAGCTTAATTGCATTATGTGTGTAACAGTTTCTGAGCCTCACTGGATTAAGATAACATTAAGGAGAAGGCTGAAACTAGTACTCAACCGAATTATTGGGAGTACCTGTTTGGAAATGAATGGATGATCATTCTAGAATCTAGATAAATTTTAACATAAATGCTGAAGAATCGATGTGGTGATCATTCTCTAGTATGCTGCACAAATTCATGGTGGAATTAGAAGCTTCTCTTATCTAGTTTATCACTTCCTCTGGAGATAGAAATCACAAACTTATTGATACATAATTCGAAGCCTCTAATATCAGGTTTGTCACCCAAAGAAGATTGAACAACTCCTTCAAGAGGCAAAAAACAAAGAAAATTACCTCCAAAAGATCAGTTTTTAGAAAAGCAGCATTATGGTCATCAAGACTTCCAGAAGCAAATAAGACCTGCACATAATCCCCAAAAAGAAAATTATCAAATTGCCTTACAAACTTTTCCTTTATACTATAATATAAAGCAGGTTGTTTGAACATCAAAATTTAACATATAAATTTATCTAATTATATGATTCATAATGCAGTAAATACTTGTGATAACGACAATCAGCAGAACTAATATTTTCAAATAAAATTGACTTATTTACCAAAAGCCAGTATAAAAACTCAAAGCTGAAAAGAATATGATTAGCCAATTATGGATATATCACTTTGGCAGTTACTGGAAATACCTCCAATGATGAACTGCATCGTTCATGCATTGTGCTTACAATGACCATAAAATGAGATGTTACTGCAGTCAGATTATCATGCATCCAAGGCTGAGCATGCAAAGCTTTTCTAACCTGAAAGAGAGTAAATAAGAAAAGTAAGGAAGGAGAGTTAAATATGTGAAAGTATGCTCTGCCATTACCACACAACAAGTATAAACTTCAGAAAAAGAAGAGAAAAAAAAGTACCAAGAAACAGTGATTGTAACAAACAATTAGATGTAGTTTTATTAAATCTTAAAATTCTCTGCCCATTTTATTTATCAAAAAAGGCAGCGAAAAATTATGAAACTGGGTAATTGCCTCATATTTAGTAGCAGAAATACCCTTTTACTGTTACTTGTAAGGAGGTATTGTCTAATCAGAGCATGGGAAATTGTTAAAAGATGCAAAACCTTTACTTCCTAAATAATTCTTCTTAGGAGCTACATTTATTGAAACTAATGATGTCAAAAGCAAAATAAAGGTGTTTCTTAATGCACACTGCATTTTAGGGATGCTAACTTAATAATATTCCACATTAGTGAAAACTTCTCACCAGCAATCTTGTCAATTCTTCATTTTCATGATTGTATATGGCACATATATCAAACAACTTTGGCAAATCAAGCAACTTCTTCTCCTGCAAAAGAACTACATGCAATATTAGTGAACAACAGTACGAAACAGAATACAAAATATGAGGCAATTACACAACAATAAATAGAAATAATTTGACCAAAAATACATTAGTAAATGTGTGATCTTTTGTTATTATATATTCAATCTCAGAAATTAGTCAAAGATACAACATGCTCAGACACATTTTTAAGAATCAATTACCACTTTTTCCTGTGATGGCAGATGACAATTCATGCCGTAAGCCAAAATCCACTATAAAGAGTACAGCTGATGGCATTGCAGCCAAAGGTAAAAGTATGGCAGCCATAATAAAAATACACTCAAATACATAAACTAAATTGATAGAAATCAAATGATATCATAAATCTCATAGTAATGTAAATGGACTAGTGGATTAAAAAAATAATAGTCTCATAGTAGCATACATGGACTAGTTGGACAAGAATAGAACCATGGCACCAGATTAAATATAGTCACACAAACAAAAAAGAGAATACTAACAAATATAAGGAGACAACAGGAAGCAGATACTAGAGATAACAAAGAGAAGTTTCCAGATAAGAGAACAATCAAGTGAAAAAGGAAGAAAACAAAAGGTTGTTCATGAGAAATGGAGGTTGAGGACGGCTGCTGCTCGATAGCATAAATCATTTAGGTTTTCTCTATGGGCAGTGTTATCGATTACGGATAGCGAATTATGGTGGACAGCCAAAAATCCATCATATAAACATGGCGGAAATTTCCCAAACCGATGACGGGTCATGCAGGTTTTGGATCGAGTTACAATGCTCCATTTCTTTTCCTTGACTTTCAACCCACCATCCTTATCGCCATGCCATGCCACCATGAGAATGACATGTCATGGCCTGTCATTTGAAATCCACAATACCCTAAATTCTATATGGTAGTTTTTTTTTTAAAATTGCCACAAAGAAAGGGCATGAGTAAGAGCGACCCAGGACTTGTACACAGCCAACAAGAAGAGAAGGATCGTGAAGATAATGACAATGTTATAATAGACATCCAAATTATTGAAATTTGGCAGTGGAATAGTGACAAGACAGGTCACATACGTTGACACTCCGATATCATCTCAAGACGAAAACAAATTTATTTATTGAATTGCTTAACGTATTTTCTCGGCAAAATCAATTATCAACTATATATAAAATTTATAGCATTAATATTAGGGTACAACATAAATACGGAAAGTAACTAATAGAACAGCTATACCGGTATAATAAAAACAAAAAATATTTGACAGGAATAGAAAAGGAAAATTAAAGAAGTTGCAATCTGTCTGTGCTAAGACATTGATACGAAACCCACGTGTCCATGCAACGTATAGTATGAGCTATATTTGCAAGTAATTATTAATAAATTATATAGCAAATCCATGTGAACGAATCGAGTAAAAATCATTGCTCAGATAAAATGATTTCACTTCGACAAACTAGAAAAGGATGAGGGAGATCCAACCTTCATGATCTCTCAAACTGAGTGTATCAGCAGGCCGAGCACCAGGATCTCTATTGGAAGACCTGAAAAAACATACCATTTAAAATTCAATACAAAATTAAAGTGGAAAAGAGTGTCGAAATCACAATACTCCAACTAATTAGAAACTTACATTCGATACAATACCATGAAAACACGACGGCTCAAATCATGCTCTCCAAAAATAACACCAGCAACAATCCCTCTAGTACCGCGGTGAGGTAAATCATACCATCTACTCCTAAATTGCAGAAAACTGTTGAGAAACTCATGCAAGGAGGTATCACTAGCCACTGCCAATACAATCCAAACAGACAAAACAAAAACAACAAGAAAACAGTTAGAAATTGAGGCGAACAAACACTTCTAATGTAATAGCACACAACAGGAATCAATGACGAATTGGTTAAATAATACTACCTCCAGTCCTTTTTATAAGAAACAATTGGTCGACAAAAGTTTATGTATACAGCTGTCTCTTATGAAAAGGACCGGTATCATAATAAATTTAATTCATAAACACCGTCAATCAATCATAATTGTAAATTGCTAAATCACTAAGAATGCTTAACTTAAGTCATAACTACCTAGATGATTATATCAAAATTAAGTTCATCACAATAAACCTGAACATGATGGATTAAAATGTAATTAGAGAAAATTGAAGTACCTTGTGACCAAAAATCTTTGGGTTTCAACTTGAGCAAACGAGACAACTGTGAATTGAGAAGATCAACAACTTTCTGAGATTCAAGAGCATCTAATCCACCATCCTCTGCACCAAAACCAGCAGCAACTGCTTCATCTTGTGGCAAATAATAGACGAAATTGCCATTGATATTCACACCCCTCGCCGGTTGAACCATACCCGACGAAGAAGAATTGGTACCGGAAGTAGTTTGTTGATTTTCTCTTAGGGACGTTGATAAGGTTGGAGTCGAATTTTTAGGGACGAATTTCTTCTGAGTTTTGTTGAAACCCTTATTGTTGTTGTTGTTGGTATGGTTTTGATTAGGCTGACCGTAACGATTCGACATTTTTGTTATCGGAATCGTTTGATGAAAGGTTTACAGTGATCACAGAGCCAGCCACCGGGACTTAGGTTATGCTATAAGAGGTTTTACCGTTTTCCCGAATCAAAATAAATAAATATGGTGACAACAGGTGAAGGAAGAAAAAAAAGTTAAAAATCAAAATTAATCTAAAATAAAATAACTAATACAATACAAGTGTTTAGGCGCAGAGCTATGTTATTTATTCTGGTGGTGACGAAGTTGTTGGTAGTATGTTAGAGGTCGTAAGTTCTATGTTAGCTCTATTGTAAACAAAAAAATTCTGAGTTAATATTTAGAGACTATAATTCCTAGGATTTATATTCGTTTACCTAAAGTGAAGTAAAAGTATTTGTGAAAATATAATTGAAAACTATTTTTTTTAACGGATGGAGTAGCAATATAAATTCATACTACATCGTGCAGAATTGCAAAATCCGATGCCCACCCACCTTGCCTCATATTGAGTCGGAATGGTATTTCCTACCGATCCATGTCATTCTTCGTATTATACTTGACAAATCGGGAGGTGTAGCCGCAATAGCATGTGTTTTTATATGTCTGTTGGCGCTATCAGTTAGTGTTCATTGCTGAGTGATTGCTCGCAATTTGGCTGGAAAGGTGAAAATGTGTAAAAACGGTTGAAACCAAAAACATGTATTTTGCATGTGAACAACAAATAAATCAGGAGAGCGGCGATTATGACATATAACATGATACATATAAGTTGCATGCATCACAAATTGAAGAAAGAAAGAAGGAAAAAAATAACGATTTTTCTGTCTCAAATTTAACAACAGCAAATAAAAAAAATCTAAGAGAAATTTCAACTTTCCCCCTCTCTTGAACAAAACAAAACAAATGGAAGAAGAGCCAACGAGATCGCTCTACATATTTTTTATCTCTCTCAATTGTCTGTTAGATCACAAGTGCAAGAAATGGGTTGGGTGGGGTTCAGAACACCCCGAAGGTGGTTCTCACCACCCTTTAACATCCTCATAACTCTCACATACCTTTCCATCTTCATCTTGATCTAGGGTCCTTGGCATGGCTTCTCCTTCCTCCTCACTGTCGTCGTTCTCTTCCTCTTCTGTTTGCCATTCAGAAGGGACAAACGGCTTACCCATGAGAGTCCCCTTGGTCAGAAATTCGTGGGCCAGGTAGCCCGCTAGTAGCATCTTATTGGACGACATTGGCTCACGCACTTTAGCATCGCTTCTTGTTGTAGTAGTGGTTGATGCAGTTGACTTTAGTATATCACTAACCTCCCTCAAAATATCAATAGTCCGGAAATCCCCGTTTAAGCATTCTTCATATATCATTGTTAATTCTTTGATCATCTACAAAATATACAGGGGAAAAGTAAGAACTGGTGAAAATGTGAGTTTTTTACAGGGTATCGAGGTGAGGGAGGCAAAACCCTCACCAAACCTATCAGGTTGCATACCAACATACACATATTTTCAACAAGTGATCACTAGCCACATAACATACAAAGAACAACTTCTATTAACTTACTCTCAACTGCTTGTTAGAAAATACTAAGGTTGTGATAATCGAATTTTTATCTTAACTTGTTTTGCTTAGGTAAAATCAAAACGTAAAATCGTCGATTTTACCTTATATTAAAATATTATTATATTTATATTTAAGACCTATATATATATATATATATATATATATATATATATATAGTTATATAATATTATAAATGCATCAATAATTTAAAAGCTAAAATATACTAAATCAAAATAAAATGTAATATTCGTAAAATTGGACCAAACTACACAAATTACCCACCAAATCATCAAGTAACATCCAAAAAATTATCCAAAAACAAGAAGGTAAAATCGTCTCAAAGAGTTAAAACCTACGATTTTACACAATTTCAGTGATTTTAGAGCGATTTAAATCATGTAAAATCGTTACTGACTATGATTTTACCCAAAAACGATTCTACCAACGATTTAACTCGAAATGATGACCTAAAAATGTAAAATCTATGGTTTTTATGTTTTAAATCGGAATTTTAACAACCTTGGGAAAGACATTAGGAGCAATATTTTAAAAAACGTATGTGATTATAATTTGGATCATATTTGACTCAACGCAACCACGACAATTAAGATTTAAGACTATATTTAATGTTGCATCAGATGCATTTAATTGTGATTCTCTGCAATACCAAATATCACAGATCGATCTTGATTTAAATTCATGTTTAGAAAAGTTGATGAATAAATAATTGCTGCTAAACCAATAATTTGAGACTGCAAATAAATGTATAAGATGAAAACAACATACATCTTCATTGCTTCCATCTTCAATCAATAGATCGAAAGCTGCATTCATGCCTTCATTGATTAGGGTTTTCAGTTCATCAATATGAAGCGGCTCTGGAAAGGAACGATGAATAAAGTCAGAATAAAATAATTTCCAAGATTAAAAAAAACGGAATCACCTTTACCTTTGGATTGAGCAAACCAAGTACGAACGTCAGCAATGAGTTGTTGAGATTTCAGGTTATCACCACTCCACTTGTAATCAACATCGGTTTGAAGCGTCAACCAACGATTCAAAATATGACCAACCCCTTCATTGAATGCTTCCAGTGATTCTCCTTGCAAAACTCTAGGACCCACCATCTCTGCAACAAATTTAGAAGAGCAAAAACCAATTGACGGGTGTATTTGGTTCATTTATATGTCTTTGTGGGAAGCTTGTAAGATCCCTCTTTTCGAACCTTGGATATAGTTAACACTCTTTACTCTCATAATATCACGTGCTTAGCACGTGCAACACTCACAATTCCATTTTACATTGAATCTTTTAAATGTGATATATTTTTCGAGATTAATTTTTTTTTTAAAAAAAACTATGTTTTTAATTATTTGACCGAAATGAAAATTTATATCTGCACTATTTTTCAAAATGTTAATATTATTTTGTTGTACTGGTTGAAAAAATCAAATTGAGCTAATCAATTTAACTATAATATCAATTAACCATATATATGTGATAGGTTATAGGTATGTATAAATAAATTTAAATATAATAATAGTAGAGTCATAATTGTAGTGATATTTTGGTTGTAAGAGTAGAATAATGGTTGTAAAAGTAGAATAATAAAGTGTCAAATTGTATGCAGTCAGGACCGTATGCTGATAGTGATTTAGAACTGTCTGATTAATTAATATCAGATGGTTCAGATCTTAAGACAATTTTTTATTTTTATTTGATATAAAATTCTGACATGACATCTGAACCGACCGATCAAGATCGGACGGCCTGAAATCTACTAATTGCATATAATTGAGGTCCGTCAAATTGTAGTGTTAGTACGGATAAATTTGTCACTTCACATGTATATATCTTTCTTGGATATATATGATATCATTTTTTTTAGAATGTCATCATATTCATATTTGAGAAAATAGAAGATACAACGATAGTTTTACACTAATATCTAATAATGAATGTATTTAGTCAAATCGCATAGATGTTTTAAAAATAGTCTAATGGATATCACATTACAAATTAATAGTTTTTATTGTGAAGATTTTATATGGAGTTCAAAGCTTCTCTGGAAATTGCATTGATCAATTATTCATTCATTCATTCCCATTCATACAAGCATGCATGGTCTACAAAGGGATAAACTATTTTATTAACAGAAAAGTCCTACAACTGCATACTTGACAATGTTTCATGCAACATGTAATACAGATTTTAATTTGCAACCCAAATCCTATACAAATAATTAAATATGAAACTATATAATTTGCAAATCCTATAATAATAAGAAGGATTTCCAAATGACTATATAGATTATACATATGTAAATGAGTTGAGTTCTTAATCTAATATCATTCATAAACAAGTTTCATTTTGAGCTCATGGTGGTGGAGAAATTTTCTGGTTGAGATTGACTCCAATGTTTAGTCCATTATAAGCAATTGGGGCATACATCCACATATCATCAGAGCTTAGAAGCTGCAAAAGAGATAAAAAAAATTCATATTAAAAAAATGTTATTGTGATTGCATATACACATTTGGTTAAACGCCTATCTAACGCGATTCACATATTTACCTTGATTTGGAGCTGCAAAAATTTCACATAATGGATTGCATCTTCAAGCATTGTGCTTATATCAACCTGCATGACCATCCATATATGAAATTTTCATCTCCAAAATGAAAAGAAAGAGTTCAACTGCGGAAATAAATTACCTTTGTTCCGTTTGGTACAAGATTTTGTAGAGTTCTTAGTCTCTCATTTATTTTCTCCCTTCTTTTCTGTGAGATTCAAAAAAACACAATGAAGATTAAAAAAAGGAATAGTTATGAAAGACATTGATGCTAAAAAAAAAACTTTAGTTACCCTTGCATAAAGGCTTTGAGGATCTGTGGCCGATCCTCTATTAGCTCTTGTTTTGCCATTTGAGTTGAGAGTCATAGTTGATTTAGATGCTGAAGTAGCTCCTACACTGTTTTCCTCATACATGTTATGCTCCTCTGAGGTATAACCACTAGAGCTATGTCCATCTACACTTGCATTGGTTTCTTCTGCAGTGTTCCCATTTCTATCAACCTTCTTGCTGTTCTTGGACTTGGCATTCGCCACGCATCTTTGAAGCTGAATTTCGGAACCAAAAAATGTCAAGTTACTATTAATTAAAGTGACACTAGTGGTCATTTTATAAAGTCTTTGAGGGGATTTGAAACTTCGTTCCCTGAGGTTACAAGGTCAGACTCTTACCGTTGAGCTGACAACTCATAGATCGAGTTAATATCATTTGATATAAATATAGACAAAATAAACTTACATCTTTTAAAGCGCGAGGTTTTTTCATTGGATTCAAACATTTGTCTATCTTATCTTCTGCATGCACTTGAAATTCTGGCACATCAAGCATCCTTTTCGGCTTCAACTGTTTGGCGGGAAAGACAATAGGTTGGACTTGACTGTGATCAAAATTCTCTGTTATGTCACCATTATTAGCTACCATATGATTAGAATAATCAAGAGAGTAGCTATGGTTACTTTCTTGTGAATTATAGTTGTTGTGAGAATCAAACATGGATTGTACTCCAAAGTTGCCATGATCTTCCATAAGCATAAGGTTATCATGTTCTTCAGTTGCAAACATTCTTTGAAAGCATTCCCATTCACCATGAGGGAAAGCTTCAAGTGTTTGATCCATTCTACTTAGAAATCTAAGAGGAAAAGGGTTATTGATTCTAAATGGTTGGTACTTAATTACTTGTCTTAAGCAAAAGCAAAACATAAGATATTTATACTTAACATGGGGATTGACTAAAGAACAAAAACAATTTTAATTAGTAGTAATCATTGTGATGGGTAGGTACCAAATACCAATATTCTGTAACTAAGGGGCGCCAATAAGAGTCAAGCAACAACTCATAGGGGTGCCAATTTTTATGGAAACGATAATGTAGAAAAATACTGTTATTCTAGACACCTCAGAGTCAAACTTGCAACTAAAACTATCATAAAAAAGACAGCTCGTGTAATTAAAGTTCAATTGATGAGTGTTTTCATATTTTAGAAATCAGAAATTGTTGCTGTTAAGTGTGAGTTGTTAGTTTCCATCGACTATGAAAGAACTAAATGTTAGTTTCCATCGACCATATATCTAATGTTTTAAAGTTTTTGCCGGACACGTGATGTACTGATCTCCTGGGCTTCCCTTATGACCACCGGTGGTATCAAACTTGATGGTTCGACGAAGGGTTTGACTGATTCATTGTGTTGAAAATCTTCCTAACAACGGTGGTCAAGTGGTGTGTCTTGTTGAGTGCAACAACAATGGTGGTGCTAGTATATGGATGAAAAAAAAAAAAACTTCCGCTTGAAGGGGAGCAGGATGAATTGAAATATTGAATGACTATTGACTCACACTTGACCGAGAAGATTGTTGTGGCATGTGTGAGGTGAATTAAGTTTCACATTAGATAGGAAAGTGAATGTTGAGTATTTTATAAGTGAGGTGAATTTTTTTTATTAATGGGAAAATAAAAAGACAACAAAACAAACAAACGAGAACGCTGCCTTAAGACACATGTGGCATGTTTAGCCAACCAATCAACACATTTGTTTCCTTCTCTAAGAGTATGAGAGAATGATAAAGGATGAGATCAATAGCTTATTTGGAATCACATTCCAAGGTAATGGTACGGTAGCCTAAGTTCCAAGCCAATTGAAGCCCTTCGAGGATAGCATGAAGCTCTGCCAAAATGTTAGAAGCATGACAACACGATCCAGAGAAACCATGCATCCATTCGCCAATATCATTGCGGATAAGACCGCCAAAACCAGCACAACTCGGATTTTCAAAAGAGCTACCATCATTGTTCAACTTCAAACACGGAGCCGTTGGTGGAATCCATGCCACTTGCCGAGTGATGTGCGCCCTATTGGCAGTGTTCAAAACCTGAATTAAGTCTCATCAAACCTAATGTGAATGATCTTTGGGATATGGTTTACAACTCACTTGTGTGTTGCTCTTGGTCCTATGTGGATGATTATGAGATCACCAACTCATGACTCTTGTTATTGCTCTCGGTGTTCCCCGAAACTTTTTATTATCCAAAGAACGTCAATTCCAATAGTCCACTAACGAGGGGCCAATTTAAAGTAGAGTTTGGCACTGGTCTGACACACACCAAAATTGGCACGGAAATGATTTGAACCCTAACATCTTGAGAGAAACACACTTCAATGTCTCGAGCTTTCACCGTTACACAATCCATAGTGGCGTAGGAGTTGTGTGAATGCAGTGATAAACAGAAAGAATAATGTGTGGAATGCATGGAAATAAACAAGATTAATTTGGTCCATGGGCGGCCACATCGTGGGGATTAGTCTGACATTCTTTAAGTCATCTAAAGACCGACATGACAACCAAGGATGCCCCTTCCTGTTTCCTTCAATCATTCTTAGGTCCCCGTTAGCATACACTAAGGTAGTATTTCAGATATTAAGGTATGATTTTATTCTGTGGCAGGTAATAATAATTATAATATATGATTTTATTGGTCTTCAACTTTGATAAAAACCAAAACTATTATTATTAATAATAATTTTAATTATTAGATCAAACTAAATGATTGAGTAACCCAATTAAAGGGTTCATGTGATCTCTACAATTTCAAAAAATGGCCAATAGTTGGAACTTTAATGTATGCTTTTAAAGTTATTTCCTTCCTGAATTTCTACATATACTCATTTAAGAGTAGCTATCAGCATAATTATAATCCTAAGAGAAAACAAAATATATATTCATTTGCATGACTCTTTGTAGAATACAATACTGCAGATGAGTCTTTACCATCCTACCAACTAAATCAAGTTGACCAAAATGATGAGAAACAACATTGCTAAAGGAGGAAACTGCATGGAGATGAAGATCTTATATCTGCCTCATGAATTGATAATCCAAATCCTATTGAGGTTGCCGGTGAAATCTCTTATACGTTTCAAGTGTGTTTGTAAGTTATGGTTCTCTCTTATCTCTGATCCTCACTTTGCAAAAACACATTTTGAACTTTCCACTGCACACACTAATAGAATTGTGTTCATAACATCGACTCCTGAAATTCGATCCATTGATTTAGAAGCATCCCTTAACGATGATAGTACTTCTACTTCACCAAACTTTAACTTTTTGCTTCCTAGATCTTTTTCTGATCTTGAAATTAAAGGTTCATGTAGAGGGTTTATAGTTTTACGTTGTTCTTCAAACATCTACCTATGGAATCCAACCACCAGAGTTCACAAACAAATACCTTCGTCTCCTTTTGGTTCCAATTTAGATGCAAATTATTTCTTTGGATTTGGGTATGACCATTCAAAAGATGATTACTTGTTGGTTTCAATGTGTGATGATTCAAACTCGGCTACATTTTTATCACACTTGGAATTTTTCTCATTAAGAGCTAATACATGGAAAGAAATTGAGTGTACTACTAGTACTCACTTCCCTTATATGAATGCTTGTGATGATCCTAGAGTTGGGTGTCTCTTCGATGGGGCTATTTATTGGATGGCTTGTCGTCATGATATATCAAAGAATGTTATTGTTGGCTTTGATTTAATGGATAGGAAACTTTTTGATATGCAATTTCCAGATGATTTTGAACATGAACCTACCTATTGTGGTTTGTGGGGATTTGAAGAATATCTCAGTTTATGGGCTATGGAATATGAGAATGATACGGTTGAAATATGGGTGATGAAAGAATACAAAGTGAATTCGTCGTGGGCAAAGACTCTTGTTCTTTCTATGGATGACATTCCCACTCAATACTTTTCCCCTTTAAGCTCTACAAAAAGTGGTGATATTATTGGAACCGATGGTGTTACTGGATTGGTGAAGTATAATGACAAAGGACGGTTGTTAGAGCATCGCTCCTACTGTAGCGATCAATATCGATCTGAAGTGGCTCTGTATTCAGAGTCTCTGCTTTCACTCCCTAATGGGAATGAGCAAGCTTAAGAAGATGATACAAACAAGAAGAATGAGGTTGTGAAATATTCTTCTTCACCATTTTCTTGATATTTTATAATTATATTGAATTATGTACTATTGAATAACTGCATTTGTAGGGTAATATACATTTGTGGCATGAGCCAGTATGCAACATGAGTTGTTAAATGTACTTAATTAGTTTTTTTGTTACAATGTACTTAATTAGTTTGTTATTATCCTAATCAAGTTGTTTTATAGTTTGTTTATATGGTTAATTATCTACCAACTTAGTTACTGGTTCGTTTCTCCTTTTTAGCTTTTCTTTGTATTTTTCTGTTTTAGTCTTTCTTTTGTTCTCTTCTTCTTCATTCCCTACACATATAAAAGGGATTGCACTGTGAATAAGTTTTCTGATTTTGTTATATAATAAAGACACATGAATAAACGACAAAAAACAACAAGTTGCGCCATTAACCATTTTACTTCAATTGGAGGCAAGCAACAAGTCATAGGGGAGCCAAATTTGCTGCGACGATAATGTAGAAAAGCACCGTTATTCTAGACACCTCAGTCAAATTTGCAACTAAAACATTGTATCATCAAAAGGACAAATCGAGGTCCAAGTACATTTAATAATAATTGGGAAATGACTAGAGTTAAGATAACAATATAGAGATAAGGAGAGAAAATCATGTGTGAAATGGAAATAAACAAGATTAAATTAGTCCATGGGCGGTCACATCGTGGGGATTATTAGTCTAACTATCATTCTTTAAGTAATCCTAAGACCGACATGACAGCCAATGAACAAGGATACCTATAGCTGTTTCCTTCAATCATTCTCAGGTCCTCATTAGCTTATACAAATAATGTATTTCAGGTTTTAAGTTTTGTTTGGTCTTAATCTTACTAAGGAGTAACGAGTGCTTAATTATATAATGCAGGCAGAGGTACAATAACACGTCAACAAGCCCATAATTTATGACTTTTGGATCCCTTTCACTACAAAATGTTCATGGTTGTTGTAGCTGCTTAATGCATTTGGAACAATCACTTCAGCAACATCTTAGACTAAGCGGATCTTCATGCTTCCATTCATTTTCCGCATGTCTGATGACCGCCTTTTTTTATTCTTGTCATCGATGAAATTCGATGTTATTTTGAACATTGCACACCTGCCTCAAAATATATCCTTCATTTGCATGACTCTGTCCAATGTATATAACTTTGCCAAATATTGAAAACTTAATAATGTTTGATTTTACTTTCTATCCTGCTTTGCATGATCCAGCAGCATTGATAAGATTATACTTAGAACTATTGCATAAACCACTCAATAAACATGAAAATATATATTTCATGGCATATTTCAAAAACTCTACGTATGGATAACTTGGAATGAACACCCAAAGGTGTTTTTGTTCCAAGTTAGTTTACCCATTCGAGTTCAACAATGGACTCCCATGCTAGAAAAATTGGGACGCTCCATCTTGCTACACTTGTTCTTCGGCCAGTCTCTAGTTTATCTATACAACCACTTCTTTTGATATCAAGTCTGAAACCTGTTAGTTCCAAGACATTCTCAAGTCTCAACCCCTTAAGAGAGATATAGTCGCGGTATGGTTTTACAGTATGGGATGGAGTGATGCCAACAAATTTGGTTAGGAAAGAAGGCAAAAAGCAAGCTTTAAATATAATCCAAAAGTTTTGTCATAGCATATATATTAATATCAAATACCATTCATGTGCCATGCTCATTACACCTCATCATTCAAGTAAATCCATAAGTTAGGATCTTTCGCTACCAAATGGCAAGCAATTGAAGCAAATAAACAAGTCTTCAATATTAAAATAGGATAATGTTACATACAGCTCGAGCCTGACAAACACGATATTTTATTTTAAAAATAGCCCTTAGTGTGAACTGAGCTCACAAACACTTGAGCTTTCTGCAGTAAATCCCTCTAAAGTCATCAATAATGCTCCTAACGAGAGCTAACTCAAATGGTCAAATAACTAGAACCAGTCACAAGAACAAATATCAGGCTCCTTCTCCTTCAACTAAGATGAACAAAGACTTGCCACCCAGCCTTTCTCTCCCCTGAAATAAGCCAAAGGCAGCAGAACATTTTATAACAATGAATTTTCAGCCACAACGAGTGTTAACACTTTTCAAATTAGACAAAAGCCAAGATAACTATTCATGTAATGTACTTGGGAAGCTATTGTTAACACTTTTCAAATTAGACAAAAGCCAAGATAACTATAGTTACAATCCATCCTAGTTACATACTTCAGTAAAGTCCATGCGTGAATACACCAGGTTCTAGACGCACGTTATCAAAATGATAAGAGCAACACTTCAAGGGTAAGAAACTCAAACAAATCATGGAATTGCCAGCAGAGAGGAGTTCATGTGGTGACTTGCACTTGAACTAATTTTAAATCGAACATTATTGATCAAGAATAGAGAGCGCCAACCAATCCCACTAGTCCACTACTGATGAGTGTTGGACTCGAAAGTCCAAACAAATTTTGTCTGTGTTGCCTTTTTCCACCCCAGAATCAAGGAACGTGAGGGACTAATGAGAGATTCTTGGTTAGACATGATGCATATTCGGTTTGGGAAATAAATTCACTAAACCTAGTTGGTCTGGAAAAATCTTGTTAGGTGGTATTGAATTAGAAAATGGTACTTGGTAGTAGACTGTGTCTACACAAGATTTTTTTGTGTTTCTGAACAAACAAAATTTGAAGATATAATTCAATTTTTACCACCATCATTCTTTAGTTCTGCTCATGTTGCTTGAGCTGTTATTTACAAATATAACAGTCATCCAGATTCCAGACTTCCGATGTTCATTTAATTATTTAAAAATACTAAATTAAAAGCTAAAAGAGTATCATACTGTAAGATATAAATAAATTGAACCAAACAACTAGCCAAGGGAAGGATAAATATGTAAGGATGTACCTTTAATTCCGGTAATTCAATCACACAAGCACACTCAACAACATTCACCCCAACACGTTCTGCAATAAAGAGAAAATAAATAGAACAAGTGAGAATGAATTGAAGTGTTGAAGTTAAGCATTAAACATAGTATCACTAAAATGTGCTCCCCTGTAAAACAGTAGCTAGATAAAAGGATAGGTTAATCGCCAGAAGCAAGGCATCTAATTGTCTCCACAGTAAAGGAATATAATACATGCATTATTTGTCTGAATGTATAAACAAATAAAAAGAAGAAAGAAAATCATGACATCTACAAACTGTTATAGATGATTTTTTTTATTCATTACAACTGAAGACTAAGCCCATATTTGATATCTTCACGACTTCAAAAGATTTCTATAATCCGCAGACAAAACTGCAAATCATCTTCCAATATAAGATACAGCAAAAAACCGTGCCCAGTGCCCACAGCACTTATTTAAAAGAGATAGACACATCATATAGAACTAGACAAGGACATGGGTACCTACTAGGTCCCCATCCCACCTACTCAAGCATAGCTATTAAAAAGACCCCCCCGCTCTACATATAAGTTAATGGATATTTTTTGTCAATGAAGCATTTGTATTGACCAGTTACCTAGTAGTTTAATTGCAGCACATAAGGTTCCACCAGTGGCTATAAGATCATCTATGACCAAGGCTCTTTCACCAGGTTGTACAGCCCCGACGTGCATTTCTATTTTGTCAGTTCCATACTCCAAAGAGTACTCTTCTGAGATAACCTCTCCTGAAAAGAGAATCGAAACACAACTATTAAGACAAATCAAAGAACAAGAGTTATCAACATTAGCATGGTAAAGTAACGAACTTGGAATTAGAATACCATATGAAGTACGGAGGTTCAAAGACCTCAAACCATAATCATTGGCTATGCAGGAAGTTCTGAAGAGGTTATATGCATAAATACAAAAGACGGTTGTGCAAAACATTATACCTGGCAATTTTTTGGGTTTCCTCATTGGGACAAATTTTGCTCCAATAGCCAGCGCAATGGGTGGGCCAAAAATAAAGCCTCTTGCTTCAACACCTGCATTATGTCATAAATAAAACCATCAGACATTCAGACACAAATTAGTAACTTAAGTTGATACTGATAGTGAGAAGATTCAAAACCATCCAAATTAAAAGAAAATGAAGCATCTAGAATTCCAATCCTTTGGATTTGGAGTATAGAGTAGTTAAGCTACTGTTAACGTATAACAGAATGTAATCAAATATGTTATTACCAATATTGTTAGTTAAAGCTTAGTTTCTCGTTGAATATATAAACCTCACGTGTAAACTGTAAACAACTAAACATCTCGTTGAATAATATCATTTTGTCATTGATTCACAGAAACTCATTCTCCCCCCTCTAACGTCTTCCTTTCTCAATACTACATTTCCAGCCAAAACCCCTTTTGTTCCCTTCAACCCTTCCTCGTTTCTATACTCTGATATAATGACTCGATTGCTGATAGGCATCTGATTTTTCTTCTACCGTCTTCTGATGTTAGGATAAATTGATAAAAAAAAGATCCGAGTTTGGCAGTTCGTATGGAACTGCGTCATAGAACTAATCGAATTACTCACTGTATTCTTATTTGAACAAATTTTTCACCTTGTACTCAAATCACTTTGTACATATAAATTTAATTTAAGTCTTGTTTTAAATAAATTTCCACTCTTAATCAATATACATGAACTCTAATTTCCCTTCCCCTAATGTAAAATGGTTTAAAGCAATTAGTAAAAACATAAACAGAACGATAATTTTACATTACAAGCAAACAAAAACATGAAATCGTGGATAAAAAAGGTAGAATTGAATAATACCTGCGACGACAGAAATGTTTTGATCTCTGTACCTCTCAACAAACAAGTCAATGGTATCTTTGAAAGCCTTTGTATCGAGAAGCAGTGTTGTTATGTCTTGAAACATAATCCCTAACATTGAAAAACAAATCGAAGAACCCTATAAAATACTACACAGCAAAAATAAAAACTATGGATCGGGAAAAAAAAGAGAGAGGGAGAGTATTCACCTGGTTTGGGAAAATCGGGGATGATACGGATCGCAGATGAAATTCCGGCAATACGCGGGTCTTGATTTTTAGAATCCTTTGATGCCATTTCTGTAAATTGCGGAGAGTCACTAGCTGCAAAATAAACAGTGAGGTTCGATGAATATGAGAGAGAGAGAGAGAGAGAGAGAGAGAGAGAGATTACATGAAGAAGTGGAGCGGAGGGGTTTGAAGCGAATCGAGGATGATGAATGAAGGGAGAGTGGTGGGAATCTAAGTCTAAGAAAAGAGGGAAGAGTGGCAGTAGTGACGGCTGAGGGTGACCCAAATACTAACGAATTGGAGGAACACAACAAAAGCCTACTACTTGATTGCATTTCTCATGCCTCACTAATTTACTTGCATCACTTTCCTAATAATGTAGTATTTCATTTTCACCCAAAAATATAAATAAATAAATTGATAGATAGATCGAGTAGTGATTGACACTGAACTTAGTAGATAGAATCATGGTTCCTGCAATTGTGTGATTGGGAGGAGGTTGAAACCATTTGATGTCATAAGACTCATAACAGACCACTGAATTTGATTAAACAGGTGGTGAATACCAACAAAATAAAATAAATAAATAAATAAATTGGGAAACTACGAAATTAATTTTTGAAAGTGTTTTTTTATAGGCTAAAACTAAATTATAAGAAGTACAATGAGCACTCATCTCTTACAATTCGAACCTATAAACCAAAAATAAGATATAAAGATGATTTGATCTATCAAAGCATCTAAATTAAACACATCTTCACGAAATATAATGTTATTACGAGTACGCCAGATGCTATGAGTAGTTGCTAGTCAAATGACATAGCGAATTTCAGCAAGCCTCTTACTCTTCACCAAAAGAAATAAAATGATTCCACGCTTCCTAGGGGTGAAAACAATATCCAGCCATTTATAAAAAAAAAAAATCCAAACTTGAAGTGAGACATAGCAATTAAAAAATAAATGATTTATCTTCTTCTTCTCTAAAACAAATCACTCAACAAAACTCATGCACATTATTGATAATTCTTTTTCTTACCAAAGTCATATAGGTCAAAAGTCTTGCTAATAACAATTTCCATCCAAAAATATAATTCGTTGTTATAATCTTTAAACGTATTAAAATTATAAATATTATCAATATCTTATTTGATAGTAATTTTTTTATCTAGATTGTTTAATAGTAATTTTATGGATTAAATTGACCAATAAAAATAAAATAACACATTGAAAATTAAATTGATTACATAAAAATATATTTAAGGAGCAAAATGATTAATAAAAGAGACGTTAATGGATCAATTTGTAATTTTGACACTCAAAAGCTAATGTGACGGTGAATTACGCATTTAAGGACTAAAATGGTACCAGCTTGTCTTAAAAAAATACTTTGGTGGAATTGTTACTTGATCTATGTTTGGTTTTGCAGTGAAAAATGGTTTGAGTGAATTGATTCAGTAAAATTTATCACGACAAAAATTGAGTTTAAAGTAAGGTGATTCGTGTTTTGATAGATTTATGTAAAAGTGAGTTGAATAAAAAATTTAAATGTAAAAACCAATTCTATAATCGTAAACTGCAATTTATTGCTTTAAGTAGAATCAATTATGAAACAAAATTAATTCTACTATAACGAAATTAAACAGGACAAAATCAATTATAAACCTCTAGAATCAATTTTAAACCCTTTAAAAGTGGAACCAAACATGCACTTGGTCTTCGAATTTGTAATAATCTTTTGATTTTTTTAAAAAAATAGCACAATAGTTAATTGTTGAGCATTTCGTTGTGATTCTCTAAATAGTCTCATTAAAATCCTACGGGTAACCCTATTCCTCACTTATAAATAGATCTACACCTTCAGTGAAATGTATACACATTTTTTTTATATTAAAATCACATACTAACTTGAGTACGAGAGTGTTTGTTGGTACATGTCATTCTCTGTGTGGAGTTCAACTCTCTATTCTCCATCATTTGTGTCATTCAGTTTCATTTCTCCATTAACTCCATACATTAAATCACATTTGTTCTAATGATTAAAATCAACTTATATACTCTTCCACTCGTGGGTTTTGGTACTTTTAGCATTTTAGTTCTGTCCTAAAACTTCTATTCTTTAAAAAACGAAGCAACAAATAATGATATTTTTCCTTTTGTACTCTTACAAAAGAAAAGAAAACATGCATTCAATGAAAGTTTTCATTCATTAAGTGAATTAAGAGTAAATTTGTAATCTATCTAAATTTATTTTATCTTAATATATGTATTTTTACTTCTTTTTTTTTTTTAAAAGATATATGTATTTTTACTTAAAAACCAAAGATTTGAGACCGATAAAAGTATTGGATTTGAATCTTGTTTTGCCCTTTTGATTCAAAGGTTTCTCTTTTTTCTAATGCAATGGTGAATGACTTAAAATGAACAAAAAATTAATTTAGAAGAGAGAAAAAATAGATAGATAGTTGAGATTAATGTTTTTTTTTTAAACAAACAAACTTATAATGCATTTCATTAACTATTAAATGTCCAATACATTGGGGAATAATCTCAAATCTATGGAAACTAGCCCAATAATTGGCCGCCCTAACAAGAGTATGAGCAACCGAATTCGCTTGCCTCCTAATAAACTTAATCTCAAAGTTTACATAAGATGACATAAAAAGAATAATATCGTTAACAATTAAATTAAATTCTGACTTGTCCGATCTTCTCGAATGAATAACGTCAACCAACAACTTTGAGTCACTTTCAAATTGAACTCGCTCAAATCCACGAAATATAGTCTCTTTCATAGCATGTAATAGTGTCCATGCTTCGCCTTCCACTATGGAATAAACATGTTACTGTCATTGAGTCAAGCCAGCCACAAATTGTCAATTGGTGTCGCGAAAACAAAGACACATAGAAATAATACTGGACCCAGTTACAAACGCAGCATCAACATTAATGTTAACCGCTAGAATGAAAAGGAAAAAAAATCTAAATTCAAAAATATTATTACCATACAATATGTCTCAATTTTTTTATTTTTTTTTTGAGTAATTATGTGGCAGTTGTACACCATAAAATTTGACTATGAACACTGTATAAAAATGATTCGACAAGTGCACATGTGAAATTGAACGTTGGCTTATTTTTCTTTAACAAGCTTTGCAGGTTACAGTAGCTTTCTAAAATCCAATAGCATTACCGGTTTCAAGAATTTTGTGTTTTGAAAATTTTCTAGATAAATGAACTGAAAGAATTCAAAAGGAAATAAACTTCGTGGTTATTCTTAACCTTATCCATTGGTTAAATTTCCAATTATAGTAAAGTCAAAAATCGAAATAGAAAATCTCATTCCACTCAAAAATTTACTGTGTCACTTGAACCTTCTCCAGTTCCATCTTGAAACTTCACTTCAAGGTCTTTCCAGAAGAAAAATGAAATGAACTTTTATAGAGAAAAATGTTAAACAGTGCTTCAAACACTAATTAAATATATTAATAAAAAAATTATATTCAGTTCAAACGGTTGAACCGATCCGATTAGTTGACCGTGGCTTGGAGGTTATAACGGTTTGACCTCCTGTTTAATTTTCAAAACATTAATTTTTAAATACCAATGATGAAATTTTATGCTAATGTATGTGCCATATTTAAGAACAATACTTGCAACACATAAATATTATTGTATTTGTTTTTCCTCTACAAATATTACTTTTTTTAGTGCAAAAATTGAGAATAATTTATTTCATGTATGATATTCACATGAAAGGATAAAGTGCAACTACTCATTATTCAAAAATAGAGGAAAACACATGAAAATTTTAAATAAAATAAATTTGAATGGTGTAAGAGATCACATCTTCTCATGTGGAAACATGTAGAGCTGAGACAATCCATTCCCCAAACAATCTTATTCAATATGGCAAATTAGGATCTACATACAAGACAGGCGGTAGTTATAATCAATTGAGAGAAGGTTACATAGTAACAAACTGACCCTCCCTCCACATGCTTGTTTTGTTATAACAAAAATTTCTCATGTGATCTGGCCGGTTATCTTATTCTTCCTCTCACCGTGACACACGGCATGCAGTGCCCCAATTTGTTCTCACATTTTAATATAATATAATATTAATGATATTTTGAATGCCATTTGCATCCATATTGCATATACAATGAACCATGGATGATGAATAATCACACTCAAGACTCACTTTCCAAATTCCAAGTTGCAAAATGGAAATAGTGTTTATGTATATAAAGTCGGCTACTGTGACATTGACTAAGAAAAGTCGTTGGAGGCAGTTCCCACTGTCCTACCGGTGGCTGTTGACAAACATTGTTTCGGACCAACTTCCTTAATCACATTTAATCTCATTAAAAAACAATAACAACTAAAATTGTTATTTTACTTTTCCTGATTTTGACTTTTGAATATAGAGTCAGTCTTCCTTACTTTGTCTATATTTTTATATACCATATTCCGAACACTAGTCTTTAAATAAATTGGCCACAAATTTTCCTAATTTTTTTTAACATTTTTGCTTGTAAAAATTTAAACAGATACAAATTTTTTTACTAACACAAAAGAGACTTGTCCATTTTTTTTACTAGTACAATTTTTTACTGCCGTTTAACTTAACATACTAATTATTCCTGATATACCAAAATAATTTTATATCACTTGGTAATTGAGATAAATCGTAGTTTATAACAATACTCACACCTTTCAAACTACTGAGATGCATTTTTTACAAAAGACAAAATCGTAATGAATTAACTCCAAAACAGTCAATTTCTCGGAAATGTCAACTTGATGCCGAATCTCAACACTAATAGTAACATGTGTTGAAATTATACCAACCTAGTAATTTTTATAGGTGATTAATAGTAAAAAATATAAACCAACAACCACATACTTAAGATTTAAGAGAGGTTGAAAACTCTTGCATCTTGTACAAGTCACTGGTTCTATCTCTATCTAATCTTACTGGCTTTAAAAAAAAAAAAAAAGTGCAGTCGGTACAACAACACTTTATTTGACTGAAATGGAAGGTCCACTACTACTACTACTGGCCACCTTTGAAAACTACTGTAACACTAGTAAAACACGTGCACCAAGCTTCTCCACATGTAATAATCTACTTAATTAAGTTATTTTCTATTTGCGCCTACTTTCTCAGCACCTGTCAAGTAACTTCCACTCCAATCCTCACCTCTTCACTCCTCTCTCATTATATATAAACCCAACCACACCTCACCCATTCTTCACTATCACACTCCAAAAAAATCATAATAATCACTTCTCTCTTTCTCAACTCAACAACAACAACCTCCTTTTGCTTAACCGCTTTTCTATTTTCATTTGCGTTACGCTAACCAACTCTTGAGTACTTACTCTGTTACTTTCATCTTATGGCTATGGAAGCACTTAACTCTCCTACCACCGCTACTCCTTTCACTCCTTTTGAAGAACCAAATCACAGTTACATCGATGCAGCACCTTGGACTAAAGGTAAACGTTCTAAACGTTCTCGTGTGGATCAATCTTCTTGTACTGAAGAAGAGTATCTCGCTCTTTGTCTCATCATGCTAGCTCGCGGCGGCAACGACAACCACCACCTTGTCAACAACAAGATTACTCTCCCCACCGCCGTCAAACCTGCTCTATCTGATACTGAATCAGCACCTGCTAAACTCAGTCACAAATGCTCTGTTTGCAACAAAGCTTTTTCATCTTATCAAGCACTTGGTGGACACAAAGCCAGTCACCGGAAGCTTGCTGTTATGGCAAATACCGAAGATCAGACTACTACAACTTCATCCGCCGTGACTACAAGCTCTGCTGCATCCAACGGTAAGATCAAGTCTCATGAATGTTCCATCTGTCATAAATCTTTTCCTACTGGACAAGCTTTGGGAGGACACAAGCGTTGTCACTATGAAGGTGGTGTTGGTGGTGGAAACAGCCACCACAGCACCGTAACTGCATCTGAAGTTGGATCTTCTCACAGTCACCACCGTGATTTTGATCTTAATCTCCCTGCCTTTCCGGACTTTTCAAAGAAGTTTTTGGTTGATGATGAAGTTTCCAGCCCTCATCCTGCAGCCAAGAAGCCTTGTCTTTTCAAGATTGAAATTCCTCAATATTGATCAATCTGATTATGATTTTGTGATCAATATAGATCCAAGTTTATTATTATCATAGTTATTTTTCAATTATTTCGGATCAATTTGTTCTGTATATACAAATTGGGATTGGTTTTAGAATTTAGAAGATTTGTGTACTTAGACAATGGCAATTCAAATTCAATTGATTAATTTATTTTTATTTAATTTGTGGAAATTTCTCGATATTTTTGTTCCTAGTATATGAATTTCATTGATGTCTTTGTTCTGAAACAGCAGAACCGCGTGATCGGCACCGCAATAATTAATTCAGTGAATGCCACGTGTTAGTTTGATTCTTTCTTTAAAGCGCGTGACGGTTTTTACTGTTGGCACAATTTAAATTTGTGTGTCTTAGTTATTAAGATTGCGAGTAGTGAGTGGATGGATGAGATGGGGTGAAACACATAGACAGAGGATGGATAAGGACGATGAATTGGTTTTGGCCTTTGTAGAAGCTGGGATGATAAAGACACGTGCTATTTACTCATCCTAATGAATAATGAATTTTTAATAGAATTTTCCTATTGTGTACTATTTGGGCTAGTCTTGTGACGCGTCATTGAATTGAATGAATATTATTCCTAATTAGGGTAGGAATGTTTAAGGCCGAAATTTTGGTTTCATACGTTAAATTGTGCATGAATCAAAATTGAATGGAACCTTCCTTTACAGGTGTGAGATACAACAATTGAATGGAACCTTCCTTTTCACGCGTGCATTGTACTAGTAAATTTTGGTTTGATACAGTGTGTGTGTGTGTGTATATAGTGCCGTGTACGTGTCTATAATTTACCATGTTTATCTCCAGCTCCAAGAGTTCAATTCACAGTGATCTTCTTTATTCTCACATATTGCCAAATCAAATTTGCACGCGGTCATTAATTAAAATGGGTAAAAAGAGAAAAGGAGAATGCATAGGTTGAAATGAGAATATGAATTCAATGTAGCTGGTGGATGCATATTTGCTTTGATAATAATATCATAGGTACATGCAATAATTAATTAATTTCGTTCATTCATTTAAAATTAGACGGCGCAAAAGAATTAAAATAAGGGTTTTTCTATTATGTGCAAATTTGCACATGTTAAGAAGTTTAAAATAATAAATTTGTATTAGAATTTATGCATTTTATATTAAATGTATAACATTTTAATAAATAATTATAGTTTTTTAATAAAAAGTTACTACTTTGTGCAATGTTTTGCACATATTAGACAAACCCTTAAAATAATTACAATCATTCATTGGCATCCCGTTTTTATCTTCTTCTGTTTGATTACTATTGTATGCGTTTAATTGAATGATGAATTATTATATTATAATTTATCTGTTAAGAAGTTTTTCTTGTGAAATTTTTTTTTTTTTTGAAGCACTTGTGAAAAGATATTGTTTTTTGATAAAATAACTATTCACATATATAAGTATGCGCACAATAATAAACTGCAGCGCTGAACTTTTTTAAATAGCAAAATCAATTCTTCGAAAAAACACATTCAATTTAGACTTTATTTAAAAAGCATATGAAAGCCTTTAGAGTTAAATAGGTTGGTTATTAGTTGCCTAATTTCTCTTTTCTGCTCTATGCATTAATGCAACAAAGTCTAAAATTATGTGTTCTCCTCACCAGTAGCAATCAGAGTCATCGCTGTTCACACCCAACATGGATAACTCTTGAATTTTTTCTACACATTCAATTTAATTTAAAGGGTTTCTCATGATACCAAAACCATACGTGCAAATAATTTTATTGATTTACAGACTACTACTATTTCCATTTCCATATCATTAAACAATAATATCCTGGGAGTATTTCAATTATCTGGCCATAGTTAAACACCAAAGTGTCCTCTCAAAATCTCAATTCTCCCACCAACCCATCTAAAATACCCCTAAGTTCATTACCTTAATCTCCAAATGTCACCGTTTTCATAAATTTGAGATAGATTGTCTTCATGTGCTAAATCTGAATCGATATAACAAATATAAGGATGCGATCATGTTTTGTATCGGAAGGTTGAACAAATAATGGGATACACCAATTGAGAGGAAGATACACCGTAAATAAAAAATAGACGGTTGAGATTTAGTGTCAAACTAAACTTTGACACCCAGTATGTGAATATATATATATATATATATATATATATATATATATATATATATATATATATATACACGATGGATTAAATTATACCAGTGTAATTTTATAACAGTTACACCAATTCTCATCGAAGTTAAGCAACTCACGTGCTCAAAGATTCCCAAAATCCCAGCGTGATTTCATCATATCTCTTTCAAAAAATGGAAACCCAATTCCACTACTGCATTTGTATCACGCTACCGATTCCTGTCCCCTAACGGTCATTAAATTGCCAACGGCCAATTCTTCTTATGCCAATTCAGAAACTCTGTAGTCCGTATTTTGATACCATATTCCAAGACCAAGCATGGCATCAATTATTAATTTTCTATGAATTTATATTCATCTAGCAGCACCAGTGAATTCCCTCTAGCGTTGTCGTGAAATTTTTCTATGGGAGGTCTAGACATAAATCTCCCTCTAATTGGGAATAAAGAGGATATATGAGTTTCAAAATGGGAAGTGTTGACATGGATAAATTGATAGATCTTAGAAAGGCAATCACAACAAACACAAACCTACCGGTATTAATTTTAATTTGATTTCTCAATTTTCCATTGATTTACTTCACACAGTCATCAAGGAGTAATAGATAGAAGCTCATGAAACAGGTACAAGGAGTAGATAACTTATGAAAAATGCCATTTCTCCCGCAGAAACATCAAGCGAATGCATCACGAGTATAGCTGATTGTTTTGATTGGAGATTTATTAAGTGACTTCCGTTTTTTCTGCAAAACCTCATTGTATTCCGCAAAAGACCAAAATTTTGATTGGTTGGTTGGTGACCATCACGAAAGAATCGTGAACTACAACCAATCAATCAAAATTTTGGTATTTTGCGAAATAAAATGAGGTTTTGCAAAAAAAAAAACAAAAACGGAAGTCACTTAATAAATCTCCAATCAAAACAAGCCAGCTATACTCGTAACTCGTATAATTTGAACAAGCTAGCTATATATATAATTATAATTATCACAAAATGTTTACTGTCGACGTTGAAGCTTCAGCACTACTTGCAATGTTTTATATCCACTGTCGATGCTGAAGCTTCAGCACTACTTGCATCCATAAAAGCTTCTTTTGCTCAAGGATACCAAGATTGCAAACCTGTAGTTGATTCACTTTACTACCTTAGTGTTCCACAAAATGAGTTACGGGACATTATTTCTCTATGTAAAAACCTCTTGTTCACTAATAACAACTACAGTATGTTGTGTCGTTTGAAAAAGACTGCAAGCCAGAACATAACTATACTTTGGCAAAGTATCTGATCATAATTTTGAACCAATAAGCATTGTGAATGAAATTATCTACACGTGACATAACCACAGTTTAGTGGTATACTATTTAGTGTACATGTTTAACTTGGTCTTCTATCTACTTGTGCGATTCATTGGCCTATTGGAATACTATTCTTATCATTTGGAAGATCCTGAAGGACCTGCAGTGAGAGTCTTTTAGGAATAACCATGACTATAATTTTGGTTCTACTTGGTTTTGGTTTTTCCCACTGGGACTGTAAATGATCAACCCCGAATTTAATAAAACTTTTTTAAGAAACATAAATTATATTAGAATAAAACCATTTTTTTATTTATGCAGCTTTTGGGTATGCTCTACAACTTCTTAATAAGTACTATACACAATATGCAGAAACAGAATTTCTACACACTGAATCACAAACAAAACAACAATCACTGTAACTTAGTTTAAAATGCCATAGCCAATCAGGAGAATATATCAATGTAAGAGATAACTGAAAAGGAAAATAAAAGTTATATTATGGTCCAGTTCATAAAATTATTGATTATTGTAACTTAGTTTAAAATATTAATTAATATAAGTATGCACGTCAATTTGGAGGGCTAATCATGTTTGACAGAAAATGAATAGCATAAATAATAAATAAATGAAACTAAAATGATGTCAAAATGAATTGCCTGACCAGTTCATTTGATATGGTTTTGTGGTATACATCCAAACCTCATCAATAGATGGCATGAAGCATTAGAGAGGCTTCATTAAACAAATAATCCTGTGAAGGTTCTTCTGTCCCTTCACGGTATCATCAAGATAAAAGCAATGAATGTCTAAACCATAACAAAGCATATTTTTCCTTTTTGTTAGCAAAAATAAAATATTCTATGTTGCTCGAGTACAACCTAAAAAAATACCTGAAACAAAAGATTAACTTGTTTTATTCAGAATTCGTGTAAGCCAATACATGGAAGACTCCACAATACACAAATGTGATTTACCATCGTGGAGATATTAGACTTTCGCAATAAATCTGTGGATCATACACATCCTCGACACTTATCGATGGATAATCCAACTCACCACAATTTAAGTTATATAGAATAAGTTGTGAAGACACCATTAGAAGAACACCACCATTTTCTGAAATGAACAATAGTTCAATAGTAGAATATGGCTCTATAGAATTCAAGAATGTTAACTTCTCACGAGGGATGCTCATCAATTTAGTCCAGGAGTCAACAACTCCATACTCCTTCATCAACCACACAACCAAATGAGTTTTGTTCACATAACACAAACAAAGACTATGATTCAAAACACAAATCGAAGGTCTGCACATGTAATCGGTGACAGCAACATTTTGAGGCAGCAACACATCCCGGTAAGTCTCCTTATCCAGATCAAAAGAAACAATCACATATCCTGTTGGGTAATTCAATGTAGGAGCAACCCAATTGAGAGTGCCACTCACATATTTTCCGTACCTCTGGTTGGTAGGAATGTAGGGTAAATCCTGAATTGTCCTCCAAGAATCTTCACCAAAGGTATAAATTTTGGCCAATGATTGACCAAAATCATCATCATGAATATCGCCATCATCATGTTCGACAACTGCTAACACCTTGTACTTGTCATTAACATGATCATAGCCGAAACCATAATACAGCACCTCCCAATCAGATGAAGGTTTAATTTTGGGAGAACTTTCAGATTTCAAACCGATAGAAGGATTATACATTATGATATTACTTTGATGAGGATCAGGATCATAAAGACACAAGAAACCATTGCATGAACCTAAGATATAATAATGGTAAGCGTCGGCGTTTTCCAAGCCGTTGAATCTATCTATAACAAGGATTGATGGGTTTTCGAATATTGAATTCAATGTGTAAGAACAACCGTGAAAGGCTAATCGTTGGTGGCTCATGGTGGAATCCGTAATTGAGTTGAGAAGATGTTTATTTGCGAAATTGGGATCTGAAATTAGGGTTTTCCATAATTTACACACGCACCTGAATTGAACGAGAGTCCTCGCCGGAAGCCTGAGGAGAATTTCGACGATGAGTTCAGAAGGTAAGAACGGCAATTGGTGATTATTGGTGTTGGGTTCGACACCGGTTGAGTGCCGCAAACGTTGTCGTTTTGACGGTAGCATCACACAATCACTGGAAGAAGAATGGCGATATGAAGCTGCAGACTGGAGTCGGTTTTTGTTTTCTAAATCATAACAAGCATAAGCACTGATTTTGGATTGTACTATATAGCTGGGCTTCGGCCTTATATATATATATATATATTTGAGTTAAATATGTTATTGGTCCTATAGTTTCACAGAATTTCGTTTTTACTTCCTGAATTTTTTTTCCACACTTTTTAGTCCATGAAGTTTTGTTAATCAGTCGTTTTAGTCTCTACTTTTAATCAAACTCTTGTATACTTTCACATTTTTTAACGGTTCTTTGTATTCATGTTTATAATATTATAAAAACATCTCCGATAAAAATTTAGAATTTTTTAACATAAGATGAATTATTTATGAATTTTTATATGCAAAAAACAAAAAAAAAATCATATTTAATTCATCTCTTATTAAAAAAATTTAAACTTTTGTAAGAGAGATTCATATGATGTACATAAGTGCAGAAAAAAAATTTAAAATTTCGAATGATATCCACGAGTTGATTGCAAAGTAGGGACTAAAAACACTAACCGACAAAACTTCAGGGACTAAAAAGTGTGAAAAAAATCTTCAGGGACTAAAAAACAAAATTCTGCGAAACTATAGAGACCAAAAACATATTTAACCCTATATATTATTTCTACCGCACCAAACATGACTCGACTTGAAACTGATATACTCCCTCCAGTCTCGAATATAAGCAACAAAATAAAAAAATTGAAAGTTTCAAATATAAGTAAAAGTTACTACATTTATTATAACTTTTATAAACCTTTAACAATTACACTGTTTTGTGCGGTTTCAAACGTAGCTTTACCTCACTCCACAAATTCATGCAACTACTAATGTCATAAATAAACCCAAAAGCAAGGGTAAAATTGGAAATGAAATAATTTTCTCATTACTCAATACACATTATTCATTTCCTTAAAGGGTGTTTTTTTTTTCTGGAGTAATTGGCAACACATTGAAACATCCGGTCGGGTCTCGGTGTGAGTCTCTAAAATTAAATCTCGCGTAATCAAAATCGATCGAATAACCATTAACATGCAAATTAATTTTGTTCCTTCTCTCCCTCTCTCAATCTCCTATACTCTTCGCTTGAAATTCCACCCTTAAAGTGGATAAGTGGGATGACCCGAGTTCGAACCCCGACCCCCTGCATATATAATGCGGTGTCCAACCAATTGAGCTAAGCTCATGGGACGAGTATTTATTAATGAAGGAGGTGCGGAGTATATATTTATATTTCTCTTTCTCTTTCTCTTCTATTTGATCTATTATTGTCTTTAGATCTACAAATTTAAAACAAACAACTATTAGACAAGGAGTAAGGGTGGACATGCATCATATACTATAAAATATTAGGTGGACGAATAATTGATATGAATGGTACCATGAAGGTCTCTGGGGTGCAAAATTGCAATAAATGTCAAAATTAAGGGGTTAGAAGGTTCAATTTTGAAATAAGAGAACTAGTTTCACAAAAATAATAAAATCAGAGATTAAATGAATTGAAATGAAGAAAGGGACACATGGGTTGTTTTGGAATGTGTGATTCATCTGACGGACAATGTTGAGGCAAAAACACCATGCCTTCGGTGCTATAAAGTCAGGAAATCTTGATACCTACACTACACCTATAAATAATTTTTTTTGTTAGTAAAAATAAAATAAAATTCAGGAGAAAATATTTATAAGAGAACTCTTAAAAGCGGTTTTTCATTAGAAACACGAATCACCCTGTTCTGCAACATCAACCCAGGTTCGATTTTGTTGCTGTTTTATGTTTTAATGTTTGCTTTTGTTCCTCGTATCACCCTGTCTTCAATTTGCTTGTTCCTTGCATTGCTGATTTTGCCATCTAATCTTCGCCCTGTGTTCGATTTGCGTTCCTTATAGATGTTTTTAGCGTGATCCTGCTTTATCGTTATTCTCATTGCATTGTTGAATATCCACTGTGTTGATTTGTTATTGTTTGGTAATCAATTTGGTTTCCCTTTCCCATTTGATTTCTCCATAATCCTAATTTGTATTGCAAAAACAATGAAATCATTGTTGTGATTATGTACTTGTATTGTATTTGCTACTTCCTGTATTTTCTTCCTCCTTGAGACAGAAAAATTAGCATTACTTCTTTGGTTTTTAGGTGTTGTTTTGTACCTTCTTCCTCTTGTGTGATTTTATTTAATTCAATTTAATTGGGTAATTGTGAAAAGTATGTCAATAGCAATAGAAGAGTGAAAAATTGTGTCTTTTGTGAATTTATGAATAATCAACTACTCAAATGCAACATGCAAAGTTCTAGTCAAATTATGAATAATTTTGACTATGTCTTGAGTAAAATGAAAGTTGATATATTTTAGGGCCATGCTAACTAGTAACTAGTGCCCCCGAGGCACGCAGAGACACTAGTTAAGGAAGCTAAAAGTGGTAAATTTTGCATCGAAAATAGCATTTTTTATATTTTAAAAAGATGGAAATATGGAATACACAAGTTCCAAGACCATTTTACTATATTAGGCTCCTTAACTGGTGTCCCAGCCAGGGGCACTAGTTAGCATTTTCCTATTTTATAGGGATCAAAAAGTTATTGTAACATAAGGTTTTGGTACCCGTAAATATATTCATCTTTCATTATTAGTCCTTCTAAAATATTTCTTCAAACAATGGTCCCCCAAATATTTGCCGTCTGCAAATTTGGTCCTTGCTGTTAAAATAAGGACCAAAAACTTATTATTATTTTATTTATATGCGAATGGAACCAAACAAAAATCACATCAGCAGTATGATTCTAAACTGCCAAACCCTAAATAAAACACTCCTATTCAATGAATCAGCACCCTAATATGATTGTATGGATCCCCTCATCTTTGCGGTGAAACGAATTGAATTCTTTTAACCCTGTGGTTCTAGATGTTTTATTAAAACAAATAATCAAATAATCCTGAAATTTTGATGCCTATAAGCTAATACATATTTTAATGGTACTGTTTAAGTTCAGCTGCTTATTTTATTAGCTAAAATATGGCATAAAGAAAACAAGGCAAATATATATAATACAGATATCTGAATTGCGGTTGGTATAAAAGACAACAAAGACGGTGCGCTGCTATGGACCCATCTATAGTGAAGCTTCTTGAAGATGATGAGGTTTTCCCCTCTCTACTGTATACTTTCCAGAAAACATTTGCTGACTTTGAATTGGGGCTTAACTTGTACCATCACTGTGTTTTCATGTCCACAGGATGAAACTATGCATTCCGGGGCAGATGTGGAAGCGTTCCAAGCTGCATTGAATAGAGACATAGGCGGAGATGCTTCTAATTCTCAGCTTTCTGATTCAGATGCAGGTATCTATCAATTTACATTATAATTCCTACAAATTAGTTAGCTTCCATCCTTTTTCCTTTTTGCATTAAAATTGGTCGAAATACACGGCCAGTAAAATTATGGCATTTGTAAAAAAAGAAACAAGTGAATAAGCAACAAAATGAAAACTTGTTCAAAAAAAGCAACAAAATGAAAACTGATATATCATTATGAATTTCAAAATAATACATGATTAAAATTTGTAAAAAAAGAGTGGGAAAAAAAAAATGTGACCAAAGGAAGAAGAAAACATAGATAAGAAGGGAGGAGAAGGGACGGCATCAAGCACTTGCAGTGTTGTTTCTTTAATATTTTGACTAGAGTTATTTGTAAGGTTTGATTTTGGCTTATTATGTCTCATCTAAGGAAAAAAACTGCAAAACAAACCCTACCCCAGAGTTCTTTTAGAAAGTGGGCTGCATGTCTCGACCTGTTTTATTTTTTAGTTGCACCTACGGAGTAATATGTATAGTGGGATTTATCTGGGAACCTGGATTGATGGGAATCAATAGATAGTTGAAGGAGTGATAAGGTGGTTTGCAGGTCTGGGGAGGATCATAAGGGTTTGAGAGATAAAGGGTTGTGTGTGCTCCCTCTCAATAACGTTGCTAACAATTGGTTGCCAACATTTGCCATTTTAAAAAAAAAGAGCACATTGAGATTCATGCTGCATTTCAAGTCCAAAAGAGATTCACAGTTTGATCTGTATCGATTGTGTTTGAATCTGTATGAATCAAGATATGATTGCAGAAATGGGTTTCACATATCTGTCCCCCAGCTTAAAATACTTGATGAATTCCCATTTCAATACCAATCTATCAATCACCGCTATTGCTTCTCTCTTCAAAAAAATATCTGCACGGTTGATTCCTTGTCCTTTTGTTGACTATTTTAAGTATTAACTCTTGTTAAGATTCTTGTCATATTATCTTCGAAAATGTCTTTTTCATGTTTGCTAATTGAAACAGACAGGGGTCTGATTTGTCATCTTTTGTCTCAGTTTTTATCACATTTTTCTTCTAATTCTCATGTACTGTTTAAAAAGAAGAATTTGCACTTTTGTATCTGATTGTTCATAATCAGAATATCTGGACCGGAGTATAGAAATGTTATATTGGCTGTTGATTCTTGTTATTTTTCTGTTTTCTTGATAACATTTTAATCACTTTCACACAGTGCTTTGATGATTGCTTCATTTTTGTTGTGAAGGAAGCAATAATTCATTCAGTCAATCATTATCAACTTGGCCAATTTCTAGCCATGACAACCAGATTGACTGTCAAAATCAGGAGCCTAAAATTGCACAGCAGCAAGAGCAACCTTCATCTGAAATGGTGCTGAAGCAAGAAGGACCTATCGTAGAACAGATACAGAATGTTGCCTCACAAGATGCAAGTAATCTTACTTTATCACACAAAAAATCTCAAGATGAATGTCTCCAACGCCAGACTGTACCTGTTTCCCACCAACATTCTCAAACAAATGAAGTTCTGAAATCTGAAAAAGATCCTGTCTTCAACCATGAGGCAATCAAAACAAATAATCCCAACTGTGAATCTCAGTATGCAAAGCTGCAGCAGATGAGTAATCAACAGGCCACAGTCAATGAACAACCTAGTAGCCAAGTCAATCGTAGTAAACAAGTACCATTTGGCTTGTTGCTCCCTATTTTGATTCCCCAACTTGCCAAAGACCGAGCCATGCAACTTCAAACTTTATTTAACAAATTGAAGGTGGGTTTCTTAAACCAGTTTCGCTATCATGTCTTTTTTCCCTCTCTTCTCTGCTAAACAATTAAAGTTTGTTGTGCAATGTTTTTTGATATACTAAGTCTTTTGTTGTCATTTGTTCTAGAGAGATGAAATACCTAAAGATAATTTTGTACGGCTTATGAAAGGGATTGTGGGGGATCAGATGCTTAGAATAGCATTATCAAAAGTGCAACAACAGGTTGGTAGAGTAGATGGTTTATGCCGTCTTACATATGTTTTTTCTAAGATGGTTGAATATCAATTTCAACGTTATGCTAAGAACCATCCTTTTTTCTTGCAGACAAAAGCCAACACTAGTCCTTCTGCACAGCAGCACCCTGTAAGGATGCCAAGTGTTACTTCCAGCGGAACAAAATTTAACGATCCCCATGCATTAGCACAACTGCATCAGAGAAGTATGGGTGCTGCTCCAGACCATTCTCATAATACTTCTTCGGCTATCCAAGTGAAGAGTGAGCCTACCTATTCAACTATGGACATTAATGCTAAAAAATCTCAGGATCATGATGTTCGAGTAGTGCAACCAAATCAATTACCACCATCCAGTTCTAATGCCGTTAGTCAAGAAACTGAAAGATCCTCTGTTCACATACAGGGCCTTAATAAGCAGCAACAACAGCATATACATTTCCCATCGACATATGGAAGCAGTGGTGGTAACTATAACCCTTTTTCCGGAACAACCACTGGTTCATCACCATCTCTCAGACCACAACCTCATCCTCATCCTCATGATTCGCACATGAGGCAAATTCCACATCAGAACATTGGTCTAAGTCACTTAGGTGTAGAACGGCAGAGTTCTTTCAATGATCCTAAGAGAATGCCAGGTGGATCTGTGTCGGCTGTGGTAAACAATACAGCATCACAACAAAATCCAAATTCTTGGCAACCATCGGCAGAACAAAATTCGGGCTTGTTTACATCTATGTCATATGTAAAAAAGGAACCTAATGACCTTTCTATTGAGCAGCAACATAGGCATCATCTGTCTAAATTGCACGGGTCGCCTTCTGTTAATTCTGGTCAAAATGAACAGGGTAGTGGTATCAATCAAGGCACTGTAAAGGATGAGTTTCCAAGAGGTTCTGTAGCATCCACTATCATGCCGCATACAACATCTGCTGGCTTGCCGCATACAACATCTGCTGGCTTGCCGCCAAATTCTGCTCCCCCTTCTGCTTCTCAACTAGATCCAACTGTCTCTGTAAGTTATAAACATTGAAAAAAGACAAGCCCTGAAAAAAGTTTATAAAAAGTGACACCCCTTACATTAAAAGCCGGTTTTATAAGGATGAGTAAATTTTTTTGAGGGTATAATACTAGTAAATTGTGTTGTGAGTCTCTGTACTATGGAGCACCAGCTTAAGCTTTCCCATCCGGGTTACTTAGTTGGTTACTTTTTCAGACTATTAGACAGTTGTAACAGAATATAACCACCTCTGTGCAGTTTGAATGCTGTTAGCACTAGTATAAATATCTGCAAGCTGTTAATAATTAATTGGAATATCACTTTCTTAGACGAGTTTCTGCATTTCTCTCTGAAAGTTTTCTTTGATTTTCTTCTACTTTCTATAATCTTCCAATACTGCATGATTTTTATCCAGGAAATAGTATTAATCTACTTGAACTGCTTGAATTGTTTATAAATTATTTTCTCCCTATTGTTATAATTCTGTGAAATACTATGATCTTTTTAAGCGTTCGGGAAGCTTTGCCATATTCACTTTCTCCTTTTCTTGGTTGTTTTCTTTTTTGTTCTTTGTTTTAGAGGATTTCTTATTCTCTTTCTGAATTTTACGTTAGGTTCTGTTTCATGTCATCGGGGTTCCACTTTTTAAAGCATTTTTCTGTTAGGGAATATGAATTCAGTTTTTTTTGTAAGTTTTTCTTGAATATACCACGCCATCAATCTGTTTACAAGGATATGTTCGATCCGCGTTCTTAATGATGTCTTAATACTTGCTGATACTCAATTTCCTTACCTCCATTGGTATCAGTTAAGCTCTCAGATTCCAGCTAGCATTTCTGGTATTATGTCAAAGGCACCTCTAAAAAAAACTCCTCTTGGCCAGAAGAAACCACTTGAAGCACTTGGTTCTTCACCTCCTCCTCCAAGGTGAGTTGCAATATTCTGCTCGTTCATGATTTGTGTTTTTTTCCCTTCCTGGTTTAGTTTTTGCAATCTCTTACTGATTTTTATATATGCATATCTGCTGCTATCCTGCAGTAAGAAACAAAAGGTGTCTGGCTCATCTCTGGAGCAAAGCATTGAGCAGCTTAATGATGTTACTGCTGTTAGTGGTGTTGATCTTAGGGTATGATACTTTGTCATATTGAAGAACATTACAGTCGGGAATGTATACTTTTCTGTGTTAAAATCTCAGGCTATTTTTGTGTTATATTTTTATAGGAAGAGGAAGAACAGTTATTTTCTGGGTCCAAGGACGACAGTCGAGTTTCAGAAGCATCTCGAAGAGTTGTGCAAGAAGAGGAGGAAAGTCTGATTTTGCTGAAAGGTCCATTGCAGAGAAAATTGATCGAGATTAGTGAGTCATATTTAAGCCATTACTCTGTTCATCTGATTTTCTTTCCATTCTTCAAACTTATCTAGATATGTACTTGGGTCTATATAAGCCTTTTATAGCTGTTCTATTTTGTCACCTTGGCAGTGACCGAGTATGGCTTGAAAGGCATGAGTAATGATGTGGAAAAATGCTTGTCACTGGTGAGATTAAACTACTTTTTCAATATTTATCACAAGTACGATTCCATGTAATCTTACAGCTGAAAATGAATGTTCAGTGTGTGGAGGAGAGAATGCGTGGAGTAATAAGTAACATAATTAGAATGTCAAAACAGGTCAGTTATTGAGAAATATTGATATTGAGAAAACAAGACACCGTATTGTCAATCTGTAAAGTTTTTTAATTCCAATAAGTTTTCGTACCAGCGGGTTGATATTGAGAAAACAAGACACCGTACTGTTGTCACGTCAGATGTTCGACAGCAAATCATGGCAATGAATAGGAAAGCAAGGGAAGAGTGGGAGAAAAAACAGGCTGAAGCAGACAAGCTCCGGAAACTAAATGACGTGGGTTCCACTTTGTCACTTTGTGGAAGTTTTTGCTTAGTTGAAGACATAATATAACTATTTTTTATGTATAGGTAGACGGTGGTTCCGGAGTTGATGGTGACAAGGATAAGGATGATGGTCGCAATAAAGGAACAAAGGTACTGCTATCAATTTGGATGATGTAATTCACCTTTATCTATGTGGAAAGTCTTGTTTTTTATTAGAAATTTGTTTTAGATGAACAAGGACGTAGATGACAAGATGAGGACAAATGCTGCAAATGTTGCAGCCCGAGCTGCTGTTGGAGGAGATGACATGCTGTCAAAGTGGCAACTTATGGCTGAGCAAGCCAAGCAAAAACGTGAAGGGGGGACGGACACTGCATCTGGTTCTCAGCTACCTAAAGATGTCAGTCGCAAATCTTCACCTTCATCAGGAAGGAACACAAGAGATAATCAAGAAAGGGAGAGAAAAGGTCCAACTTCTCTTGGGAATTCAGGTGCGTTTCTTTGTTGTTTCCTACCACTTCAGTTGTCTACAAATTCAATGGAGTTTCTATCTTTACCTCATCATATTCAAACTAGTTAGTTACCTTGTGCGTTTGCACGGGTCGCATTGATTTTTATGCATATCTTAAAACAACTTATATAACTAATTATTTCCTTCAAGATAAACATCAACTAACATCCCTTTTAATGGAGAATGTTAACATGTGCCCTTAAGGGCACATGTTAAGAATACAAATGTGGTAAAAATTTATTGCATCTTGTGTATTCATCAACTACTTGAACATTAAATGTCTTGTATCATTAAAAGCAAAATTTCTACTTTTAGGTAGCTTATCATGTGCCCTTAGGGCACATGTTAACATGACCCTTTTTTAATAAGCAGAATGAAAACTCTGCAAAGTTCACACTTTCCTAGCAGAAAAGCAGTAGGGCAAAATAAAGTCTGAATGTACTGCCATCATCCAAAATCAACGAGTATATACTGAAATGAATTATAAGTTATTGTTGCAATACCAATGTCAATGTAGGAAAATAAACCAAAACACCAATTCTCAAAGAAAGTAGAAAAATTTAATGTTTAACAAAAATTATATTATCATCAATGTATACATTACATGGCTGGCTCAGAAAATTTTATAGACGGTACAATCAAATCAAGTATACCAAATTACCGATCAATTGCTGTTTGCCACTATTCTGTCTTGAAATAACCTTACACCATTAGAATTTTTTTTATGCAAATGCTTGTGAGATAAGGACCTAACATGTAGCTTTATCTCGAAAATAAGTAATTTGCAAAGCTAGATTGGAAGTCTGCTGCTTAAGTAGCAGTTCCAGTGCCCTCAGTCCTGCTGCAAATACAGGATACTGCAACAGGGCAATTTCAAAACATAAGTTCAAGCTGCACACACAGACATGGACTGCTAGATTCACGCTGAATAGCCCGCTTTGTTCCTCTTTCTCTTCTCAACTTTTTTGTTAAATAACAGTGTAAGACAGTATTGTTTGTTTTCCACGGTTCCCTGTGATCAAATTGTCTGTGGAGTTTTGGAAAACTGATTCTGTACCACCTAAAGATGCATAAAAAGTATTATAAAATTCAAACTGAACCAGTAAAACTATATCCCCATGATCTCTAAATACAACACAATATGTGTGTATGTATCCCCATTGTCTGATTACACTGTGCAACATTTTTGTTGATATTATGTCACTGTGATCTTGTTGCCAACAGCGGCTGCTAGGAAATTTGGGAAAAATCAATCCCCTGGATCTCACACTCGGATAGCTCGTAACATCTCTGTGAAGGATGTGATTGCTGTCTTGGAGAGGGAACCTCAGATGTCCAAATCATCACTCTTATATCGATTGCATGATAGGATTCATTCTGATACTTCAACCGAATAAGGTAAAATGAAATATCTTGGTCATTTTTTCCTTTTTATATTACCATTGAGTTTACTCTCATCTTACGCGTATGGATTGAACAACGACATCAATTGGTCAAGAGTTAGAGATCTTCTAAATTGACTTCATATCATAACCTAGATATTTCCTATTATATGTGGAATGGATTTGGTCCTATTTTCAAATAAGCTTCAAAGAAACTAGCTTTTTTGATGTCCGCCCTCTCTATTCTCTTGTATTTAGTTCGCTATAGGGTAATTTGGAAATTGTGAAATTAAACTGAATCTCATCACTGGAAAAGTTGAGATTTGTAGTTATGAGCTATGTCTCTCGACACTATTGCATGACTGGTTCCACCTGACTTTAACTATGAAAATGATAGTCATGTTTGTTGCTGTATTAAAGTAGCTAGCATTTATCATTTCACTCTCCAAATATTTAGCAGCTGCTGCATTGGATTCATCTCCGCTTTAATTGTACAGTCAAGTTTCTGTAGATAACAGATGGTGATGTGCATCAGGAGGCGTGTAAAAATATTCGACTCATTCAGTGACAGGAGACCTGAAACTCTTTTCTTTTTATGTTTCAGTAACAAACATGAGCATTTCTTCTGCTGGACACAACCGGAAGGAAAATGTGTGTTGCGGTCGTTCCACTAACTAAGTTATATTTACTACATTAAGGTGGGGAACCAGCCAAGCTAGCTTGCGAACTTGCACATTTCTAGATTTTCTTAGTAGATTTATGATAAGAAAATTTGAGCTTGTTTGTTGAATTAACTGAGATGTTGGTTCATTTTGCTTAATTCAGTACCCAGCAGTCATTTTTTAGGTGTGAGGGTTGTAAAAATAATATTTTTTATTTATTATATATGATTTTTGTGTGGTCTAACTGCATTATGATGCAACATTTTGTTTTTGTCAATGTATAATTTACGGTTTACCTCACAATATATACAAATTAAATCCATATTTTGGAACACTGTTATCTACATTTATCTATTGGGAGTATTGTCACTGCCACTATGGACTACAGTTGGCTTAGTTATTTGATAGTATATCATTTTAAAATGTCGATCAGCAGCAGCCAACAAGCAAGCAACAATGCAACATATCCATCATGAATCCATGATTGAGACTGATCCAATTTCTATTGGATGTATGAAGAAAGGATGGTTCAATAATTGAAGAAAGGATGGTTCAATAATTGTACTATTGAGATTAATTTCTATGCACAAATAATGAATAATGTACTAATTTTTTTATACATGTATTTAATCAAATCACATTATAGTATCAGTTTTATAGATTAGCTTTTAAATATCTCCACAAACATCTACATGTGATTTTATTTAATTCATGTATAAAAAAGTTTTACATTATCGGTGTATACAAATTAAGTTTTACACTATCAGTCTAAAAAAGTCTTATGGTAAGCCCATAATGTCAGAAGGGTGTCGATTGGGAGTCAAATATCACAATCACATTGGATGATCTGGTATAAAGTTCTCTTTTGGCTCGGGATGTCGATGGTTATGCCGGGTGATATGCTATATATCTCTAATGTGTTGTTTCACATGTGGGATTGGGAGGGATAAATGAAAGAAGGGGTTAATGTTAGTTTGTCATATGGCGAATGTGGTCGATTTGGCTAGCAAGGAATGACCTAATATTCTCCAACAAGAGATATACTATGGGCGAATTGGTAGAAGGAATGCAAAGAAGGTCATCGGAATGGTTGTTGAGGAGAAAAGACAGTCCTTCGAGTCTTTTTTATGAATGGCTCGTGGATCCTCCAGATTATATTCTTAGGTAATTGTGTCTCTTATTTTGCTTGACGGTAATCTTGGATTTGAGTACTACTTGTACTTCTTCCATTGTTTGGGTAGTACCTCATTGTACTCGTTTCCAGAACTGACCCCCGAACCAGATTAAACTGGTGGTGAAAACCAAAAAAATATTAGATGACATCTTTGACCATTTTACATAGTTTAAAAAATGTAATAGTTAAAGAGAGAATATAATTTTGACTTAATTGCCCTTACTTGAACTTGAGATTCGTAAAAGTAGTAATAATTAGAGGATATAGTTATAAAATATTCTACTGAAAGTTGAATAAATCAAATTTTTTAAAACAATTTTTTATTTCATTTAAATCATTTCTTTTAAGACGAGAGAGTATATCCTAAAATTTAAAAATTGTATCCTTCAAAGGAAGATGCTGATAAATCTTTTAACCAAGGGGGCTGCAAAGCTTAGTGGTTCTTGCACTATAAATTTTGGTGGACCATTACCAGTGGTTGGTAGGGTTTGATGATAGTTGGGTGAAATGCCATATTTAGTTAATTAGCATTAAATTAAAATAGACAAAGGAAGAGTATGCAATTTCAACAATGCCAGACCACTGATTGTCAAAGAAGCAAGACCAAGACATTTGTCCCCATTTATATTAGACATAAGGGCATGTTTCTTTTGGATTTTTTTGAAAATAGATTTTGTAGTATTAGAAAATTTTGTAAAAAAAAAATTTACCAAGAAATTTTTTATAAAAGCTTCAAATGAAAATTTTGTTTGAATAGTTATTCTTAAAATGTTATTTTAGGTATTTCATCATTTTATTGAAAAAAAATTTGGATATCAAAATTTCAAAAAAATCACTTTTTTTGAAGCTATTTCAAATAGATTTTCATAAAAATCATTTTTGAAATACAACTTTTTATAAAAATTGAGATTTTGACTATTTTTTGTTCTTCAATAATGTGCGTCTATGTTATATGATGTCAAAATTAGTGTTTAAATTTAGAAAAAACGAATATAAAAAAACTTGTAATATTTTGAAAAACGGTTTTAAAAAATCTATTTTAAAAAATACAAAGAAAAAATCTATTTTTTTAAAGCTGAAACAAACAGGCCCTAAATTTCATAGTAACAGTAAAAAAAATCCTATACTCAAAAGATATTTATATTTACTCTGTATATAGACTAAATACATTAAATATTTTATGAACTTAATTTTTTTATAATAAGAACGGAATGAATGAAGTATTGTACTTCAACAAAAAAAATGTTTTGTCTAATAGACCACTAAAAATATGCCAGTTGAACTGTGAAAACGACTAATAAAAAGTTTTCTTTATCAAAAGTAACAACATGATTATTGGAGTATTGCTAAGAAAAAGGAAAAGAAAAACATGATTGGAGTAGTGCATTATTATTGTTTGTTATTCAAAGTTTTTTCTTACTCTTTCACTTACTCCATGTGTTTGTTAGAATTATTCTATTGAATAAATTTTATATATTAAAATATATCAATTCAACTGTTGATTTAAAAACTATTATTGATCAAGTTTGTAATTTTATTTTTAAAAATAAAATATAGGTTTGACTAATTTGTTTTACCCATGTACTGTTACTGTTTTGTGGTTTTGGCATATCTTGTTTCAATTGCTTAAATTAAGTCTTTATAATTTTTTAAATCAAGTAAATTGGGTGTTAATTAAATATGTTGAATTGAATCAGATTTTTGACATGACAAAAGAAACATATGAGTGACATACATTATAAAAAAAGGAAAATTATAATAAATTTTATTTATTAATAAAATATCTTTATATCAAATTTATAAAAAGAAAATTCATTATCAAGTTATCTAAAAAAAATCATTATCAAATTTTGTTATTTCAGTTTACAATTCTGTTCAATTATCGTAACTAAATAATACTGACAAATCAGATTCACGCGTAAATAACAAAAGAATTCCGAGTTGAATCTTGTAAAGTTATAAAATAGCAATTGAATATAATATAACTATCCAAACCAAACTTGGGTGATTGAAAAAGTACAGAGACTGGCAATTGAGACTACTGAACCAAAATCATAAATTGATGATACCACAATGACCAAAAATATAATAAAGTCTAAAATTTTAATAGTAGTTGATATGCTATATGTACTTAAATGTATGTATTCAGTTTTGAGCAAGTAACTTGTAATGAAAGTAACGTGAACTCAGTTTCCCACTTTTATTGGCAAACCTGAATTATCATGTGAACACTCAAGGGGCTGGAATAACTATTTTATTGATAAATTCTTAAATACTATAACAGCATTAAAAACTTATTATAGCTCTAAGAAATTGATAATTTTGTACAGAAAAAACAAGACTGGTGAACAAATATTTAATTAATTTTTAATATACTATTTGTAATTAGACTAGTGAACAATGAGTGTGAATTATGACATGTAAAGTTTGCCAGTGACCAAGAGGAATTCCATTGGAGTGTGATATATGTTGTAGAACTTAGAAGAGATATGGCAAATCCACCGTATCTTTGTGTACATTATCTTTTAATATAAACTATGATAATTTGGAACTATGTGGTCTCCAACTCAATGTCACTAACACACTAAATTTGCTCATCTGTTATAAAACTATTTAGAAGATATGCCCCACTATTTAGAAACTTGGAGGACAATTATTAAGCAGATGAAAAATAATGCATATAAAGTACTCCATAAACCATATAAGTTAAGAAATAATCACTTTTTCTCTCAATGAGGTTCCATATAATACCATTTCTTGATACTATAAACACTTAAAAGAAAATGTGTATTGGCAAACACTTTTTATTATTTTATAGCCACAGTCACATCACTATTTTGTGTTCCCAATTGAAATATGCATTGGCAATAAAAATAATCTACCAATCTCTGCAGATTCAATAGTTCCAAATCAATAATAAATAGTGTGGTATCCCTGCAATTCTAAAGCAAATTCAAAATAAGCCAAACTACAACTCACATTGGAGCTAAAAGATGAATATGCTGATTTTCAAGTGTCTTCAGATGGCTTTTCTGCTAGTTTTCTCTAGCAGATACACTATAGCAGAAAAGGAAACACAGCATCCTAAAAGAACATACATAATTCACATGGACAAGTTCAACATGCCAGCAAGTTTCGATGATCATCTTCAATGGTATGATTCATCGCTAAAATTAGTATCAGAAACTGCAGAGATGCTGTATACCTACAAACATGTAGCTCATGGCTTCTCCACAAGGCTAACTACTCAAGAAGCAGACTTACTCACAAAGCAACCAGGAATTCTCTCGGTTATCCCTGAAGTTAGATACGAGCTTCACACAACTCGAACACCAGAGTTCCTTGGATTGGAGAAACCAACAACTCTACTAGGGTCCTATGGGAAACAAAGCGATGTGATTGTCGGAGTGATTGACACTGGTGTATGGCCTGAACTAAAAAGCTTCGACGACACTGGACTTGGACCAGTACCCAGTAGCTGGAAAGGGGAATGTGAGACAGGTAAAAACTTTAACTCATCAAACTGTAACAAAAAACTTGTTGGTGCAAGATTTTTTGCTAAAGGCTATGAGGCAGCTTTTGGACCCATTGATGAAAAGGCAGAATCAAAGTCACCTAGGGATGATGAAGGGCATGGAAGTCACACCTCAACTACAGCAGCAGGTTCTGCAGTTGCAGGAGCAAGCCTCTTTGGTTTTGCTTCTGGGACAGCAAAAGGCATGGCCACACAAGCTCGAGTGGCCGCTTACAAAGTGTGTTGGCTTGGTGGGTGCTTCACAACAGACATAGCTGCTGCAATTGACAAGGCCATCGAAGACGGAGTCAACATCCTCTCTATGTCTATTGGTGGAGGTTTAACGGACTACTACAAAGACACTGTTGCAATGGGAACTTTTGCAGCCATAGAACATGGAATACTAGTATCCAGTTCGGCAGGAAATGGTGGACCTAGTCGAGCAACTTTGACTAATGTTGCGCCATGGATAACCACTGTAGGTGCTGGAACTATAGACCGTGATTTCCCTGCCTATATCACCCTTGGAAATGGGAAGAGATACAACGGCGTGTCTCTTTACAATGGAAAATTGCCACCTGATTCTCCACTGCCACTTGTTTATGCTGCTAACGTCGGCCAAGATTCGACCGATAGCCTGTGCAGCGAAGATAGTTTGATTCCTAGTAAAGTTTCAGGAAAAATAGTGATATGTGACAGAGGAGGAAATCCTAGAGCTGAAAAGAGTTTGGTGGTCAAGCGTGCAGGAGGAATTGGGATGATTTTAGCAAACAAAGAAGATTATGGGGAAGAGCTAGTTGCTGACTCCTATCTCCTCCCTGCAGCAGCTTTGGGAGAGAAAGCAAGCAATGAAGTAAAGAAGTATGTTTCTTCTGCTCCCAAACCAACTGCTAAAATTGCATTCGGCGGTACCCAATTAGGGGTTCAGCCATCCCCGGTGGTGGCAGCTTTCAGCTCTAGAGGACCAAATATACTTACACCAAAAATACTCAAACCCGACCTTATAGCTCCAGGAGTCAACATTCTAGCTGGATGGTCAGGGAAAGGTGGACCAACTGGCTTGGCTGTTGACACAAGGCATGTGAGCTTCAACATCATCTCTGGCACATCCATGTCATGCCCCCATGTAAGTGGGTTAGCTGCTCTTCTTAAAGGAGCTCATCCAGAATGGAGTCCCGCAACTATAAGGTCTGCCCTCATGACCACATCTTACAGAGCCTACAAAAATGGGCAAACCATAAAAGATGTCGCTACTGGGATACCTGCCACGCCGTTTGATTATGGTGCTGGGCACGTGGATCCAGTAGCTGCTCTTGATCCCGGTCTTGTGTATGACACTACTGCGGATGACTACTTGAGCTTCCTATGTGCCTTGAACTACACTTCATTTCAAATAAAGCTTGTTGCAAAAAGAGAGTTTACCTGTGACAAAAAGATTAAATACAGGGTGGAAGATCTCAATTACCCGTCTTTTGCAGTTCCAATTGACACAGCATCAGGCGTAAAGGGTGGTTCTCACAAATCAACCACCGTCCAATACAAGAGGATTTTAACTAATGTAGGGAACCCCGCAACTTATAAAGTTTCAGTGTCATCACAGTCTCCTTCAGTTAAGATTACAGTTGAACCACAAATACTTAGTTTCAAGGCACTGAATGAGAAGAAAAGCTACACTGTCACATTCACGTCTGATTCAATGCCTTCTGGTACAACCAGCTTTGCTCATCTGGAATGGTCGGATGGGAAACATAAGGTCACCAGTCCTATTGCTTTCAGCTGGACTTGACAGTGACATTTCAAGACCCTTACTCTGAATTACCTTCTGCGAATATTATCCAAGTACGAAAATAATTGTATTTCTCATTAGTCTGTTTTTGGTCCAGCAAAGAAGCCTATAATAGAGCTGAATATGTACCTCTTTGCTGTGATTCCATGTAAAGAATAATTTTATACAGAAAAAAAGGATCTGTCTTTCAATTATAAAAAGAAATATAAGTTACTTTGTTTCCTTCCAAACAATCAAAATCACCAATAAACACAATTATGAGCAACTCCATTTGAATTTTTAAAAATCTAACAATTCTAAGAACAATTCATTCGCTCAAGTGATTTAATAGGATGATGACATTTGCATATGAGCCCACAATTGGCTGTATGGCTAGATTCTCCCCCAAACTTTGTAAAAGCTTAACAAATGAAAAATGAGAAAAATAATTTTACTCCTTTGAAAGAGAGACACGTTGTAGATGTGAAAATCTTAGTATTTTTGCTCATGCTAGTCTTTTAAAATGAAATCCTTAATGTACTCTTTTTATTTTTAAAAATGGTTATCATTAATTATATAAGCTAGTGTTGGTTATAAGCTCATATTTTTATAATGATATAAGCTCATAACTTCTAAATTCAAGTACACCCAATGTAATGAAATTTTGAAATAAAGCTCAAGATTTCAATATGACACTAACTGTTCTCTTACAAAACCATACGTTACACAAGCAACAATACATTATGTGTTAGTATCTTTCTGAAAATGTGATCAAAATCAGACCCTACATTCAAACTAAACAACATCATTGAGAGTCTTTCTGAAAATATGATCAAAATAAAACCCTACATTCAAAACTAAACATCATTCAGAGTCATCTGCATACTGACAAACAGGAAGGTAGTATGTATCAAGTTGCCAGTATCTGTGTTTAACACCTTCCCAAACTTGTTCCCCCAAACAATCCTTAACAGGCAATGGAATTAATTGTGTGGAATACCCCAAATTCTCAAGCTCAAGAGATACCAAGTGGCAGTACACAACATGGAAAAATGCATTACTACCACAAAGGCCATTGAAGAAAGAGTATATTCCACCTGGCTTCAACAAAACCGGGAGATGTTGGTGGAACTCTCTTAGGTCTTCATAGTACTCCCCATAGGTGTCGAAGAATATCCCTGAAAAAAAACTCAAAACACATCAAAGAATTTAGAGGCACAACCCAACTAAAATTACCAGGCATCACAAGTTCACGACCAACCAAACAGAACAAACAAAAATCCTTCCTACGCTTTTCACAGAAGCAAATCTAGCATTCTTTGAAAGCATCTGGGAAACAGCTACAACTTTCACATATTTCCAAATATCTTTGCAAAGTAAAAGCTCATAGTCGTATGTGTGTCTAAGAGTTATCAAACTTTTAACATCAAATAAGTGTTTTTGGTTCAATGGTGCATTGTATCAGAATTAATTTAACTTCCTATCAACCATGATTGGTGAAAAATAAAATACATGTGTTTGGTTTCTCTCAAATCCATTATTTTTGCAAAATTTGTTACTACATAACCACAAAAAGTGTGTATTTTAAGTTAACAACGCGAAAAACACTCAAAAAGACGACCCGATCAATCAATTTTAGTGCTCAAATTAAACATTGATGTTTATATGAACACAAGAATTAGTTATCAATTACCATCATATGTTTCAAGCTGAGACAGAACATCTTGCCAACGACCAAAAACGATCGTAACATTTTCCTTCTGACCCCAACCCGTTCGAATCATTCGTTCATAAACCTCAGGATGAGCCTCAACAATAGTATGTTTAACAGGTGAATATTGCTGTATAGCAGTATCAACAAGACCCATTCCAAATCCAATATTAAGAACATGACCACCTCCTAAACAAATAGCTTTAGCATGAGCTTCCATCAATGGCTTCTCCCATGCCATCATCACAGCTTTACTATCAGCATCCATAATTTTATCTTCACTAAAACTAACCCTATCTTCCAAATAATCATAACCAGACTCAAGATTTTTCTTTTCTTTTCTAGCAATTGTTCCCAATACTAATTCAGATCGAATCCCTAAAAAATCAAAGTACACACATAAATGAGGCAATGCAATTTCAAATTTAGCAGAGTTTGTTGATTAATTAGAGAAAATAAGAGTGGTTTGAATTTGGTACCGGCGTTGAGGAGAAGCTCATAGGCTTCTTGGTGACCTTCTTGCATTGCGAAATCACCGGCGGAGAGGTTGGAGGGAGAAAGAGCGTTCCATGGGGAACCGGCGGTGAGAAGGAGGTCGAGGACTGGTGCATGACCGTGTTTTGCGGCGTGCATAAGAGGAGTGAGACCATCGGCGTCGAAATGAGTAACGTCGGCGCCGGAGTCGATAAGAGCTGTTACTTTCTCGGTGTCACCTTTAATCGCCGCCTCGCATAACTCTTCTTCCTTCATTTTTGCGACACTTCTAAGTTCTAACTCCAAAACCTCAGCATTTCTTCACTCTCTTTTTGTCTTGCTTGTTTTATTTTAAAAATACAAATTAGTATTTTTTATTGTTTTGAGAAAATTGTTAAAAATAAAAAGGCTACATTTTAGTAAATGATTTTGTATTAAAAAACTATTACTTTTAATAAAAATATAATAACTCAATAATGTAGAGAAACACCGCTGAGATAAAAAATTACAATAGGCTGCAAATAAGTAGTCTAATTTTCTTGAAAAGGAGCAAAAAAATATGAAAAATAAATTACTCTTTCTTGAAGAAAAATAAATTGTACTAGTCTAATTTCTATGATGAAGTAAGATGTGAATTCCGTTGACAAGAAGAATCAAATGATTTTTTTTTTTAAATATTCCTCAAAAAATCAAATATTTCCACAATACCCCTTATTTTAAAAAAAATTCCAAAATACCCCTCAATTTTTGCAGAGATTCCCCTGCACAGTGGGGACCTCAATGGCGACACTGGGAGTGTAGCCACCTCTATGTCAATGGCGACACCCCCAGTGTAGCCATTGACTTTGCAGCTTTTTTTCTTTTCTTTTTCTGCACGTGAACAGTGATGGCAGAAGCTGCAGGTCTGCTATAGAGAGAAGGCAATGGCGACACTGTCAGTGTAGCCATTGCAGTGCAGGTGGCGACACTGACAGTGTAGCCATTGACCATGTTTTTTTTTGTCTTTTACGTGTTCTGCATGAGGGGACACATATTTTAGGGTTTTTTTTTAAATGTTTAATAATTTTTCACTCATCTCATTCTATAAATACCACACTTCATACTTTCATTTTCCACTCACTAACTCTATCTTCTTCATTTTATTTTTACACTCTCTTCACTGTTTTTATTTTATATAAGTAATGACATCTTCTTCAAATAACCACTTAGCACCAACCCGTTTATTTTCGGTACAATTTGATGACCGCGAAGAACGTTTCTTATTAGAAATTGGAAAATTAAGTTCTCTTGTTGCTTTAAAGAACAAGATTCAAGACAAATACTTCTTCAAAAAAGGTGAACATATAAAATTACATTAAAAAAAATACATTTACGAAGAGGTTCCCGCAGCATTAGGACATTCATTAGCATTATGACCCGGCACCCGACATAAGCCACACTTTCTCACTCCTTGGTGGAAATCGTCCATTTCGGTTCTCATGCGATTCTTTTGTGGACGTCCTTTCTTGACTCTTTTTCTATCGGTACGGGCGCAAAGTCTGTCTCCTTCATAGTCAGGCCAAAAGCTTCTGCCTTGAATTACTTGGAATTTGCCAGCATACACGGCACATACAGTGGCAACTTTGTACACGTCATCGATGAATTGATGATAGTCAATGCGAGCATAAGAACATGCAGCAATAACATGCATACAAGGCATATGTAAAGACTGAAACTTCCCACAGTCGCAACATTTTGCTCTCAAGTTTACTTTAAAATTATCCATCGGTCGTCCTTCACGAGGATCCTCAGTTTCTTGTACTGAGAAAGTTAGATCTTGCCTATTAAACCAAGTGATGACGTGTGTGTTAGCCTTATTGAATGCCTCTTGAATCCTTTCCTGGCACGCTTCTGTATACTCCTGACGAGAAGTGTACACAGCTGCTGCATCTCTTGATCGCCTGAAAAAAAGTTCTACACACTTGTAGAAGGTTGATGTGACCAAAGATGTGATAGGTTGGCTTCAGATTTCCTTGTAAACTGAGTTCATTGACTCGGCAAGATTGCTCGTCATGTGGCCCCACCGGCGACCTCCATCAAACGCTTGCGTCCATTTTGCTTTATCGATTTTACTAACCCAATTTAAACCCGGTATGCTTTCCTCCGCAAGTTTTTTTTGCCAATACTAGAACGAAGACTCACTTGGTGCATACCCTATATTGCAAAGGATAAAAATATATTTAGCTTAATGTGTTAGCGGAAAAAGTGTAACCAAATTGCAGTAAAAATTGTATATTTACCCATATTAAAAACAAACTTCCGTATTTTTTTGTCTTTGGGTTTGACTTCCCTCACGAAGTTCTGGACGATGTGTCGGATGCAGTACACATGCGACGACGAGAGAGGATTATTCCATCCATTAACAGGATTATCATAAGCACTTTTAATAGACGGGTGCCGATCTGAAATAATGCAGATGCCTTCTTGTGGAGTTACGTGCTCTCTTAAATTTTTAAGAAAGAAGTTCCATGCTTCCTTTGTCTCTCCTTCCACAATTGCAAACGCGACCGGGAAAATATGGTTGTTTCCATCTTGGGCAATGGCCAACAAAAGCGTCCCCTTATACTTTCCATTCAACCAAGTTCCATCAACTTGCACAAGTGGTTTGCAATGCGCAAAACCTTCAATGCATGGTTTAAAAGCCCAAAACACACGATCAAAGAACACTTGACCTTGAATGCCTGTTGGACTTGTCTCCGATCTGACAATGGTTCCTGGATTCCATTGTTCCATTACCATCAACCATTGTGGAAGATCGTGAAACGAGTCCACCCAGTTTCCACAAATTTTTTCTATTGCTTTGTTTTTAGCATTCCAAGCCTTCCTATAGCTAATTGTGTGGTTGAATTTTTCTCTGATGTAAGCAATTATAACCTTCACCGAGGTGGAGAGGTTATCTTTCAAAATTGGCACAATGATTTGAGATATCAAAGAAGCATCAAGTCTGGGATGATCTTGAGACAAACCAGAAGATGTGCAAGTGTGGCTATTTTTGATATTGACAATACTCCAAAGTTGAGTTTGCTCGCTTTTTGACGCTCTCATTGAAAATTGACATTGTGGTTGTTCACATTTAATGACATACCTTGTCTTATCAGATTTTTCAATTTTATACTGTGCTGATTTGTTGATGTGGTAATTTTTTACTGCTTGGAGACAATCTGCCTTGGTGTGAAAAATCATCCCCACCGATATACCCGCATCCACTGGAAGTCTTTGAGTTTCATAGAGTAAAACACGAGTTGGATCATCGACTGTGTCGTCTAAGTTTCGCATGAAGCTTGGAGGATTGTATGCTTCTCTCACATTGTCATCAGCATCGTCGTTGGCGTCGTCACTTTGAAATAATAGTTCTATATTTTCCTCTTCATCGCCACTATGATCACTAACTTCTTCTGCATAGTTTGGTACTTCGTCGAGACGTTCATTATTGGTCGGTGCATATGTCGAACTTGACGGCTGTGATGGTTGTGGGTATGACTGTGGTAGTTGTGCGTTTGAGGACCAATATGGTTGCGACTGAGGGAGTGGTGCGTTTGAGTACGACCATGGTTGCGACTGCAACTCAGTGGGTGGTGAATTTAAATCAAGAAGAGGCAATTGTTGGTAGTTGTCGTGATGATATGAGGAATGTGTTTGGTCAAACGGAGTCCAAAGCTGAGACTGCGTGAATGGTTGTGATGTTGGTTGTGAGGTTGGTTGTGAGGTTTGATGTGGTTGAATATGCGTTGAAATTTCAGGCGACTGAAATGTAACATACAAGTCAATATTTCTAAGGGTAGGATATTGACGATGAATGCTATACATATACTTAACGTCATTATCGTCGTCAATCTTCATTTCAATGAAATAGCCATTGCCATCATGATCACTCATCGGATGTCTATAAAAAATTTCTTCAATCACTTCATTGCCTCCCACTTTTTCTTTTATTCGTTCTTTTAAAAACGTAAAATTACGCTTTGTACTGATCATAAAACCTATTTTGTGATCGCTTTGAAATTTCACATGGTCGCCGTTTGTAACAACACGTTGTCCATTGTAAAAGCACATTACATGTACTTGTGATGCCATAATGTTAAATAAATTTGTGAATAAATATACTTAAGTAGGTGGATATTTTTTACTACAATTATTTGTGGAAAATTTGAAGGTGTTTGAAATAATTTTGAGAGTAACAATATATAAATAGATACAAGTTCATATTTTTACATGTTAATAGTTGAAGGTCTATAGGATACACGTTTACACGCATGCTGGAAGCATGGTTATTATTTTAACCCATGAACAGTGATTGCGGCAACCCCAATGTCGCCATCCATGGTCAATGGCGACAGACCAGCAGCCGCCACCTGCTTTTTGCAGGAATCTATGTGCTTTTTGCAGGAATCTTTGTGATTTGGCAGGAATCTCATTTTTTTTTTCTTCAGTTTTTGTCGGTGGCGACAGGCATCATGTCGCCATGTGCTAACGGGTTGCGACGATGTCAGTGTCGCCATTCCCTTTTTGCAGGTTTTTTTTTAATTTTTGCAGGAATCTTTGACTGCATGCTTTGATATAAATGCATGCATTTTACCTCCTGTTAAATCACACAGTTCTGCGAAAATCACACTGTTTCTGCGAAAATTGATTGTGTTCAAGAAAATATGGAAGCTGGATATCTTGCATGTGTTCACTCATACGGGAAAAAAACAATGACTGAATTTGGTGTTTATAAATCCTGTTTTATTCCGGATCGCTGAAGATATTAGCATCACAGATTTAAAGGAAAAAATACGTCAAGTAACAACAAATGAAAGAAATATTTGGGAAGTTTGTTATCGAAGTCCATTTTTAAACAAACATGGAGTTGTTTCGTATGAAGAAAAAGAATTGCGATGTGATAACGATGTACGTCAAATGTTTGAAATTTATTTAAAATTTCAAACATTTACTGGGCCAATTGAGTTGTATGTCAAATTTCTTCGAACGGCCGATGAAATTATAGAACTCTGTCAAACACCGTCAAATGATAATTGTATGCAAGTTTAATTTTAATTGTTATTTACATATGTAATTGGTGTTTAAGTGTACTCGATGATTGAGTGTTAACTAAAAATTATATTATGTTGGATTGAAAATTGATAATTTATCTATGATAGAGGCTTCTAGTTCCTTTCTTGCATTAATTGAAAAATTATATACACTAATTTTACTAATACTTAACTAATACACACTTACTACTACTCTCTCTCACTCACTCACTCACTACTACTCTTATACTATCACTCACTAACTCACTTACTACTACTCTCTCTCACTCACTCACTACTACTCTCATACTATCACTCACTAACTCACTTACTACTACTCTCATACATCACTCACCAACACTATAAATAAACATCTCCACTACACTTATTCTTCACTTCAAACTACTTCTTCTTATTCACCCAAACTTCTAAATCACTTCTCTAAACTACTACACTACATCACTTCTCTAATACCTCCTTCTAATACCTTCACAACCATACTCCTTCACAAAATGTCAAATAATTTATTTCTTGGAGATGACCATATTTCAAAAAGTACCAAAGTAAGCATAATTTTCTGTTATAATTTTATTTCTATTGAAGTTAATTATAGTTATATTATATTTATACAATTTTTTGTATTTATAAATTATTGTTATGTTATAATTTTATTTAGTATATAGTAATAACTAAATAATTTTTTTAGTGATTTTTTAGGTAACAAAAAATGATAAAAAGAAAAAAAAAACAGAATTATTTAATTAGGATATTTTTTTTATACAATTTTTTGTATTTATAAATTATTGTTATGTTATAATTTTATTTAGTATATAGTAATAACTAAATAATTTTTTTAGTGATTTTTTAGGTAACAAAAAATGATAAAAAAAAAAAAAACAGAAATATTTAATTAGGATATTTTTTTTATATTTTAGTTATATGTAGTTATATTAAAATAATTATAGGTATATTATATTTATACAATTTTTTGTATTTATAAATTATTGTCATGTTATAATTTTATTTATATTATATTTATACAAAATTTTTATATTAATTGTTTTGTGCAGTTAGCAAAGGATTTACTTAGTAGACCGCGCATTCAATCACACTTTAAGAAGCCGCATCCTACATTAGTTCCATTGTTGGAACAATGTGGTTTTGGTTCCGTCATCCGCTTGCGAAAATGTGACTTAGATTGGCACTTAATATTAGCTATGGTGATGAGGTGGAGACCGAAGATGCACACATTCATTTTACCAACCGGGGAGTGCACAATAACTCTCCAAGACGTCTCTATGTTATTGGGGGTAAGAATTACGGGAAATGCTGTTACTGGAACAATCAGTTCTTCTTGTTTTGACAATATCCCACGATTATTGGGAATCTATGATATAAATAAAGAGCACGGATATGCTATTAGGACAAAATATTTACAAGACCATCTTGATGGGATGCCAGATAATCCCACAGGGGAAGAACTAATGCAATATCTTAGGTGCTATATTTTATATTTGCTCGGTAGATTTATACTACCTGACAGATCTGGCGACCGAGTACATCTGAAATATCTCGCCCTGTTGGAAGATATACCAACTATTAGAAGTTATAGTTGGGGTTCGGCTTGTTTGGCTTCATGTTATAGAGGTTTGTGTGATGCGGCAACTCCCTCAAAAAAGAACACTACAATGTCCTTATGTGTGATACTTATCCAGGCATGGGCACGTTGTCGTATTAATATATTTGAACGTCTAAGAACTGCACCGCCACGATACGATTCACCATTGGCACTTAAGTAAGTATATATTATTTTTTAATAATAAATACAAACATATGTATATTTATTATGCTATTAATTGTGAAAATTACATATTATTTCAGGTACGTTGGCCCGGGGACGAATTATAACGGCGATCCTTTCAATAATATAACGGCCGCTAATATGTTGATCGATCGTTTGCAGCCACATGAGGTAATATATATATGTTCTATATTTTAAATTGATATTTTTAAACTAAATGCATACACTAACAAATCTCTATTTTTTTTTTGTAATTATCAGTTTACTTGGGTTCCTTACAATTTTGCGGTGGTTGACCCGGTGTATCCAGAGGACGTTGTCACTTGGTCGGCAACAACATATCTCATTAATTTTGAGATTGTTGAGTTTCATCAGACCGACAGAGTCCGACCACAATTTGGACTTATGCCTGACAGAAACGACAACCACCAAATCATGACACAATACTACAGCATAACCTTGCGAGCGAACGTACACGATTGGCACAGATGCTTTCAAGCCGAAATCCAACATTGGAATAATCGCCACCTTCGTGTTCTACAAGGAGATCCGGTAGCTAATTCGGGTCCATCGGCCGAGTTTCTAAGAGAATATCAACTAAACTACATGCCGTATGTGTCTGGCGATTATTATTTGAATGACCCGCGTCCTCGTCCCGATGTGCAACCACCACCATTCCCACAATCGTACACCCAACAACATTCACAACAAACCTTCTTCCCACCATCATATAACCAAGAAACCCAACAAACCCAACAAACCCAACAAACCTTTATCCCAGAACCACCAACATATACACCACAACAAACTCATTTTTCAAACCCACCATCTTATACCCCACAACAACAACACACATCTACCTCATACCACGATCCATATAACCAACAATCAAATCCATATAGCGATTCTGACTTTGTGACTCCAATGCCACAAACTCGGAATTTCTTCGACTTCGACCGCAATGACTTTGATTCACCGGGAACTCGCAATTTTAATGAAAGTTAGGCTCACTATAATACCGGTCAATCTACACAACCCCCCCCAACCAACCCAACAACTCCCCGATAATTGGGAATGGTCACACATGGTTGCATCGGACGATGTGTTAAATTCAATGTGGGCTGGTCAAGGTTCGTCGTCGGCTCCTCGTCAAGGTTACTCGTCAGCTCTGGGTCAAAACGTCTCTCCACGCACAGGCATTATAAATTTTCTTGGAGTGGAGGATGACACCGATGAGCATGAGGAATTATTGGGATTTGAACATCGCCAAATTAATCCTAGAAGATGCTTCACTGGATCACATTTATTTCCTCAACCTCCCCCCGATGCCCCCCAATAGTGTAATATTTGTGTAATAATTGTGGAATGTATATATTTGATTTAATTTTATAATCATTTTTTTTTATTAATTAAATTATCAAAATATGTTTTCAACTTAATTTGCCAATTTCTAATAAGAAACGTTCTTCGCGGTCATCAAATTGTACCGAAAATGAAAGTATGAAGTGTGGTATTTATAGAATGAGATGAGTGAAAAATTATTAAACATTTAAAAAAAAAAACCCTAAAATATGTGTCCCCCATGCAGAACACGTAAAAGGCAAGAAAAAAAAACCATGGTCAATGGCTACACTGTCAGTGTCGCCACCTGCACTGCAATGGCTACACTGGCAGTGTCGCCATTGCCTTCTCTCTGTAGCAGCCCTGCAGCTTCTGCCATCACTGTTCACGTGCAGAAAAAGAAAAAAAAAAGCTGCAAAAAAAAGCTGCACTCCCAGTGTCACCATTGAGGTCCCCACTGTGCAGGGGAATCTCTGCAAAAATTGAGGGGTATTTTGGAAAAAAAATTAAAATGGGGGGTATTGTGGAAATATTTGATTTTTTGAGGGATATTTAAAAAAAAAATGACCATAAAATAAAACAAGAAAAGATGGTCTTAACACTCAAATCACAAACAAGATGAATTCCACTATGTAAGACCTAATCTTCAGCAAAAACTGGACTTACTTGAACTAACTTTGTAATAGAATCCTTTCATTAGGAGTCATTCTGGTCTGGCGAGATGCCCCCACAAGCTGAAGAGCCACTGGCATTTATGTGTGAGCCATCAACGTTCATTTTTAACACACCGAGGTGGTTTTGGCCAAAAAGAATCGGAACTATCATTAATTATAGTTCTCTCGTATGTGTTCATTGAACTATGAATTTCTTCCGGTTGATTTATAACTTCGGACCAAAATGAATGGGCCATATAAAGACCAAAAAAAAGAAAAAGAATGGGTCATATCAGTATGTTGCTCAAAGATGAGAGTACTACAGTCTCGCCGCAACAAATTATCGACAACCCCAAATAATAGCTACCACGACCATGCCATAATCCGAATACCGTTGGTCGAGAGATTCTATTCAAACCATGTCAAAATTCCCAAGCTAAAGAATTTGCTCCAATGATCAATTTTGATAATATGATCCCAAAAAGGTTTCACATCATCACAATCTCTTAAGAAACACATAAGAGATTATGGTGCAAAAGTGCAACAAGGACAAATTTATAAGCAGATAAAACTCTCTTACAACGTTCTTCAGTTGTACACATACGAGCAAGCACTTGTCAAGTCCACACCAACGTGTACAATTCATCATTATCATCAACCATTGGAACAATGAATTGCACATCATAAGCGAATTTTATACTAAAGATGTCATCTGAAACATATAGCCATAAAGGAAAATCACGTTCATCTAGTGTTGGTGAACATACATATATATGATGAAAGTTGGCAACAACAAATTTAGTAATGAGGCTGTTGATCTTATGCCAATTTCAGTTAGGGCTTGTACAATAACTAGCGACAAAAAAAATCATTTTCTCCGATAGAATGATATTACTATTAAGATTCTCTAAGCAATTACGATTTAAAAACCATTCATCCTTTCAAAACTTCGTGTCTTAATCATCTCAAATAATCCAACGAAATATTATTAGTTCTTTTACTTTGTGTCTTTCAAACCTAATAATTTTAGATTTTTTTTGTCGGTTGAACTAAGACTTATAGACATATTTGTAAATGGTTACTTCGAACCCTTATTCTAAATTTATTTTATCAAAAAGAAGAAAAAAAACATTAGTTGGACACAAATTTAATTTAGGCGGAGATACTTATTATATTTTTTTTACTTCCTCTATTTCAAAACTGAATATTTTTTTTTTTTTTGGAAATTAAAACTGAATATTTTTTGTAGCAAAAACAAAAACTGATTATTTTAATCATTAAATATTTTACCATTCTTAATTTACAAAAAATCTTCTGTAAAAAGTAAATTACAAAAATTCTCCTGTAAAATAAAAATTACAAATATTCTTATACCAATTCCTTCTTCTGGATAATTTGATTTGATGGCGTCGAGTTTTGATCGATGGGAAAAAGATCCTTTCTTTAACGCCGCCGAAGAAGTTCAGGAATCTGCAGATAGGTATTCTTCCTTCCATTTCCATTTCCATTTTCTTTTTCGCTCTTTCTTTCCTTTTATTTATTTTTAAATTTCTTTCTTTTTTAATAATCTTCCATACATTATAATCTTTCTAATTTATTCCATTATTACGTTGCAAACATATGCCAATTCAAACCCTTTTGTTCATTTTCAATTTCATTCTATGATTTTGGATTTTGATTTTTTATTGTTATTGATTTTTCTATGATTTGTGTGTTTGAAGGGTAGAATATATATATAGGACATGGATTCATGCAATCAAAGATGCCTCCAGCCCTTGGAACTCCCATGAACTTCGCAGAGATCTTCGTACTGCCCTCGACACTGCTAAATGGCAGGTAATTCTTAGCTACATTTCACAAATTGGATGCAATGCACATATAAATATTTTGTCACATATAAATATTTTGTCAGGATTCTCTATTAGGTCATGACCGGCACACATACTAACATTTACTTAATTAATACTATTTAGCTTATGTGTCGGTCATGACCCAAAAGAGCGTTCTGACAATAATAATGACCGTGTTGTTGAATTGAAGTTGGTTTGGCAATGCAGTTAGAGGAATTTCAACATGCAGTCAGGTCAAGTTATAGCAAAAGGTCCGGCGATGATGCTAGAAATAGACACCAAGATTTCGTTGTTGCCATTGATGGCAAGATTTCAAAAGTGGAGCATTTATTACAACTGCAAGAATCTGTTCCTTTGGGTAGCAAGGCGTCTATGCCTTGGGTGTCGCTGGATGAAGGAGAGCGAAATGAGCTTGCATCGTTTCTTTCAGGGATGCCGTTGCCTCCGGATGGTGGCAAACCCCCCCTTGAATGTACTGGTAGAGGTAGTGAAAATCAACAATTAAGTAATATAGATTCATTTAGAGAAGCAGTGGAGGAGAAATCACAAGGACATCGTAGGGTGGCTAGTGCTAATGTTGATATTAGTTCTTGGAAAATTGCTGTTTCGGATAATGTGCAACAATCAACTTCCTCTAATGATTCTTCTGGTCCTATGCATAAGGGTCCTATGCATAAAGTAGCTAGTCTCTCTGGGTTTTTTAGTTCTGTGGAATCCATCTCTAAGTTTAAGTGGCCTAAGAGTTATAAGAAGCTTAAAGCAATGAATCATCGTCAAGAAACTGATAATCCACTACTACCGTCAACTGAATTCAATGGGGTGTGTTCTTAATCTTCTTTCTTTATCTATTAACAGAGATTTTCTCTTGTATATGTATATTTAATGCATTTGCCAAATTGATTAATACTTCAAATTTTTCACTCAAAAAAGGCTATCGGTGCTTGCAATGAAAGAAGTAAGAGTTCCCTTGATAGTTGTGATGAATGTTATGATAAGCCACTCCACGGGTGGTATGCGGCTTTCCTAAGACAAATTCAAAGATCTCAATACAAAATGCAATACAACCGGTCCGTTCAAGTAACTGTATGGATTGTTATTTTTATTTGCTTTATTGGTAAGCTCTGAATCTTTGTGTTTGTTCAAATAACTGTTAGGATTGTTATTATCATCTGCTTCATTGGTAAACTCTATATTTTTGTGTGTTGGTGTGTCTGCAAAAATGTTGGCACTTGCATGTTCTCAAAGTTTTAGTCATTCCCCCTGTACCTGCTTCAAAAATATGTATGCCAATTTTGATAATGATTTCGATTTACATTCTCTCGTAAAAGCTTTCTCGTTTCCCTTTTTTATCTAATCCTTTGTTGATGAAAGCTATTTCTTGGATTTATTTTTTCATACTTTTTGAGTTAATGATCTTGTTGCTGTTATATGTTTCACACACCGGCATGGGGTTATGTTAATATTTTAAAACTGCAAATCAACAATATGCAGTTTGTTTTGGGGGAACTTTTAAAGTTGTGTCCTATGGAATTGTATAGTTGAGTGTTTCTACCTCCCAAAAGGTGTGTTTGTATGCCTTCTTATGGTTTGGTCTATACTTGGTAATCTTTGAAGTTCTGGCCATATGCCTCACACTGTTCGAAGGACGACATAAAAGCTATATCATTCCAATTGCTCTATTCTATTGTTGTTGATATTAATATGGATGCATCAGTTCAGTTATATTCCTTTCATCAAATAGTATACTTTGGCTAACAATTTTGATTTATGTGCAGTTTTGATTGCATATTGCACAATGTAGATAGAAAGATGCAGATACATCATATATCAGTTTTTGGTTGGCACCAAATAAGGACATACAAACAGTCAAGAATCTTCCAATAGAAGTTCGGATTATCTACGCTGCCACTTAAGCAAGCGAGAGAAGTTTTTTATGGTTCTCGCTAGCGTACTTTAGTGTCAGTATAACACATAAAGTCCTGTTGATCCATTGATGTGCCACTTAGTCTCTTTCTTTCTTTTGGGTCCTTTATTGTATGTATTTTCTCTTCATGTTCTCATGAATTGTATAATATACTATAGTGGATCAACCTACTAACTGTTGTAATGTATACTATGCCTTCTTGATGTGAGAATTGTATAATATACCAGTTTATTCTTTGTACATACTACATACATATTGAGGATAAATTATATTATCTTCATTATTGTGAATGACTGAATTCACAGTATCTAATTATCTATTATCTTTTGTGATGGTTTCCTTTTTGAAGGATAAATAAATGAAAGCAGATCAATTAACTAATTTAGAGCTTGTGAAAAACATAAGAATTTTTGTATTTTCTTGGACAGGTTGTATATTCAATTAAAGCACTAACTTTGTATTAAATAACTAAAATAAAACAACAAATAACACTAAAAGCAATGATACAAACAATCGAAAATTCCATCCCAAAAAACGAAATAACTGGATTGATTTATTTATTTAATTTCGAAGACTTCCAAACACGGACTAAGGTCTAGACATCCCCCGTGATTTAGTAATGAACGGTGTCTGCTCTGATGACGACCCCTGTGGTTTACTAACCAACAGTGTCTGCTCTGGTGGCGACGCTGTAACCAAAATAGGTACAAGCAAAAAGAATTGGCACAAATAACTCTAAAAATGTTGCAGTTTTGGAACTAGTATCATCCTTGATAACAAAGGCACTCATTTCTTTGCTATTGGATTCCTTGTCCTCAACAACATCCATATCATCAACCTTGGCACCTTCAAGAACACCAACTTGGTATTTGAGGACTAAATTTTGAGCTGCTTTACTATGTCCAATAGCATCAAATTCCTTTGTTGCATTTTTCCCTGCAACCTCTACAATTACTTCTTCTCCTCCTGGATGTTCCTCCAAGAACTTTGTCACGTCCAACACCTACAAATTTAAAATTAATTTTCATGTCCCTTTTTAGAAGGCGTGTATGAAATTAATGAGATACTTAAATAATACTACAAAAATGTTGCTCCTTCCGTGTGACTATATACCAGCAACACCAAGCCTTAGGAATTTTCGGCAGAACATACAACCAAAAATGCTAAAAGAGGAATGGTTATAGGGATGACCCTCGTAATGGTCATGTCCCACATTTCGGCGACCAGAGCCCTCTAAAGGGTTTGATGGAAAATGCGTCAGAATATTTCCAACTATAAAATAACCGTATTAGATATACAATATTAGACACATTAGTTAGTTAAACTAATTAGTTACCAAACATCATGTGGCCCTCGAAAGGCCGCCAGAAATGTTGGTTTTCCCATGGCTTTTCCGCATTACTGGAAGCCGCCTATAATATCATTCTTTTCTTGTAGTGAAAGGATTAATTTACTTACTCTGCCGTTGATTACAAGCCAACAGTTTTTGTTGGACTTGTGTTGGGAGATTTGTGAGAGGGTGAAAACCTTTTGATTTGCCATGGATGTAAATGAGATTTGAGCTGTTGAGGAGCAATAAGGTTGGTAAGTTACACGACTTTATAGAATGGTGGTAGATGTGATGCATTATGTTGTTATTGCTTGTATCACGTTTTTAACTTCCTGTCTACGTTATCAACTACCAGTCTACCAAGTGGATAGGAAGATCAAACAAGCTTAAGATGTATCTGTCGTCTATTGGATTTTCAGGTAGGTGTGAGGTTAGCATATATAAAGTAGTACATTGCACAAGACACAAGTTGTGTTATGTGGCTCTTTCTTCTCCTCATAAAAAAAGAAGTTATACTACTATACTACGCCATGGTAGCTAGGATTGAAACTTGAACACATAAGTTTTTGAAAACAGTAATTTTTATTAACTGTATGTTATAGGAACTATACTTGCTTAGGCACAAGTCTGAATATATCGATCCTAGCGATACATAATCGTTTTTAGTGAGGTTTTTCTCCCCTTCTAATCATAATTTTTTTTACTATTCTCATCTGCTGTTAGTAAGGTCCTGTTTAACAAAATTGAGGTGATTTGAGCATGAAAACACTTGTAAAGAGAATTTACGAAATATAAAATATTCTAATAGTAATAAGTAATAGCTTCAGATAGAAAGTGGCCATATAAAATGATAGGTCAGCCATAGAAATCAAATTGTGTGATCACTAATGAAAAAATACTTGGTGTTTTTATTGCATTTTATGAATAAAAAAAGTTCAAAGTAGAATTATGGTCAATGTAATGTATTTGAAAGTTCAAAGTAGACTCGGTATTTTCAAGTGTCACCATGGTCGTAAAATTATAGTCAAAGTGGATTATATGAATAGTGCAAATAATCAAATTGCGAGACTTGAAAAATAATGAAATAAAAATGGCAAAAGTAATTAAAAGTTGCTTATATTCTAGACAAAAATTATGGATAAGTGTCATAAGGCACAAGTTACAAAAGCCTAAAAAAAAAAAGTTGAAAATAACAATTTTTAATCTTATATGGTGCGTTTGATCCGCTAAAAAGGGGATTGCCCTGTTTGATTTAAAACTGATTATGAGACTCAACAAAATAGGTAGTAAAGGACAGAACAAAAACAAGAATTTTTGTCTCCCACCGAATACATGACAACTTTTTGTTCGCAATACAACTATAAAAAATGCAAAAATATCAATTTTATTTTTTTAATATAGTAAATATTATTTGTACTATCTTATTGTGCACCGTAATGTTCTTTCCAATACTTCATGTTTTTTGCGAATTAAACCCACCCATAAAAAGTTAAATATACCACTTTACAATACAACTATTTGTTTCTTTAGCTAATATCTTATTTAAGTATACTGTTACCATTCAAAATCAGAGGGAGTATACTTATTTTTATTGAAGCCCACAAAATAGCAGTGACAAAAACCAGATATGACAGAAAGACCAAAGATAAATAATTACATATCATTCATTTCATAAACTGCTACTAAATGATACAATTAATGAAACTGCAAAGTTATGGACACAATTTGTAAATCTCCACAGGCTTCAAGTGTGTCCATAGGGCCATGTAACCTGCAATGGAAGACTGGTAATAGGTAGCAATCTACATTAAGCTGAAGGTTCAACGGTACAGATGCTATTGTGAACCTCTTACTTCTGAGCCGGGTTTTGACAATTCCATGTTATCACTTTTCTCCTTATTTTCAAATTCCACTCCTTGAAATGAGATCCTTGACAACCGATACCTGCTACCATAAGCAGTACCAAAACCCCAACCAAGACCTACTCCAACGCCACAGCCTCCACCTTCAAAATAAAATTGCATATATTTATTTTTGAAAGCTCAAATGCATAATACTTAAAATTTATATAAAAAGTCAAAATAAACTTGAACCTTACAAATAGTAGTCATTTTGTGGTTAGGGTGGGGTGACCTAGGGAAATTAAAGCAAACCCTACCCCATGTCCAATGGATATCAATATTAAATTAGACTAATTAAAAAAGAAGGATAAACATTAGCAATCAACTCACTACAAAGTCAAAACAACTACATTTGATGTAGAGCAGCGTCTATGGTGGGCCACCATAATAATGGAGCCTCTGCAGTGATTTTTACCCTTCAGCAGACACCTTTGATGGTAATATGGAAATCTTTCCATCATGCTTAAAGTCATATGGGAAGTTGCTATTAAGCAACCAACCATTCAGTACTGTTCGTATTTCCTAATTCCTGCAATCCAGTTACTGTCGCCCTCACAGTTACTGTTACAACATTATCATACCATTACTGTCATTGTTACCACCGTGCAGCAAAGGAAACCCAAACGAGATTCTCTCAATGTGGAGTCTAACGTCTCTGTTGAAGTTGTGAAGAATGCTACAGAACTTGAACCCACCTTCAAAGACAGTGAAACGATGCCCGCACGACAGCAAATTGGAGAGAAGTACCGGAGAACAAGTGTCGGAACTCAAGTCGAGAAACGACAACGTAGCATTGGTAAAACGCCTAGTTTGGACCCCAAATCGAGAACCACATTGGAATCTGATAACACGCGCGGTGGGGTTATACACAACTCTATTTTATATTAATTCAATAATTAATTTGTTAATTAGTATTGTGTGAGTGAGAATAATGGGGTTGGTGATGAAGTAGTAGAAGAGAGGTTTTGGGGAAGTTAAGGTGGAAGTGTAATAGTGAAGTGAGTTCATCACAGAAAAGAGGTCGTAATTGTTTGTTTCAGGGGTTAAGGTTTGAGGCAGAGGACAGATATTTTCTGGCGACTAAATGGGGAGGGGAAGAGGCGGCAGAGAGTGGGATAGAGGAGAAAGAAACGATTTGGTGAGGTGGATGCATAATAAAGTTTGTGAGCTTACTTAATCCAACAGTCTAGAAATATGGTCTTTTGTGGACCAGCTATTATAGCGGTCCACCATGGACATTGCTTGATGTAGAGGCCTACTAATTAAACCTCTATGATAATGGTTTTGGAGGAAAATCACCACCGACATTACATAGCATGACATTAAATACTGAAATTGATTTATTTATTTTTTTAAATATGAAGGAAGCCAGTTTCATGAGTATTATACCTGCACCAAGACCCAAGAAGTTCAATGGCATACCTGTCCACCAGATAAAAAGATAAAAGATCAGACTACTTAAGTTGGGGGAGAATACAGCAGCGAAAACTGAAAGATGTCACTACTCAATACACAACATTGAAGGAAATAATGGAGAATTCGACATTGAATTTGTCACAAGTAAATTGAGTAAGTCATAGAACAGGAGAAATGGTCTTTTCTTGGATTTTGATACTCAAGAAGGAAATAATGCAGGGAAAACAACATGTAGTAAATTTCTAACAACTGTAGTAAAAAAAATACTAAACAGAGGTGCATGTTCGGGTTTGAAGTGAGTTTGGCAGAATCACGGTGAGCAATCTTTGCAAAAGCTACAGTTTGGAGCTTCAACAAAATCATGATGCCACCGTGATTTTGTCAAATCATTTAGTTCAAAGTAAGAAAACATTAACAGCATCTATCCCTATTGATCTATCTTTTCTAGATAGTAAAAAGAAAGCCATTATTAGACTTTGTTATATCAGATTCAAACTAAGGATGAAGATTAACAGAATCTATCCCTATTGACCAATATTTGACTCTACAATAATCTGAGAAAGTTCTATTCCACCAATTTCTCAATCCTCTATATTTTCCAGATTCAATAATTATCAAATACATCATAGAATCAGTTATATAGTTGTGAATTGCGTTAATAACTTGGCTCAATAAAGAATTTAGAAATAAAATAGAAAGAGACCTCCGAAACCCCATCCTACACCGAAACCGCAACCAACACCGAAACCTGCAAAGAGAAGTGTGAATGATTTTTAGGGTTTGGAGAGGGATGAATGAATGTTGAGATTAAACAAATTGACGTACGTACCAAATCCGATGCCGGCTCCGTTGAAGTTAGTGATTACCATTGCAGAGAAAAGGATAGACAGGCTAAGATTGTTGATCTAACACAGTAGTTAAGCAGTTCAGTGTACTACGTACGTACAAACTGAAAGGCCTTTTGGACTCTCAAACTCTTACTGGACCTTATTCTTCTTTTTTTTTTAATATAAATTAGTGGCTAGAAATTTCAACCTTTAACTAATGGAAAAATATTTAGAGAAATATATTTTACAGACTCAAGGAAAAATAAAATAAAATATACATAACAGTAGTTATGACCTTTTTTGTTTTAATTTGTAATTTGTAAATAAAACTTTATAATGGAAGTTACACGTAGAAATGCCGAGATATTGCTAGCTCGACTGTCATAAATGTTAAAATTTCTAGTGTCGAACGTTATGACCGAGATTTGAACCCCGGTCACTCCACTTTATGTGTGTGAGTTTTCAATAGCTTTGTCATTTCGTCTATCAATAAAAACAAAAAAGATTAATGAATTTTAATTATGTCTTACACTACAAATATATTGAACGGATCCACAAATATGATCATTGCATGGATGAAGCGAATCTAATTTGCAATTTGATCAAAGTTCTATGCAGTCGAAATATTTGCAGCATTTACCTATTTGACACTTTTTCGGTCGTTGGATCAAGATCAGACGGTTTCAATTTAAAAGTTCCATATTTTGTATTCTAAAACAATTTTAAAAACTTTATTACAATTTTACCGTTCGATCTTGATCTAACGACCACAAATATATCAAATGGGTGAATGCTGCACTTCTTTTACTACTGCATATCTGATTTGCAAATATATAGCGTTGATTTGGGAGTGCTAAGTGACTGTTAAGTAGATCGATGGCTCTTTGTCTTTGGATAAGTTAGAAATCACCACGTTCAAATATTGTTAGTTGATTGTTACATTTTGTTCAATTTTTAACGAACTATTGAATCTATGCAAGTTATAATCACGTCAACCAAATTTTGGCAGTACAAAACTTGTTCTTCCTCTACATTTTTATCAAATTAAGTGCGAGCAAACCAGAAACCATATACTAAAACACAAATTCATCTCTCAGCACAACAACATTAGTAGTACATCAAAGAAACAAGACACTCAACATAAATGATAGACTCTTGTTAAAAGCATAAAGAAGTGGCACAACATAGATATTACTCCCTCCGGTATTAAATATAAGAAACATTATTTCTTAGGTTTATTGAACAACAAATGTACCTGACTTATATTATAAGTCAAATACATTAGTTATTTGTTTCTTATATTTAGGACCGAAAGAAGTATTATTCACGGAACAATCTTGTAAGCTCTAGTCTTATCTATCCAATTTATGAGAGAATTCTTACTATTTCTGAACCCCAAAAAACCATGTTCTTTAGCCTTATTCATGCTATCTACAATGTTTTCCAAACCAAAAGTAGCATCTGCAATCCACCACTCACCAACTTCTTCAAGCTTAGTAGGTTCAAGCTCATTCTCCTTCACAATCTCATCCCAAACATGACCCTTATCCTTCATCAACTCAGCTAACTTCAAACGAGGACCTTCCTCAACAAATCCATACTCCTCAATCCCAAACTGTTCTGCCAAAACCTTCCATAACTGCTTCCACTTGAAAACATCACCGTTACTACAATTAAAAGCTTCATTCTTCGCATAAGGATCAACCGCAGCCCAAATATGCTGTTCTGCAATCAAATCCGCATCAGAAGCCATATAATAATTCTCCCAAGCTCCCTTTGTACCGGGAAATCTCAACGGAACTCCCTCGTGCTTGCATATTGCAGCGTAAACGCAAAGTATGCCAACAACATTCATCAAACTATAAGGTGAAAATCCAAAAATGAGAAGAGGTCTATGAACAGACCAACTCAAACCTTCTTTCTTTTGGGTTTCTTCAAACAAAATATCTTCCTGAGTGTAATAGAAATTCGGTATATCCAAACGAGGTAGATCCTCTGTGAACGGCGTCTCGTGGCTATTAATCTTGCTAACAAGCTCAAACGGTCCTAAATAGTGTTTCCCTCCAGTCTGAAGGGATACATGGCGAAGATTTGGAGCGTTTGGGATAATGGCACGGAGGATGTTCCGTAACATGGCGCCATTAACCTCGCAGTTTTGTTCCTGGGTGGGACGGCTAGCCCAACAGACGTAGAAGATGTGTGTGATGTCGGTGAGAACTGAGAGCTTGGTTTGGGTATCGTTTGGATCATTGATGTCGCATTGGATGTATTCGATTGGGTGATCAGCATTCCAGGAGGGTCGTAGCCGCCTTGCAACGCCATAGACCTTCCACCGGCCACCTGGCGTGTCTGCCAGAGGTAGAATTTCGGCGAGGCTGTTGCCTACAATGCCAGTCACGCCGACTACCAATGCCACATTCTCGAAGCTTCCTGGTGCTTCATCTTCCTCCAATTTTTTCTGCACATAGAGAAACTAATCATTAACAATTGAAAAAAAAATGAGGGTAAAGACAAATGGAGATGGGATAGTGAAGAATGGTTGCCTTCGCAGCGCCTATAGCTCCGGACCACCACCAACTCATAGTTCAGATTGAGAGATCAGAGATCAAATGAATGTGAAGAGGATACAAAGGACCAGAGAGAGGAAATTGATTGTAAGTTGATAAAGGCTTCTTCATGGACAATGAGAGTACTGTATTTTAGGATATGTAGTATATTTGTTTGCATTATTCAACTTGTATTGATCACATAATTGTGGACCATGACATTCCAACTACTGCCTCAATTCTTGCTGTTAGCTATTGGGAGTTGGGACATTGCCAGGTCATTCACTTTGTATTTTACTGTAATCGATTGATATTACATGGTTCATTATAATTAATGTTGATTATTTTTCCATCTAAATAATTGACATAACTGCATGTGTTAACTATTTTGCTGAAACTTAGTTAACTCTAGTAAATAAGGTAAAACTCTTTCTGAAATAACAGTGTTCATGACAGATATATTGTGGAGAGATGTTTCTGATTGCAGTGTTAACAATGGTTACATTTATGCCTTCAAACCCCTCTAAAGTTTATTGTTTTTTTCATTATGTGTTCAAATATTTTCGACTAAACAACAGTAAAAAATAAAAATAAAAATACTTTTGCACTAAACTTTTTCATTAATGTGTAGCTCTCGCACTTGAGGTAGGTAAGAAACAAGATTGTCTTACTACTGCACTTACAATTTTAAGACACGCACAACAATTCTCCATCTTACTTTTAAATAAGTGGCGATGTCAATTTAACCATAAACCACTTTGCTACTCTCTAATGTTGAATTACTATTCAAGACAAATGATCAAATTCAAGCCCCACCTGAACCTTGATCTAGGAACCAACATCCACTTGCATCCAACCACCCATGGTAGTCCTACAAGCATCACTTTCACCTCTTCAATCCTCGGAACACCGTTTGCTCTCTTGAAGATCTTGCATCCAAATACTGTTGATTCAAAATTGCTTCCTTCTTCCATTTCCACAACCTAAAATTGTTGTCTCTGAAAAAAAAAATCGATGTCAAATTTAATATTTGTGGTCACTTGAAATATTTGTTCCCTTGCATTCTTGTGGACACCACCTGTTGTGAATTTTAACCTTTGTTCAACCCAAACAAGAACAAAGAGTTGAGCAAATAATATTGGAAACCAAACAAATCAGTTCAAACAATTAATGTAGCAACCATTTATAAAGAAAAACCACACAATTTTAAAAAAAAAATTCTCTTTAATTGTGGAATACTTAACATTCTTCATTCCATCATTGGGTTCTATAGTCTCATTCTCCTTTGAAGACTCTAAGCTAATTGGAGTATATTCTGCCTTTGGACTTTCTTTCTCACTTTTGCTATTAGCTTCTTCATTCTATTTTATGCTGGCAAGTGTGCATATAAAAATCAGCATTTACCCATACACAAACTAACCTCATTCCCACAAAAAATCAATAACATAATAAGTAATATTGAGGTGTTTAGATTGGTTGAAATGGTGTTACTTTTTCTGTTTTTAATTTGAGACGTCCAATCACAAATTAACAGTCATGATGATTCGAAACATCGTGAAATTGCATGGTTTCTCTAAAGCAGTCAATCTAAATCCATGGGATGAGGCGAAGAACTACAACAAACCCTGCACTAGCAGAGTAGCAGGAACACCAATAGGAGCAAAACTAGCCAAAAAGCCAAAGAAAAATAGAGGCAAAAAGCTACTGCCTGGGGGAATAGAAAGCACAAATAGAACACACATCAAAGCCTCTAATAACTATTCCACCTAAAAACAAAACAAACAAGCCAAAAACCAAATCACACAAGCCAATAGTAAAAACGCAGCAACCATAGCAGAGAGAAACCGAGAAGAAGGAGGCAACAGCGAGAACTTCCAGGATAGTAGAACGGGATTCCTATAAAGTTTTAACATACCAATTAGGTTCGTTATATTAGATCATGTACGAACTCTAATTAAGCACAACATTATTAGTACAACAATGAAAATTAAGCACAAAAAAATACAACAATGAAACAACATAGCTTCTCCTTCTTATACTATTTGAAGAAGCCGATTGCTTTGTTCACCACCCCACACAACATAATGATAAGAAGGATGGATACACAGTCACTTAAAATCATTGTTAAGCAACTCAATCCACAACATTTATTCATGGAACAATTTTGTAAGCTTTGTTCTTATCTATCCAATATATGAGAGAATTTTTGGTATTTCTGAATCCCAAAAACCCATGTTCTTTAGCCTTGTTCATGCTATCAACAATCCCTTCCCTTCCAATTATAAAATCCACAAACCACTCACCAATCTCACCAATCTTTGTTTGCTCCAGCTGATTCTCCTTCACAATCTCATCCCAAACAGGACCCTTATCCTTCAACAACTCAACCAACGTCAAACTTGAACCCTCCTCATATCCATACTCCTCAATCCCAAACTGTTCCGCCAAAACTTTCCATAACTGCTTCCACCTGAAAACATCACCGTTACTACAATTGAACGCTTCGTTCTTCGCGTAAGGATCCACTGCTGCCCAAATATGTTGCTCTGCAATCAAATCAGCATCAGAAACCACAGAATAAGATTCCCATGCTTCTTTGGTACCGGGAAATCTCAACGGAACACCTTCATGCTTGCAAATTGTAGCATAAATACAAAGGCTACCAACAATATTCATCAAGCTATAAGGAGAGAATCCAAAGATGGCTTCAGGTCTATGAATAGACCAACTCAAACCTTCTTTCTTTTGGGTTTCTTCAAACAAAATATCTTCCTGAGTGTAATAGAAATTCGGTGCATCCAAACGCGGTAGATCCTCTGTGAACGGAGGCTCGTGACACTTAATCTTGCCTACCTGACCGAACGGTCCTAAATAGTGTTTTCCGCCGGTTTGAAGTGAGACATGGCGGAGATTCGGAGCGTTTGGGATAACGGTGGTGAGGACATTCCTAAACATAGCCCCGTTAACTTCACAGTTTTCGGCTTCTGTCGGATGGTTGGTCCAACTGACATAGAAGATGTGTGTGACATCGGTGAGAACGGAGAGTTTGGTCTGGGTGTCATTTGGATCGGTGATGTCGCATTGGATGTATTCAATTGGGTGATCGCCGTTCCAGGAGGGTCGTGGCCGCCGTGCAACGCCGTAGACCTTCCACCTACCACCTGGTGTGTCTGCCAGAGGTAGAATTTCGGCGAGGCTGTTGCCTACAATACCAGTCACGCCGACTACCAACGCCACATTCTCGAAGCTTCCGGGTGCTTCGTCTTCCTCCGATTTCTTCTGCACATACAAAAACTAATCATTAACCATTGAAAAAAAAATGAGAGTAAAGGGACATGAAGATGGGATAGTGAAGAATGGTTACCTTGGCAGCGCCGATAGCTCCAGACCACCACCAGCTCATATCTTAGATTAAGTGATCAAATGAATGTGAAGAGGATACAAAGGACCAGAGGAAGCAAAAGGATTCTAAGTTGACAAAGGTTCCTTCATGGACAATGAGAGAGTACTGTATTTTAGGATATGTAGTATATCTGTTTGCATTATTGAACTTTGTAGGTTTCTGTAGAGTGACCTGAATCACATAATTGATCACACAATTGTAGACCGTACATTCCAGCTACTAGGAGTTGGGATATTGCCAGGTCATTCACTTTGTTTTTTATTGTTATTGTAATTTGATATTACACACTTCATTATAATTAATGTTGCTTACTTTCTATCTAAATTATTGACATAACTGCATGCTTTTAATTTATGGTTAGTTTCTATCTAAATTATTTATCTTGCTAACTACTTTGCTGAGACTTGGTTAACGCTAGTGTATATAAGGTGAAGCTCTTTCTGAAATTGCAGTGCTCATGACAGATAAATTGTGGAGAGATGTTTCTGATTGCAGTGTTAACAATGATGTTACATTTATGCCTTTCAGCCCCTCTGAAGTTTAGGTTTTTATTCAAATATTTATGAAGTTATATCTTCCTTTGGAACCAGCTACTAGTGATCTACTTGATCATTCAAGTATGTCATTCTTCAATGGCATATGAGCATGGTCTGCTACTTTGCATTTTACTTGTGTATGAGTGCGCGCAAGCTTTTAAAATATACCTATGAAACACATACACCTCTAGAATTATGTGTGACGTAGTGTCTGACATGTGTCACTCGTATGAGTCATTAACTTTGATATATGTGGTGCTTGAAGCATGAATTATGCTTACGAATGCTGCTATGCCTGGGATTGTACTTGTAGTAATAGAAAAGCAACAATTCAATACCATCCCCTAAGAATTAAAAAACCAATCAATACTATATAAAATCCCACTCTTTATGAGAGAAGTGAGAACCATACTTTATGCCTAGACTCTGCTAAGGCTATTGGGTGCCTAGTTGTCAACATTGAAACACACACCTTAGTGTATGTTTGAAAGGAAGTGTGTTTCATTCATCGCCACTTAATTGTATCAAATCTTGGAGAGACTTTGATATCATATTAGAATTTTTGTATTGGACCTAACTTAATCCTACAAAATTAGTTTGTAAGATGAAGATTATTCTCACTTATAAATATATTTTCAGGTCATCTATCTTCCAATATAAGACTTTTAACAGAAATGCACATTCATGTTTTACCTACTACCAAACAAACACATGCTTACTTAAAGGAATAGTGATTTTATCAATTTGAGACCCATATAATCTCCCACAAGCATACTGTTTACACAACTGCCTTGTAACTTAGATAATGTACCTCATGTAGTGTGCATACTGTTTACACAACTGCCTGTAACTTCCACAAGCATGTGTGAGGGAATGCGGATCAACATTGTCTGCCACTCTGCTGTCCAATTTATACACAGTTTGAGATCAGATGGTTTAAATCATTCGGTCAGTTTACACGGTAAAACGAACTCAACTGTCAACGAAGATTTCAAAGTTGTAAAGCAGTTACTGCAGGAAATTCCATTACCAAAGAATAGATTGCATAATATTATGTCATGAGTATTTCAGCACAGAACCATAACAAGACCGGAAATTAAGAACTGGAGCCATGTTTTTTCTAAAAAGAAATTAAGAGTATTCCAACTCTAAAAAGAGGTACTCCAGCTGAAAGAACTCATTTACAAAAAACAAAATCTCACATTACAACATTATTGGTACAACAATGAAATAGCACACACAGCATCATGATAAACAAGTATGAATGTACATTCTCTTTAACCCATTATTAAGCAACTGGAGTTCTAGTTTTACTTGTACAAAAACAGAAAGAAGATCCACAATATTTATTCACGGAACAATCTTGTAACCTTTGGTCTTATCTATCCAATATATGAGAGAATTCTTGGTATTTCTGAATCCCACAAAACCATGTTCTTTAGCCTTATTCATGATATCTACAGTTCCTTCCCCTCCAAGCATAAGATCCACAAACCACCACTCAGCAACATCTTCAAGCTTCGTTTGTGTCAACTGATTCTCCTTCACAATCTCCTCCCAAACAGCACCCTTATCCTTCATCAACTCCGACAACTTCAAACGCGGACCATCCTCGTCAAATCCATACTCCTCAATCCCAAATTGTTCCGCCAAAACCTTCCATAACTGCTTCCACCTAAAAACATCACCATTACTACAATTGAACGCTTCATTCTTCGCATAAGGGTCCACTGCGGCCCAAATATGTTGCTCTGCAATCAAATCAGCATCAGAAGCCACAGAATAAGACTCCCAAGCTCCTTTTGTACCGGGAAATCTCAACGGAACACCTTCATGCTTACAAATCGTAGCGTAAACACAAAGAGTACCAACAATATTCATCAAACTATAAGGTGAAAATCCAAAGATAACTTGTGGTCTATGAACAGACCAACTCAAACCCTCTTTCTTTTTTGTTTCTTCAAACAAGATATCTTCCTGAGTGTAATAGAAATTCGGTGCATCCAAACGCGGTAGATCCTCGGTGAACGGCGGCTCATGACTCTTAATTTTCCCGATCAGATCAAACGGTCCTAAATAGTGTTTTCCACCGGTTTGAAGTGACACGTGGCGGAGATTAGGAGCGTTTGGGATAACAGCACGGAGAACGTTTCTTAACATAGCGCCGTTAACTTCACAGTTTTCAGCTTCCGTTGGACGATTAGTCCAACTGACGTAGAAGATGTGTGTGACGTCGGTGAGAACGGAGAGTTTGGTTTGTGTGTCGTTTGGATCGGTGATATCGCATTGGATGTATTCGATCGGATGATCGGCGTTCCAGGAAGGTCGTGGACGCCGTGCAACGCCGTAGACTTTCCATCGACCACCTGGTGTGTCTGGCAGAGGTAGAATTTCGGCGAGACTGTTTCCGACTATGCCAGTTACTCCGATTACCAGTCCCACACTCTGGAAGCTTCGCGGAGCTTCATCTTCATCAAATTTCTTCTGCACGTATACAGAAAATTATAATTAATTGATAATTGATAATCGTAAATAATAATAATAATAATAAACAGAAATGGAGAATGAATGACTGAATGAAGATGAATTACCTTGGCAGCGCCGATAGCTCCGGACCACCACCAACTCATAATTGAGATGGAATGAAATGGATGAAGTGATTGTAGAGAGAATGGATAATTTATGTTTGTCTCTTTGAACTTCAAGTTATAGATTTGTCTGAGCTGGGAAGAAATTAGACGGGATATGTTTTATGTCGTGTCATTGTTATTATCTGGTGTGTGTGACAGTTGTTGCGAAGAAAAATAATATGCGTGGAGGATTTAATCTGTATAAACAGATGGTTGTTGTAATGAAAATAATCTCTCAAAATTGATATTTTGTAAAGGATAAATTTGGAAAATCAAAGATTATTAAATAAATGTAATCCATTTCACTTGATAAATTCAATTGTTGGAGCAGTTCACAAATCCTAATTAGATTAGGAAAAGTATCGAAGTTGTTGAGTTAAACGAAATGACGAGGTAACTTTGAGTACTCTATTTTGTGTGCATGAGATTTTATCTTTCAGTGTAGGCCATTTGATCTTATTAAAAAATGTGTCATTGAATTTCGAATGTCTACTATATCTAACAGTGCACTATTATCAACTAATTTTTTTCTCTATTTCTTCATCTTCGTTCCTAACTTCTTTTTCACCTTCATAACATCTTCAAACAAAACCCATAAAAAATACGTTAACCCAAAAAAAAATTATTATCTTGTCATGCCGATAATACAACTCAAATTCAAGATAAGAATTTTAACTAGAGAGACAAGATACGATAAGTTTCAGGACTAACTTATCATATCATGCTGCTTCACCAAACATTGGATTGAGACATAATATGATACAGTTATCCTATTATGCCTTTTATCTTGTGCACCAAACAGACCCTAATAGATTAAAAATATTCGTTTATATAACTGGTCTTATCTTGATTAGAGTCGACCTTTGTCCGGTGATGATGCTCTTCAACTCCAATGAGTGGGAGGAGAGTTAGTGAAAGTGTGAAGCAAATGTTTTAAGAATAAGAATGATGTATATCTAACTTCTCTAAATAAGAGGAGTATATATTGTTCCCAACGCTGAGCCAAAATCATTGATAAGCATATCAATGTCATCAATGGCTGTCGGAAAACAGTTGAAGAGTCACAATTGACAATAAATGTCAATGATGTCGACCATTACGGAAGGCAGAGCTTCCTTGACTATTGAGCAAGAGAAGGCGCTATTAGAGTTGTAGAGAAAAGAAATAAGAGAGGAGTACGATCGGCGACACGATGTTGGTGGTCGGTGGATGGGGACTGAGGAACTAAGGAGAGATGTGGGGAGGGGGGGACAGAGAGTTGCAGAGGTGTGAGAAAAGATGAGAGAGAATATCCGTTTTGTCCTAAACTAACCCCTAAAAATACCAAAAAATTTTGGTGAGAGTCCGAACAACTTCCCGTGCTTGCTGGGTTTAAATCACCCATGATCTCGGTCAATTTCATTTCAGCACTCAGTAGTCTCTAAATACTTAATCTGACGAAAAATTATTCCCAAAAAAAATCAAACTTGGATGCTCCAAGACAATTCATCTTAAGAAAAGTTCATTAATCACTTGACATTATCTTGGTCAAGGGGAGTTCATTAATCATTTGAGCTAATTGTCTTCGTTACTTGTTTTAGATTACTCCAAGTCAATATGAACTTTTATGTTGCAAATCACAGCACAGCATCGTTATTACAGCAAAAAAACAGAAAGAACTTATAGTGCAGTGGAGCTGGATTGTGCTGCCGAAAAAATTCATAAAAACACAAATTTATCTCCTAACACAGCATCATTATTACAGGAAAAAAACAACATGACAGAAAATAAATCACTATCTCCTTTGAATTTTACATTCACTCACTCATGGCACAATTTTGTAAGATCTGGTCTTATCAATCCAATATATAAGAGAATTCTTAGTGTTCCTGAATCCCAAAAACCCATGCTCTTTCGACTTGTTCATGCTATCTGTAAACCCACTCCCTCCCAAACTAAGATCAGCAAACCACCACTCAGCAACTTCTTCAAGCTTAGTAACTTGAAGCTCATTCTTCTTCACAATCTCATCCCAAACAGGACCTTTATCCTTCATCAACTCAGCTAACTTCAAACGAGGACCTTCCTCAACAAATCCATACTCCTCAATCCCAAATTGTTCTGCCAAAACCTTCCATAACTGCTTCCACCTAAAAACATCACCGTTACTACAATTAAACGCTTCGTTCTTCGCATAAGGATCTACAGCAGCCCAAATATGTTGCTCAGCAATCAAATCAGCATCAGAAGCCATGTAATAATTCTCCCAAGCTAACTTTGTACCAGGAAATCTCAAAGGAACACCTTCATGTTTACAAATTGCAGCGTAAACACAAAGTGTACCAATAACATTCATCATACTGTAAGGTGAGAAACCAAAGATGAGAAGTGGTCTATGAACAGACCAACTCACACTTTCTTTTTTACCAGTTTCTTCAAACAAAACATCTTCAAGAGTATAATAGAAATTTGGATAATCCAAACGTGGCATGTCCTCTGTGTATGGTGGTTCATGGTACTTGATCTTTCCGAATGATTCAAACGGACCAACGTAGTGTTTACCGCCGGTTTGAATTGACACGTGACGGAGATTGGGAGCGTTTGGGATGACGGAGGTGAGAACGTTTCTTAGCATAGTGCCGTTGATTTGACAATTTTCTGCTTCGGTTGGACGGCTTGCCCAACAGACGTAGAAGATGTGTGTGACGTCGGTGAGAACGGAGAGTTTGGTGACGGAGTCGGTTGGATCGGTTATGTCGCACTGGATGTATTCGACTGGGTGATCTGCGTTCCAGGATGGTCGTGGCCGCCGTGCGACGCCGTAGACCTTCCATCTACCGCCTGGTGTGTCGGCTAGTGGTAGAATTTCGGCGAGACTGTTTCCGACGATGCCGGTTACGCCGACTACTAACGCCACGTTCTGGAAACTTCTCGGTGCTTCATCTTCTTCCAATTTCTTCTGCATAAACAGAAAATCATTATAAATAAATTGAAATAAAAAAAAATTAAAAACAAATAAATAGAGATGGTGAGAGATGGTTGGTTGGTTACCTTGGCAGCGCCAATAGCTCCAGACCACCACCAACTCATAATTGAGATTGAGAGATCAAATAAAGACAATAAGAGAGGACAGAGAGAAGAGTGAGTGATGAGTAGAGAGAAAAGATGGTGAATCTGATTGGAAGTGTGTGAGTTTAGGATATGTTAATTTGGTTCTTATACTAAGATCATATGATTTGTGTAAAGGAAGATTTATTTATTGGTAGTATTACGTCGTGTCGTCGTTATCTGGTGTGAATTAGAGAATTAGAAAAAGTTGTTATTACCAACAAAAACATTCAACACGAGTTTTTTTTACTTTATATATTTTCTTGAAAGTATAAACACGATCTTATTTCTCTATATAAAAAAAACACGAGTTTTATTTTATACTTGTAATAATAAAATAAAGGGTTAAAGACAATTGAATTGTTACATTTTACACAATATTGAAGTATTTTTTATAATTAAATTTTTGAATTAATCTTAAACTTATCTTTTTATTTTTCTAAAAGTATTTCACTTATCTTTTTCAAAAGAATAATGATTTTTTTTTACTAAAAAAAGAATAATAATATTTGAACAACCAAAAATCGACAACTCTCTAATTTTGTTGCAAAATAAGAAGAAGTGGGTTGTCCTAAAAGTTGTCAACTTTTGATTGTTTAAACATTATTTCTCTTTTTTTTTTTTGGTATCTTTAGCCACCTACCTCCTTTTTCTCTCAAATCCTAGTTTTTTTTCTTCTTCTTCTTCTTCTTCTTCTTCTTCTCCATCCACCAAAAGATTTGTGGTTTTAGGGTTCAATTTTTGACCTAAAATTACCCTTCTAAATTGTTTTTTCCTCTCTTTTTATTCAAATAAGTGAGTTTCACATATATTTAATCTTTTCTTCGTGATTTTGTGTTTGTGATGGTCTTGTGCAGCGTTGTGTTGTGGTCATCTTGTAAAGCGTTTGTTGGTTTTTCTTTCCGGTAGCGTGTTTCGTTGGTTCAAATCGGCATATTCATCTCAACTCATTACTGATCCGATGAAGATTTGGACGTCAACGTTGCAGATTCGGGAGTATAAACATTCCGGTTACATTTATTTTGTCATATTTGTAGGCACTTTTATGATCCCGTTGTATGATATTAACCTAGACGCTGCAATATTGTTTGTAGATTCATCCGTTTCAGGTTTTAGTAATCTTGAATTTGTAATAATTCATGTATGTTTCAATTTGAATAAATGAATATTTTTTCAAATTAGCACTTTTATTTAATAATTAATGTATCTGATTTATAATACTCCCTCCGTAACACTATATAAGCAAAAATCACCTTTCTAGATTCATTGTAAAATTAATGTATTTGGTCTATAATATAGACTAGATACATTGATTATACAATATACCTAAAAAGATGATTTTTGCTTATATAGTGTTACGGAGGGAGTATAGCTTAGATATATTAATTACTAGATATATATATAAAAATATACAAATAATTAATGTAGCTGACTTATAAATACAGACTAGATGTCTAAGATAGTAGTAACATTTTTTCCTAAAATTGTAGTAATTTAATTTAGATTTCATGTGACCGACCAGAATATGTGTAGGCAGTGTAGGAATGTGACAGAATAATCGGGACTTGGTGGGCGGACTCGTGTGATTATTGATCAACCCATAAGTATATTTAAAAATAATGAAACAAGCGTCTCTCAAAAAATAAATAAAATGCAATGAAACATGGAGGAAAAGAATTTTGGTTGAATGAAAGTACCTTAAGTACGTTTTCTAATACAAAGTTATGTATCATTTTGGACGGAGAGGAAAGAATGGGACCATAATAGTATAATAGTAAAATTAGACTTTTGACCATATCTTTAATTATTATTCCACCTGTTTCTAAGTATAATTAAAAAAATGTCAAATATTTTGATTTTCACATTTCCTGTGGGGTTGGTGGTAGGGTGTTTGGTGAATTCTTTTATGTGTAGCACATGGGGCTTATTTTGTTGATTCTCCTGGGATTTATGATGTGGTTGCTACATTAATTTCTACTTCTCATGTGAAATTTATTGCAAGCCGTGGCAGCCACTGTATGCTTTGTGCGATAAAAGTTTGCTTATAAAAAAAAAATATTATTAAAATAAAAAAAATTAACAAGTACTTAGGCTCCGTTTGCCCCGGCTTATTTTCTACTTTTCTATTTCTCTTTAAATGAAGTAGATAAGTAAAAAATTATGTTTGACCTTATTTCTCCTTGCTTTTAACTTATTTACTTTATTTCTCAATTTATTTTACGTAGAAATAAGGTCAAAAATAATTTTTTACTTCTTTAATTTTTTTAAAAAGAAGTAGAAAAGTGGAAAATAAGTCGGGCCAAACGGTACCTTATAGTTGGCCACAACAAAAAGTACTCATAGTTCTATGGAAAAAAAAGAAAACAGTATTCATAGGATTTTGCTAATTTACACCACTAATTTTTCAGTTGGTTTAAATTAACATGATAAAGTTGAAGATGTATTTTACAAGTTTTAATTATTATTTTCTTAGCAAATATATTTATATTGTTCTGGATTGAGCTCAATTCAATGGTGAATCCGTCTAAAAGTAAGACTTACATTCACTTTTGAAGTTTTTAATGTACCGATAGAATGTCAACGGACGGGAATTGAGTGGAGGATATTTTACCACTCTTTATCTCACCGTCTAAAATGTTTCTCATCGCTGTCTTTATTCCCCGCTTTGAGGAGTATTCTTCCTCCATCCTCATCTCCACGAAGATCCACCAACCTTAAAAAAATATCAAATTAAGTTAACATGAATGTTACTAGTGACCATACAAGCAACCTTACAAGCAATACAAAGGTCAACACAAATGCATTAACATGAATGTTACTAGTGACCATACAAGTAACTAATTCAATCATAGTTTGATCTAATTTGTTGTAAAGAGGGTGTATTAGCATATAATAGAACAATGCCTTGAGCTTCTATTCTAATTCAAGCATTCTATAAACACCAAATAATAGCTTTCCAAATTAAATAGTGAATCCAATGGCATACCTAAAAAAAAATGTGCCCCCATACATAAGAAATAATGACATGTTGAATAGCCATCGCCAACTCCCCTCTTGTTGCTAGCCTCCAAACCATAATTTCAACCTTTGACAGAATGTTGATTTTCAACACTTTTGCCAAACTTTGGAATTAACGTATAAATCCAAAGATATCAGAATTTTATTTGCATTGATTTTGTGACAGGTAGGCATTTAGCCGTTTTATGCTATTAATTAGAGTGTTTATGAGTTTGTTCATATATTCATTCTATTTAATATTAGCGATGTTAATTTTTTTAAAAATATATATATTCTACTGATTTGACGGAATATATGATGTTTGTTTAATTCAAATTAATAGGTTAACTTTGATCAATTACAATTCAATCAGTGATTTGGAAGTTAACGCTAGCTAAAATTTCAAAGACATGAGTATTTTAGTCGTTTTAATTTTATCATATTTATAGGTATTTCGTTGTCTATACAATTAATTGAGGCGCTTGATAGTTTATGTTCAACTATTTATCATTTTCAATTTTAACCATGTCTATTGATTTACTTTCAATGTATTCTACTAATTTAAGTAAGTATGGGGATATCAAGATAGAAACAAATATCAATTTTGTATCGATCTAACCCAAAGTAGTCATTGTAAATTCAAAAGATTCATTTGGATAGTGCTGTCTTGAAAGTTAAAAACACTCCATGTATTTGCAGTTCACAATTCACATCACATCATGAGGAACTTCCGGAGTGTGTTTGGTAAATGCTACCATTACCATACATTGTTGCCTCTTTTTTTTTTCTTCAAGTAATTTAGTAATTTGAAATGATACATTTAGAATGAATGAATAGCGTGTCTGGTTTCGAACTCCGACTCTTATATATATAATATGATATCTTTATTAACTGAATTAAGTTCACGGGATCTATTGTTGCCTATCTCTAATCCGATCAATATGTAACAATATACTCTATTGTTAGAATATTTTCTAATATTTTGTGGGCTACAATCAATTGTGAGTTTTGGTTTTGATAAAAACGGGTTGATGTTGTTGTGATCCATTTGATGATGTTTAGGCCCAATAATTGTGATCAAGAATAATGGGCTTTGGACACTAATTCTGATTCGTGTAGAAACAAAGTGTAGGCCCAACCTCTAGTGTACATGATGGGTAGTATGGCTAGGGTTGCTATCTTATATAAAAGAATAGGCTAGGTCCCCTTTGCCGTCACGTGAATCATAAGTCGTCACTCTGGCTATATGCTCGTTTGTGGTTGCCCCATTGATAACCTCAAATCCTGGAGCTTGTGATTAGGCAAAGGAAGACCTTGTCTAATATATCGATGGTTTTCGATATTGGTGATTTCCAGTAACGATTGTGATTCTCATATGAACAAGTAAGTGTATTCTAATTTCATATAATATCTCGATCTCTAAACATTTAATTCTATCATGTGGTATCAGAACTACTATTGTATGAATTAGAACCCTTAATTTTAATGCCGTAGCCAATAATATTTGATTGTTGAGAATGTTTGTCGGCTGTATTTGTTTATTGATTCGTTAAATTGAAGCGATTGCCTTACATTATGATTTAGAACTCTAGTATTTATTGGATGAAATTCTTATTCGATTAACACCGATGATGGTCGAATCAAATTTTGAACGGATTAAACATGCCATGAATACATTAATTGTAACTTTATGTAAAAATAAGTTATTTGCTTCATCATATCGTGGCTGTTGCTAATTCCTTTGGGAAATCGGTTAATTTCATTGTTGTTTAAGGATTATTTCATCATATTATCAATTGTGATGGTTTCGTATATTAGTAATAAGCAACTTGCATCATGATTCCTATTTTGTTTCATAAATTGATGAAAGTTTTGATAAGCACAGCACTGCCATTAATTGAAACCTTAATTATTATTATTTTATTTTCAATCGGGGCTTTGCTTGATTTGGTGATATTGTTTCAAATTGAAGCACTTGCTTTGAAGTTGTAAAAGTCTCTTGGGTATATATTTACTGAACTTTTACACAGTTTGATATAGTTATTATTATCACTATCAAAAACAAATTTGTATATTGGTTCCACGATATTTTTTTTTTTTTTGAGATTGTTCTCTCTGCATTAATCATAAGATTCTTTTTTTTTAAGACTGTTATTATATGAATTAGAACCCTAGTTTGATCAAGCCGAAATTCATTCTTTTCCCGAAATCATTCTCTTTTGATTCATATGCTATATTGGAGTTAAAACCTTTTATAATGAATGATGAATCAAAACCTTTTATATTGGAGTATTTCGGTATGAAAATTAATAAATTGATTTCGGCTCATTGATGAGTGTATCATATGCTTCTCTTGTTGCTGAATGTTTCGTGAATATTTTCATGTTATTTACTCTTTGTAATTTGATACTGTATATTTTTATGCTCCCTTTGGGAATCTCAAGTTATAATACACCAAATACTGTTGAATTCAACAATCAATATAAGGATTTTTTTTTTTTTAAAGCAAGTCCTTATAATGAAGCTTCCATATAAAGATATGTTGCCTTTTGTTATCAAATCAAATTTTTAGTCCTTTACTCAGGTTTATTTTGGGTGCTATTTGGTATCCGTTCTTTGATTTTGATGACATCTGTCTGTTTGTGTATTTCAAGTTTAACCTAGCGTTTATTTTAACTGAGTTGATAATGCTTTAACTTGGTATGGAGATTTTCAAATCAACAGTAATTCAGAATGTTATGGTGTTTTCATATGAAAAAGAGTTTCATTCATGCAAATAATGTTATAATCATATGAACAAAGTTGACTCAATCTTGTTGCTTGTATTATCATTCAATTTTGGGAATACAGCGCCGCCACTTTAGACCAATAAAGTTGACTCAATCTTCTTTTGAATATTTACAATAATATTCATGTTTAAATGTTAATTTAGAATTTCGTGCTTAAACTATGGATCGCCTGTTTCACTTTAATTTTTATTTGTAAGGTGAATTATTAGACTCAAATTTTTGGCATTTTCTTTTGGAAATTTTGGACACATGAAGATATTTTATTAATGCATTTGAGAATAAATTGTAATTTTAAATATCATATTCTCAAATATTTGTGTCCAATGTGGAAATTTCATATTCCAATTTCTCAATTTAGATTGAAGTATCTCATAATTTGTTGGGACCAATTAAATTGTCCTATGCGGGATTGTTACTAATTCTATTTTGCAGCAACCATGTGAAGTATATGTTAAGAGAAATTGGGCGAGGACTTATTTTTGGTACCCTTACCGGTATTGTCTTTTGAGTATGGTCATTTATTTTTTCATTTAGCATATACTTGTATTTTGATCATATTTATTATTTGATCAAATTTTGAGTGACCGTTAATAAGGACTATCATTGTGATTATCCTTTGGATCCTGAGGTAACTTTCTTTTCTCTGTTTATGGATCATATATGTGTGTGTATTTTGTTTTAGTATTTATCATACACAAGACTACACAATGCCAGAAATTTTTGTTCGATGGCAAATACTTAATTTGTGCACTATATTGAATTCGTTGGTTTGACAAGGAACCAGAAACTTTCTATTTCAAATTTCTCAATTTGGATGGAATAAAATTATGATTTCATTTATTCCTAAAATATTTTTATAGTTTTTAATTCAAGAATATTTATTTGATTCTAAAATTATATTCTTGATGTTGAGAATGAGATTATTTTTTTTTAAAAATATTTGGTGTTGATTAAATTTGAGAATTATATGAGATTTGAGCCTAAAATATTATTTAAGAAAATCTCTTTTAAAGTGGTAACACTGATGTGAAACATTTTGTCAAAATGTTATAGTTGGGAAGTTATTTTAGGCTCAATTTTATTAATTATACACAAAATATTATTTATATATATGAGTTTATAAATATTTTATAAATTCTATATTGCCTTGTTATTGTTCGGGTGCTCAATTGTAAACTATTGTCGAAATTATTCTTTTGAGCAATTATTAAGGTAATTGAATTATATTATTAGAGTTCTTTTTATTATGATATAACAGTTTACTGTTGATTTGTGAACTGTTTGAGATGACACCGTAAAAGAATTCATAATAATCTCAAGTCATCAAAGTTCATTTCATTGACTCTAATTGCAAGGATGAATGTCACACTTTTGGAGGTTAGTGGTGCAATTACTTATCCTCTTGTGCCTTATTTTATAATTGCATATAAGGAGAAGTTGTTTTCAACATTATCTACTCCTTTTGAAATAATAAATTGCAATTATATATGAAAGTTTTATTATTTTTTCAGAATATTTTAAAATTAGAAACACTCTATATAATTAATAATTGATTTTAATTATATACTCCAAATTTTAAAATTTACTCTATTGAGTGGGAGTATTAATTTCAAGTTTGGTGTGACATTACTTGACATGTTTATTGTGTGATAGAGAAGATAGTTGAATATTTGCTTAAATATTTTAAAAGTTTTGGATTGATAATTCAACTACAATTCCCTATCAAGTGGGAGAGTTTTACATGTCAACTATTTATAAATGTTTATAAAGACTTAAATTGAGACATCATAGTCCTATGTTATTAATAAAAGTTCGGGACTATTTGTTTTGTATCCTCAATTGATTTAAAATTGAAGTCTTTTATTTTTCCACTGCGTAAGTTATTAAATTATTATATACTGAGTTGACTGTTTAACAGTAATGATATCTCTCTTCAAATAAATATTTTACCGCAATGAATGAATCATAACAAGTTGATAATGCAAATTAAAATATTGAGTGACCAGTTTAGATGCATTTATATGATGCATATTTTTACTGAGTCGTGTTCTGACAAGAGATATTAATTCCTATGCAAGAGATTTCATGCATTGATATAGGCCGTTACCATCAAAGTGGGACCACTTATATTATTGATTTGATGAAGTTTTCTTTGTAGTTTGAGGAATGATATTTTAATTATTGATTCCTATGCAAGAGATTTCATGCATTGATATAGGCCGTTACCATCAAAGTGAGACCGCTTATATTATTGATTTGATGAAGTTTTCTTTGTAGTTTGAGAAATGTTTTTTTTTTATTATTGATTCCTATGCAAGAGATTTCATGCATTGATATAGGCCGTTACCATCAAAGTGGAACCGCTTATATTATTGATTTGATGAAGTTTTCTTTGTAGTTTGAGGAATGATTTTTTTTTTTTTTAATTATTGATTCCTATGCGAGAGATTTTGTACGTTGGTATAGGCCGTTACCATCAAAATGGGACCGCTTATATTGATTGATGAAATTTTCTTTGTAGCTTGAGGAATGTTTTTAATTGTGACATGTGATTTTCTGCCTAAAGGTGATTATTGTATGTTATAATTAAAAATTAATTTGAGATGAAGTTATTGGAGGATGTATTGATTGGAGGAATTTGCCTGTCTAAAGGTGACAAATTTCAAAGTTCAATGTGTGCTCATTGATTAACTCATCTGGGGTTTTGACTGAGGATTTGACCTTAGTTTGTGCATTATGCCTAAAGGTGATTGTACTATTATATTGGCCTCGTTGTGATAGCTTCTTGATTTTGAGCTATATCTTGTCTTTATGGTAATTAACTGATTTGAGGTTTTGACTGAGGCTTTGACCTTAGTTTGTGCATTCTGCCTAAAGGTGATTGCACTATTATATTGGTCTCGTTGTGATAGCTTCTTGATTTTGAGTTATATCTTGTCTTTATGATAATTAACTCATATGAGGTTTTGACTGAGGTTTTGACCTTAGTTTGTACATTCTGCCTAAAGGTGATTGTACTACTATATTGGCCTTGTTATGATAATGCTAATGCATTATTGTTTTGATTTAATAAGGAATTTCTCGACGCATATTTGTTATGTTTCCATTGAAACGTTGAACATCTTAAAATTATAAGAAATGGAAGCAAGATTTGGGGAATAAGCCTATCATTAATGCGGAGAGCACACCTGAATAGAAATAATATTTGTGTAAGTGGGAGAGAATTGAATGCTTCAGTGTCACATTGATTTTGTTAAAATTTATATTGGTTGATCCCTTAATCAAAAGACTTAGGCTCATTGCTTTCAAGAGCAATATTGCATGAGCATTGTGAGTTCTTTTGATGTGCTTGATTAGTGGGAGTTTTGAAAATAATATTTGAGTAAGTGGGAGACAACTTAAATTCTTTTGAAATACTTAGTTAGTGGGAGTTTAAATTTTATGTTAACTCCTCTGTAATGTTAAATTATTTTTGGGTTTTAAAGCATTTGAGATTGACTGAGTCTTCATTCATATTGGATTTCAAAAATTTTAATAAATAAATGAAGTTGTTCAGTGTGAATCTACCACTGTTGGTTTGCTTTAATTTCTATCATATAAGAGTAAAACGTATGCATCCTTTTCTTTTACATAATTTTTATAGTCTATCGGGTATAAGATTTTTATGCTACTGGTGATGCATTACTTTTGCCTTATATATACAGTTTGATATGAATGAATTACAATTTCATATAATTTTTCTGAGTCTCAATTTTGGTTTAGTTTGATTTGCCAATATGTTGCAGAGATCAATGTACATATTTAAACTACTGTGTGATTTTGTGAATGTGTCGTTTTACAAAGTATGATTGCATATCCATTCACACGTTATTTTACCTCGTGGAAAGACTCCAGTCCGGAATGAGTTGGTTCCCCTTCCCCTTTTCCTTTACGGATATCTTCAGCCGGAAGTTTTGGTAATTTGTATTCATTTTAAAATAACCATGTATCATGGTTTTATGGAGATATATATATTTGAGACATTATATAAAGAAATCAAAGCTCAGTGTTGTCTGGATCACTTAGCCGGTGATCAACACTATTTTGGAGCTGAGGTATTATGGTATCTTAAGGACCATGTAATTTCTCTGGCTTTGATGCATTTGAGAAATTATGTCTAATATTGGAGCTCAATGTTGATTTGATCATTATGTCGCGACAGTCAACATTATTTTGGAGCTTGGACTTGTGGTATCTTATGGACCATAGAATTTCTCTGGCTTTAAGGCATTTGAGAGAAATTGAGGACTGACGAAGAAAATGATAGTATGGTTGAGATCACAAACATATCATTTTCTTGCTACACTCTACACGAATGACTAGTCGACGGAGTTTGGTGGTATTTGTAACCATAGAAGGTATTGTATCAATAAGGATATAATTACCGCTATGATTCGATATCATTTAACTTTTGTTGGATGGAGTCTTAATTAGATGTTGCATCTTGGGATCATTGTGGCCACGTTAAAATATGTTATCAACCCGAGAGTCGTTTTCAAAATGTTTTCTTCAAATTAAATATACACAGTTGATTTTGCCCAAGTGGGAGAATGTTAGAATATTTTCTAATATTTTGTGGGCTACAATCAATTGTGAGTTTTGGTTTTGATAAAAACGGGTTGATGTTGTTGTGATTCATTTGATGATGTTTAGGCCCAATAATTGTGATCAAGAATAATGGGCTTTGGACACTAATTCTGATTCGTGTAGAAACAAAGTGTAGGCCCAACCTCTAGTGTACATGATGGGTAGTATGGCTAGGGTTGCTATCTTATATAAAAGAATAGGCTAGGTCCCCTTTGCCGTCACGTGAATCATAAGCCGTCACTCTGGCTATATGCTTGTTTGTGGTTGCCCCATTGATAACCTCAAATCCTGGAGCTTGTGATTAGGCAAAGGAAGACCTTGTCTAATATATCGATGGTTTTCGATATTGGTGATTTCCAGTAACGATTGTGATTCTCATATGAACAAGTAAGTGTGTTCTAATTTCATATAATATCTCGATCTCTAAACATTTAATTCTATCATCTATATCATATAGTATTTGCTTTTAGTCATGTAATATGTGAGAGATTCGTCAAACTTTAACACCTACATATAAAATGTGATATTTCCGGCGTGTACCGACTGAAAATGGAAATGTGGTCCTCTCCATTTCTTTGAGTGCTGCTGTGCTGGGTTATACTATGTATCATATCAGTCACATAATTGACTATTCTATTATATGCACCACACACACACCCTTTGCCATTTTCAATATGCAAAAAAATTATTGGAGAGTCCAATTTGTTTGTCTTAGAAATTGAACGCGATCTAATTCAATCTCATAAAACTAACTTGTAAGATAAAAACTGCTTCTATTTTTAAACTCGTGTTGAAATCTTATCTCATCTAACGTAAAATTCTTGATAGTTTGATTTAAATTTTAAACATGCCACTAATAATAAGTACGGATATTTCTAAATTAAGTTCTAACCTAGCTAGTGTCCAAAATTTACTGAGTTGGCACATAAGATTCCCTTCATCAGCAAGCAACAAGCCAATTTAATCAATTAATCTACAACAGCTTTCTTTAATCTCCTTCTTGCTCTTTCCATCTTTCTTCTACTAGCTTCTTTAACGTGAAAAGGTTCTTCAATAATGGTAGACAAGCCTGAAAAAGATCACAGCAGAAAGTATACGTGATTCAACGTTGTGTAAGAAGTAAACACACTAAAGTTCAAAGAAAAAAGCGCAAAAGAGATTCAAATTTAAATTCAGCCACCTACACTACAAATCATATTTTAATTTTTCATTGTTTAACGACAAAAAAATCTTTTGCAGCAGGTGCACTGATATAGCCGCCGCCATGGAGTTATTAAATCTGAGTGCAACAAGTCTAATTGAATTTTGCACTCAGATTCAACAACTCTATTATCCAGCGTAAATGTATACTTAAATCTTGTAGCTGCAATGCAACTTTTGACACAAAACCTATTCTTTCTAGACGGATTATTAAACTTTTAAAAACATTATAAAATGGAATGAATCATATCGTAAAGATACGAACTAAACTGCACCGATTGTAAACCGTCTGTCACAATTTGACTATATCCGGTGCAGTTCGGTTCGGATTTTGGCTGTCCTAGGCCTAGCTGCAATGCAATAAAACATGTAGGGCCATGACATAAATAATTACCTGGCATGAAACTTGTCTTTTGATCACAAGGTTGGTCTTCATAGTTACCCTCATTTTCAATCTCATTATCCCCTTCAATCTCACAAGTGTTTTCCACAAGTGGAACATTAACGTTATGTATCACCTTTGACTTTGAACAAGCAGTACCAAATAGCCACGTGGCATCCATTTGTTTGCAGAACATTCTAGCAACATGATATGGAACCTTAACATTCTTATTCTCATTTGACTTAACAAAACCATTCATAAACATTATACAATCCATAAGACTCTCTTTTGTCATTCCTTTCATATCATAAGCTTGTGATCTTCTCCAAAGACTTTTTCCATGTGAATTTGTTGGATTAGAGAGACAAAGAGCACGTGTAGAATCACTAATAGCTAAATCAGCTTTTTTAAGCAAAAGATTACACTGAGCTTTGTTACTATAAATCGCCATTCTTTCATTTCTAAACTTCAATGGACAAATATCAAGTGCTTCACAATATTTCAATAAAGCTTCTTCTACTCTTCCCAAACTAAACATATGATTCGCTTCTTGCTTAATCAATTTCGCAGTAAACATTTTTTCTTCCAATTTTACCTCTGACATCAGTTTCTCCTTATTCCTCCTAACCAACTTAAAATTCAACGAAATAAGATTCGTCGAGAATTTCAACTTACAATCATTGTTAATATCTTCAAGAAGTGACACTAGCACCTTTGTGATGGTGTCACCAACATTTGATTTATCTCCAAGGCTTCTAAGTTCAATCAAATCAACAAGACATGAAACAACATCAACATTATCAAAAATAACATTGTACCTTGTATTTTGATCCTTGAGAAGCAATAAAAGACAATCTATACCAAGATATTGCCAATCATCACAAGATCTTGAAAGGTTACAAAGAGTTTTCACAACTTTTGGCAACTTAGCAATTTTTTTCCTTCCAATGTTATTGTAACAAAGGATTCTAATGAGTCCAAACCCACCTGGTGAAGTGTGATTCATCAATCCACCCCACATATCACACAAATCATTCAAAAACACTTTTTTGCAAATTAAATTCAAAGATTTATTATAATCTTTACAAGCAAAACAATTAAGAAGATAAATAGACCAACATTGAAGTTGACTAGTCCATTCTTCGGCTTTTCGATTCTCCATCTCCAAATCACCTAAACCTCTTGTAAGCAAGTTTCTATGATATTCAACTCTTCTATTAACTGATATAAATTCAACATAGATTTTTTCTAAACAAGTTGAAGCTAAATTCATTGTTAATTTCACCAACTCATTTTCAAACTCTGCCACTGATTCATAAGTACTATTGTAACTAGCTAAATGACCAAGTGCTCTAACAGCAACTCTTTGTTCAACCCAACTTATTTTACCTCTCAGAAGCTCTAACAATGGTGGTATAACACCTGATTTAACAGCTATTTGTGCAAAATCTTCTTTGTTCATTGTATAAGAGCCAATAATATGAGCAGCATAATAAGGTATGTATATGTTTTGATTTGTGTGAAGCCAAGTTTTGTTTTTTGTACCTTTAGTTATTAGATTTGCCATGCAGTTGAATATGCCAAGAGAAGGAAATTCTGGATTGTTAGGTTGAGTCATTGCTATGTTCCATAGTCCACTAAGGACTAAGACATGTTCTTGATTGTCTCTTTGAGGCATTTGTTTGAAGCATGTTGATATTTTTGATCTTCTGTGAGATGGATTTTGTTCTTTTATGATGCAGAAGAAACAACATGGACTGTTACAAAGTTGACTATGCGGAGAGTGGTCGGTTTCTGTTGTATCATATTCATGACTGGTGTTGTAAGGAGTTTTGGGAGTGTTGTGGTGAGTTGATGTTTTTTTCTTCATTTGTGAAGACATGGCTTTGTGAAGTGAATAATTGGTTGGAGTGAATTTCTTAGACCAGTAAGGAAGATATATATATTTAAGTTTGAAAATTTTATGAATTAACAATGATATGGTTATAGTTATACAGGTGGATAACCCTATCTAGTTATTTGACAACTAAATAAAATACTCCATAATGCTTTCTTTTCTTTTTTTAAATCAAAAGGTATTTCCGTGCGCAACTGTAGAGACTAATTCCCTCGAAACAACTGAGATCCATTTAAGGATTTGATTTCTTCCAACAAATGTTTGTCCATAAACATCGGCCGGGGATTGAACCGAGGACCAAATAGTTCAGAGACCCAAATATCTATCATTTGTACGACACTTGTTGATACAAGTATTCCTTACTCTAAGATTACGTAAAATACCCCTTCACATATATGAATATATGTCTCGTAAAATACCCCTTCACATATATGAATATATGGCTACCCCAAAAAATATATTTTTAATTGAATAAATTAGTATATTTTATAAATAGCAACCTCAATAATATATTTAGCTATCAGAAATGTGTTTATTTGTCAAAAATTAATAGAGATGGAAAAAGCTAAATGATTGCATTTGATCTATATTTAAATTAAATATATCTTGACTGTTTATTTATGTTTAAAATTGGAGTTCAAGTTTATAACAAAATATAACTTGAGAGTAACATGAATAATAACAAAGTCAAAATACACTTGTTATCTATGCACTTACTCAAATATTACAGCTATGTGTGTTGATCCAAAGATTTAAAATTGTTTCTGTGAGAAATTAAACTCGGATTTTTTCGAACAATTTGTCTTAATAAAAGTTCATTAACTACTTAGCTCAATGTCTTAATTAGTATACAAAATCAGTATTTTTGAAGGTCAAAGCAATTGCTTTTGATAACTTTACCTTTGAGCTAATTGGAAACTTCTATAATTTCTGTCATTTGGACACTTCTATAATTTCTGTGTAAATGCTAAAACTCTATTTCTGCTATTGTATAGCTTTCTAACATTAAGTGATTTCCCACATCAAAAGCTAGTACAAGTGGTAATTTGTAATGTTCAACACTTTATGAAAAGCTTCTTTACCTTTAGTTTTTTAATCCAAATAATTTTCTTATGAAAGTTCTGTTCACCCTTTCTCATTCAAGAGTTTTTCGTCTTTATGTGACAAAGGGGATCACGTAACCAATTTGGTATCTTTAATTTGCATCATTAGACTCATGTAACAACAAAAATTACTACTAAATTTATACAATTTTGTCATCAAGCTTCTAGTAAATTAAGTTCCTTTGTCAACAACTCTAATGCTCTAGTCCTATGCCTATAAACTCTAAAGCCATTCTTTAAGCAAAAAAGTTAACAAATTAAGTATTGTTAAACATGAAGTATATCATGGAAATTCACCTAACTTTATCTAATTTATCTAGTTAAATATTTTAAAAACTTACAATTGTAATACATGAATAGAAATGAATACATAGAAGTTCAAATGAGAGACTCTGATACCATCTTAGAATTAAGTATTTGAGTATTTTAAGCCGGTTTTGTAATCTCTTAGAATTGAGTATTGAGTCTAACTCAACCCTATAAAATCGGAGAGACTCTGATACCATCTTAGAATTGAGTATTTGACCTAACTCAATCATACAAAACCGGCTTGTAAGGTGAGGATTGTCCTCACTTTATAAACACATTGTCGGACCATCTCGCACCGATGTGAGTGTTATTTAACCCAAACAATCTCCTAATATTAGAATGTGGTCCCATAGACTAACAAAAATATTCATAACCATAATCCTTAGAAAGGAGAATTATATAGATTTAAAAACAGAACTAAGTACAAACGGTGGTGGTCTCAAGAATATGCGGCTGCCGTAGCTTGAAAGCAACAAAAGGATGTTTGTTAGATTTTATCTTTTACTTAAGAAGATTATTTCAGACATGCTTCAAAGATGATTGGAGATGATATTTTATTAATCTTTTGTTCGTACCATTAGTATGGTAAAATAAACAGTTACATCTTCTATGCTTATGATGGCAAAGACTAGATGTCTGACTGGACACATCAAACTATGCAGGAATTTAGGATGAATTAGTAATGTTTCTTTGTTGTTCAAAATGCAAATCCACTTAGTCCCTTGTCAACCAATGAATGTAAGTGAATGTTGGGGGTGCCTCATTTTTGTGAATCAAGAATAAGGTAAAAGGGAGTGTTTTGATTTGGAATCTATGAACTCTTTACCAAATTAGTGCATGTTTGGGTTTACGCTAAAATTGTCATAATTACGGCAAATCACCACAATATTGACAAAAGTGATATTTCATAGCTTTAACAAAATTATAGTGTCACGGTGATTTTGATAAACCTATCGTCAATTCAAATATATGCTTAATCTTTCAAGAACTTTGTTTTTGGTTAAGGAATGTTCTCCTTTTTTCCTCGGCCTACCCTCCTTTTGTGCTAATAACTTGTCGATTGTTTTCTTGGCAGCTACTCTCTTGTCGCGGTCATCTAGCCGATGCCAAAAGGATCATGGGTCTATCCATCATGGCAAGACCCTTTGCTTCCAATACATTGTTGTCTCGAGTATGAGGAGAACATGACGAGTAAGGAGATAACGGGTTGAGTACAAAATATATATGGGTCAAGTGTGATGGAACTCGACCAATACACATTTCGAGCTATTGAGCTTGGACATGCGATAGTCTGATAGGTCGAGTTTTATGATGGTCCACAACCTCATGCATAAGTTTTATAAGGACGAAAAACTTAAATTTCTTTTACCGATTTAGATAGATGTGTGGAACAGTGAGATTTTATGATGGTAAAGGAAGTAACTCATGACAAGACCAACACTTATTACAATTTTCATCAACATTTAGTGGTACTTGAGATCACTTAGTAAATGTGTATAGACATGTTATGCTTAATAATCAGATCTTTGTCTCTAGGGGGTCAAAATTTCTGTCACAACCATGTTGAAAATATTCAAGTTGGAAAAGAATAAGAGGTTTATGGATGTTACAACTGGTCAACAACTTTATATTGAAAGTCATGTCATCCATATAAGGGGCTGGAATTTTATAACAGAAACTAGATGCATATGCTACTACATTTTCCGACAGTAATGGTGCTTCAAAAATTAAAATTCATAACCGGTCATAATTAATTAAATTTTGTGACATTTAATCTTCAAGTTGAATGATGTCATAGAAAGACTAATGATATCCTACAATATTTATCAGCTGATAGCAAACTGAAAACAAGTGGGAAAAATAAACCTTGCATTGCAAAATCATCTGCCAAAAAAAACTCACAAGAGAATGTTTCAATTCGCTTATGGGAATATGATGATGATTGCCCCTATTAACAAATTTGACGAGGCAATGACCTGCAGCAGAAAAGTACACCTGACAACCTTGCTGCAACATTCACCTCTAGCAAGTTGAGGTTGGGTAAAAGTGTTAAATTAGACAGCCGGGCTAATTAAAAAATTTCCCCTTTGCTAAACATTCACGAACACCACACACGACATAAACATATAAACACGTTCACACGTGTAATAACATGAGAAAGTGAAATATTTGAACATAACATGTGCCAGTGTCGTATCAGTAGGGGACACTGACACATGTAGGGCACTGGACACACGTTCAACCTTAAGTGTCAGTGCTACATAGTTATTCACATTGCCTGCATGTGGTTTTTGTATCGTTGAGGTCCTTGAGGAACTTTGGCATGTTCTGCAGCTACTGCAACATCACTCTTCATTTTCTGACCGAGAGGATACTCGCAGGCTTCAGTCACAGAAGCAAACCTTAGCTCAGCTGGTGGAATGAAACAGTCCACAGAAAGACCAGGGATATTGAACGCCACTTCCTCGATTATCCATGCTTCTTCCATCCTTGTTTTAGTGTGGCTCATGGCTGTTTCTCCAAACTTGAAAAGTGTTACTTGTGAACGACCCGAATGAGCAATCATAATCCCTTCAACAGACCTATAATCATCAAGAAATGAATTGATTGTGGTCTCCCAATAAACAGCATCACCTCCATTGTTCTGAATACGAGTCAAATGGGAGTCTTCCAAGTGAATAAGAAGTCCTGTTTTCTGACTAAAGTGGCCAAGCAAAACATGTCTGATGATCTCTGCAGAACCTTCACTTCTGGCTTTTAATGTGGCGGGATCTGAACATATTTTGAGAATGAAACAGTCTTCTCCATTAATCTTCTTCTCTCCAATACACCTTGCATTGATAAACATGGTTGCAGTTGTTCTCGGATCAAGTCCCTACAGACAAAAACAAGTCTAAATTATAGAGTGGCAAGATAACAAATAATAATGCTGAGAAGCATATTAGAGTGCAACAAAGAGAAAGATTAATTATTTGGAATTGATAGACTCTATATAGCGATCTTAACTATGTTAACAAATCTTAACCAACTTGCAACTATCTTTAACGAATTCTAACGAATAAAAAAATGAAACCTGAAGAGCACGTCTCAAAGGCCTGGCTGGTCCTTTGGCTGCATGTGGACCAAGCCAAGGTGTGTGACGCCACACAAGTTTCCCATTGCAACCTGCATGAACCTTGCTTCCACCAAGAGAAAGCTCCACATACCACATGTCTGGCTTCATTTGCCACAAGACAAACCCACCAGATTGTGCAGCTTTAGAGGGGTTCCGAGTTCGCACAAGCTTGTTAGCCGTCTCAAACTCGGAAGCAATCATCCTCACCTTTCCCATTGCATAAGCATTGTAAACAGAATCCTGAAGCTTCAACCCTCCAGAAGCAGCTATGTACTGCTGCAATATGTACTGAGCAGAAGATGTTTCCTGTAGCAACATCCAATAAATTAGTAATAGAAATCTGAGATGATTAATTACTACTAATTATGTTGAAGAAAATGGAAGTAGATAAACTTTTTAAAGATCAACATTCAACAACACAGACCTGGACTTGTTGGAATTAGTTTGAGTTGGTTGTAGATAGTTACAAATTGGTTAGATTAATTGCAAGTTAGTTAAGATTTGTTGTAGAATCAAATTTGGATTCCTGTCAATCATCGATTGCACGCATTCATGTAGTGTGCACAACAGTGATTGTTGGATTGAAATTGGACCGTAAGCTCAATATTTTAGATTTTAAAAAAACAAAACAAAATTTGCATTAAAATCTAGACCATCTTGCAGGATAATAATCTATTGGACTTATGTTATTGGACCTTTTATATTTCTAAGTCAGTAGTCCAGTTCTTTTATGTTTGCTCTAGTAATCATGATTCTGCTTTATTTGTCAAGAATACTTTTCCTGGTCGTTTTCTACTCGCCTTATATGTTGATGATATGACTATTACAAGTGTTGTTCATGGGATTGATGAGTTAAAATTATAGTAAGCAAAAATATTTTAGATGAAGGATTTGGCACTCTACTACTTATTGGGGATCGACATTGCTTACTCTCCTAGAGGTTATCCCCTCTTTCAATCCAAGTACATTGCCAACATTCTTGAGCATGCTCACATCTTTAATACTCAAGCAATACTAGATAGTCCTTTGGTTGTTCATCTCTCTATTGGTTCTAAAATTCGTTGATTTGGTTTGAGCTTTAGCTTGAGGAGGGTGTTCGAATATTAGAAAATACTCCATTGTTTTAGGATAGAGTCTTTTGTATGATTGACAAACTCTTAAGGCTCTCTCTCTCTTAATGCATCACGAGTTTGAAGGGAGATGTTAGATAATACTCTCTCTGGTTTCATATATAAGCAAAAATTCTTTTTTCAGGTTCATTGAATAACTGATGTATTTGCTTCATATTATGGACCAGATACATCAGTTATTCAATGAACCACATACATCAGTTAATATGAACCAACTACATCGGTTATTCAATGAACTGTAAAAATGAATCTTTGCTTGTATATGAGACGGAATGGAGTACTATTTATTCTATTGAAACCCTAGTCTCCTTTCTCTTTCTCCCATTGTATGTTTCTTAATTGCTAACACATCTGAATGCATGCAATCGATGACAACCGGGAATTGGAATTTGTGAGAATAACTAGTTGTATAATCAATTTTTCTTTCAGTTTATCTTTCTATCTATTGAGTTCTATCTTGCTGTATAACAGTACCGGTACATTTAAATAGAATGACATTATCTGAAAATATAATAATACTGAAAAAAGGAAGAAAAACAAAAAAGGGGGAAAGTGAGAGAGAAAGAGAAACTAACAATGGGAATGTCTTTGATAGCAAGGTGAGGAAAGGGTTCAGTGGTGCTGACATGAAGAGGAGCAAGAGGTGCACCCAAAACACCAAGCAACAGCCTGAGATCGGAAGATGAGGAAGTACCGATGCTACATTCTGTATCCTCAGGACCTTCCTTTAACGGCGACATTGCTTCCACCGGTGGCCTTACCGGAGTAGATGGGTATGCTCCTCCAATGAATAGGTCAAGTGGAGGAACAAACTCTTTCTTCCTCCGCCGGAGTAAGCTTGACATCGGAGAAGTACTACTCGCCGGTGAAAGGCCTTTGATTAAATCATCTTTCAGAGACGAAAACAAGCCTTGTTTTCTTTCCATTGTTACTAGGTGGAGTGAGGTTGAAACAGAGCAAGCTAAGACAGAATAGTCACCACAACCACAGACAACCCAGAGAAAATACAAAGACTACCAAAAGAAACAGCCGCGAGAAAATGACATTACACTTTTGTTTTTCCCTTGAATGATTATACAAATTGATTCTTTCTGTGACATATTTTGATGTCAAATACCGTAAGGTGTTTCATTTATTTTTATTTTTTAATGTTTATTGTTAAAATGCGCGTATAGATAAGATGATACATGTCTCTTCTAATTAAGGTTTGGGTTGATTTAATACTGATTGACACTAGATTTTGTAGGAATGACCAAAGTTCAAACCCGCAACTGCGATTGGGAGACAGCTACAATTACTTGATGAGCTGACTCCGAATCAGATTAGACAGTCTAGTAGAACATATACCGGTGGTGAAAAACAAAATTAAGGTTTGGGTGGGTTTAGTCTTTTTGGTTTGGATATGCAGCATTAAAACTTTTAGAAAAATTTACCGTTCATTTAAATCTCACAAAACTTAAGATTAGTATAGTTACGCCGAGAAATACTTAATTTTAAACACAAAAATCTAATAAAGCTTATGTTAAATAGTGTCTTCTACTAATTTAGAATATAAAAAGGATACATTTTTCATTAAAATTAGGTTTTTATTTTTAAAAAATTATAAAAGGATTGATTTTTAGCCGCTTATCTGGTTGCCCGTTTATCTTTCGTTCCTATATTATTTTGGCTATATATTATAGAATGGACAAATTTTTAAATTATTTATTATATTTAATTTCTTAGCAATTTTTCAATAATAAATCGCAATCCTGTTGGTGTTAAGTTGTTTTTTATGGTGGCTGTAGGCTGTAGTATGTTTTGGAATATAGTTTAGAAGAAAGTGAAAATGGAAAGCGACAGAGTGGAAGAGAGAGCAGGACATAAATGTTTCGTCCAATGAGCAAATAGATAATCAAACGGCAATTGGTGTTCTTGTTTTGTGAGATGCTGCACCGTTAGTAGTCTGTGACGGTCAAATGAACCTTTCCTAGGTACTGTAATGGACGACTTCTCTCTCTATCTCTCCTCTCAGTAACCATTGGCCAATAACCGACCGGCATCTTTGGAACATCTCCGGCCGCAGCAGCTGTGTGATTCTATGTGTATAAAGAGGGAGAAATAAAAAATTAAATAATAAAAAGGTGATTATGCAAGAAAAAATAATAATAATAGAGATAGGCGCAGGGCCAACCCAACGTAATATGAGGCCTAAAGCTAACATTAAAATGAGGTATAACAAAAAAAATGACATAAAGAACAACATAAAAAAATTACATTTTTTTAGTAGATAGACGAAATTTATATTTTTTACAGAATAAATTTAGATAAAAAAATCCAATAAAAATTTGTAGTTATTTTTGTATTCCCTATTTATATCATTGTATAGATAATAATTTTTGTTTGAACATCATATATATACTATGCTATAATATAAAAGAGCATTTATAAAATATAAGGAACTCCACATGTAACCAACTGTGCTACAAGGTCCTTTCTGTTTAAAAACTGAGGCCTAAATTATATATCTTGATAATATATAATTTTATTTTGAGGCCTAAAATCCTTCAAAAAAAATTATATTTTATGGGGGCCTAAAACCCTAACTTGAGTAGCTTTGGGCTTGGGCCGGTCCTGGATAGGCGCATAAAATTACAGTAGAAAGGACACCAGGGAAGAAGACAACAGAGGATCTAAATCTGATGGATCGTGGTCATGGGGCTCTTTGAATTTGTAGTGTGACTAGAGTTGTCAAGTGGGGTGGGCCGGCAAAACCCGATTGGCCAACACATGTAAAGGGGCTTTAGTGGTCAACCTATTTGCTTCACATGTTGCTAAATTGAGTCCAACTTGATTAGTAATGTGTTATATGGCGACGGTGGGTTGGTCTGACTAATTTTCATATTATTTTTTAATTTTGAAAAAGAGATGCAATAGACAATAAAACTACATGTCACAAATTATACTCCTTCTAGTCCTAAAAAGTAAAAGTTCTCTTATAATTAAGATCAGATGGAGTATTATACATCCATCAAATAAGTGACTGTCATGATTTCATAATAGATAAAGGGTATGCTAACATGTGCCCTTCGGTTTTTAATAAATTAAGGGAAAAAATAATTTAACTTATCAATATTTATTATTTCTTAATCCATGTGTAAAACTTTAAACGGACCAAAGTTATGGGACAGAGGGAGTAATATATTTTATGTGGCCACACTTAGAGTTGGCGAAATGGGTCAGGCTACCGAACCGGCCCACTGACTCTATATTTGAACATGGGTCGAGCATAAAAAAAAGTACAGAAAAATTGATTGTAGCTTTTTGGGTTGGTCCATTGGGCCTATATTTTCATGGGGCGCCCTAGGCTGACCCATCAGACTTATGTAATGGCCCACTAAAAACAAAATAAAAAAAGTTTAGAAAAATAGATTGTACCATTAATGGTTTTCATTATCAATGATAAATTTAAAATTTCCCTTAATTTTTAAGGGTACAATTAGATTTTGGTATGACATAACCTATTTTTTTTCTTTCTATTATTCCTTATTGAAAGAACCTTAACTTTCATCAAAGCTTCAACAAGCTTCAGCGTCGCCGTTCAACAAGCTTGTGATGTATGGCTGAATTTTATTTGCTTTCTAACGTTGCTCTTTGTGATTTATCATTCACAAATACTCTTAGCATGAATATTTTTGGAGTATTTATCTATGGGAAAAGCTAACATGTGCCCTTAAGACACTTGTTAGTGTACAAAAATAGTAATTTTGTATAGAAAATTATGCATTTTATCATTTTAAAAGTTAAAGATGGTTTATTCCAGGACTTAATTACTATATTAAGTGTCCTAAGAAACAATTGACTCTTTAGGTTCATTGAATAACCGATAGACAAGACATGTCAGATATTCTATAAATCTATAAAATGAATTATTTCTTATAAAAAAAAACCAAAGGGAGTATCACAAAAATTGGACTATGATTTGTCATTTTTCATTCAAAAACTAATCTCAGTCAAAGACCAACTTGAAAGAAATTACAATTAAATTAAGAATATCCTTGAGGGACTAAAACAACAAGAAAGAGAATAAAATTAAAATCTATCATCAAAACCACTCCCAATTTAAAACTTTGAATCAATCTACATTTTCACCCTATATATTCTCATTGAACTTTTATTAATTATCATCTTCACAAATCACAACTATTTTTCAAGACGTTGAAGGAAGGAGATTAATAATGAATCCACCATTTTTGCAACAAAGAGAAGTTTCAACTATCCAGATTGAAATTTGATCGAAGGTCCGGTTGCTTTTGTGAAAGGAAGACAATTATGTTTGCAGCACACACAACAAATAATCAAGGGAAATCACCATAAAAAAAATTAAAAAAAATCAAGGGAGACCACTCTACACTTGTGAAATTGTTATAGGAATTACTAACTAGTGCCCATGAGAAACTAATTTAGAAAATAAATATAGTTCATATTTAACTAAGGGAAGTTAAATTCAAACATCATGGTTCACTTAGTCAATCAACAAAAGTTTTGTAGGATCAAATCACAAGTTTAGTAGTATAAGTTACTTTTTCTTTTAATTGATAATGAGTAATAAGTTATTTTTGACACAATGAGTAATGTAAGTGTACTTAGTGCCTGTTTGGTTGCACGGTGGGTGCACCAAAACGCACGTTTGTGTCAAAGAAAAGCAATTCTATCATAATATTTATGTTTGGTTTCATAAAAGGCAACTTGATTCTAGTGCCCAAAATGAATTATAAACGAAGCTTGTATTTATAGCTTCTGCTGTCAACAAAATCAATTCTATTATTTTATTGAAAATTTAATTTCTATAATATCATTGTGTGTCTATTATACCCTTGTTTATAGTGCATTTGTTCCGTGTGTTTTTTCCCCTTTTATTAACTATTACAACATTTGAAACAAAAAAAACTATTACAGTGGAGTATATACAAAACCATGCTTCTATATATAATAAATTTCAACAGATAAAAAAATTGCTTCAATATATTTTTACTCAGCCGAACCATGCTCCATGTTTCTGTATATGCATTTTATTTTATTTGGTAAATTAATAGCATAGTCTAATAATTAAGAATTAATAACATTTTATAGGAAACATTGTGAAAAAAAAATTAAAATATGTACAAAATAGAAATCAATAACATAATATAAATTTAAATGATTAGTTGAAATGAAAATATAAAATAAAAATTCAATTAAAACCCATTTTGGTACTTACACATTCAAAAGCAATTTTTATTTTTGCTGATCTTTTTAATTATTTATAATATAAATGAAATATATAATTTTAAAATACAAGTAAAACCTTGTCAAAAAAAAAATACAAGTAAAACCCATTTTGGTAATTGTACATCCAAAAGCAATTTTGATTCAAACTATCCAAACAACAATCAAATATTGAGAATCACTTTTACATTAATGTATCCAAACATAAATCAATTTTGCTTAACCTCACTTTTAATCAAAATCAATTCTGTCAAACTCAATTCTACCAAAATCAATTCTTTTCATCGCATAACCAAACACATACTTAGTATTATTCACAATTTTTATAATGAAAAATGTATATATAAATACAATGAAGTCAAAAATATAAGTCCAGAGAAAGAAAGTACAAAATATATTAAATCCCAAAAATAAAGAAAGCAAAGGAACAAAGAACTTATAAATAGAAGAGTAGTGATATTTGTACATCAATTTTCTTATAGTTTTCTCTCCGTTACTATAATTTTGAAAATTTTTAGGATATATATTAAATAATTAGAGTTACCAAATATCACTTTTTTTTTAAGACAAATATCACATCATTATATTTATATTTTCAAAACTTTAAATAATGACAAAAAAATGGAGAGATCTCAACTCCCCAACCGAGAATCACCACCTCACAAGTCACAATACTCTATACTACGAATTTGACACATTTCATTTGATTTACTTTGTACTTCTTCCGACCTTATTTATAAGCCAAATTTTCTTCTTTAAAAAAAAAATCTGACTAAAACTTGAAAACCAAAAAACCATATGCTTGATGGATGGTTCATCTTAAACACTAGCATTCCATTGAGTCCATGACAACAAAGTAAAGCTGGAGGCTGGCCTCTGGATTAATGGAAACTCTACTACAACATTCCCATTCTTGAAAAACTGAAAAGATGTTAAAAAAAAGGACCCTTTAAAGCATGCTTGGATTAGGATGTCGTTTACATCCTTTTCACATGTTGGAAAGCAACTTCATTTCAAAGGGACAAAAAAATTGCTTTCAAGTTACAAATAATTACTTCTATTTTATACAAAGTTACAAATAATTTGCTTAAAAAATGTTACAAATAATTACTTCTATTTTATACAAAGAATTAATAATAATAATATAATTTGATGAAATTGACATTCATTTACTTTACTTGATTACCATTGCCAAACAGAACTTCCTAAATAAATTGTAAAATTTTTATAGTAGTAATTGTTAATTTTTTATCCTAATAAGATGATATTAATTTGTGCGATAAAACCTCGTCTTTTTTTTTTATAGGAAATAATAGTTTACGTTTTTAGAAATAAAAAATAAATAAACATTGTTTGCATCTTGTAAGAACGATGTTGGCATATATTTGAATGGGTCATCGGTCGTTGAATTTCAAGTGTGAGTGATTAAGTCTCACAACGATTATAAATGAAAAAAATGTTGAACTCATAAGAGAGTGAACCAATTAACCTAATGTCTTAAGGTTTTGAGTGAGAATTTAATATCTCCCTCTTTTTTAATAATAAAAAAACACATAAAGAAAATGGTGATTGCTTATCCAACCCCTTAATAAAATATTAAACTAATAAAATAAAAATTAACATAAATTTTTTGAAACTGGATTCCCTCCCGTGCAGTTTCTACTGCAAGAGGTCGAGTGCACAATCCAACTATTCATTTTTTAAATAAAAAAAATTGAAATTGAAATGATAATAAAATGTAAGGTTCAAATTTTACTGGACAGGAAATGTACGGAGAAGATGATAGAGGATTAATATTAGTTAGTTCTCCTCTCAAAAAATTTCATGTACCTATATATGTTTTTTTTTTTTTGATAAATGTACCTATATGTTATATAAAAGCATGTGGTTAAAGGTCAATTTCATGAAAAATATATCAAAACCACATTCCAGCTGTGTCCTGCTTGCAAGCATTTATACTTTATGTTATTTTTAACAGTTAGTAGTTTTTAGGAAAATTTCTTCATATACATTAACTATAATTTTTTTGTCAGTTATAGTAAATTAGTGAGTTAGGTAATAGTAAAAAGAAATAATTTTTCTAAAATTGATTTACTATTATAAAGTTTAAAGAAATAGTGAAAGTAATTAAGAGGGAGTATACTTGGGAAATAATGAATGAATTCTCAAGTATGTATGTATAGTAACATCTTCCTAACATTTCACCTAACATTCATTAATTCAGGTACAAACCCTTTAACTGGCTCACACTTCCACAGCACAAACCTAGTACTAAACTTTCAAGATTTGTTCCTTTCTGTGCTTTGGTGATAGCCAACCCATAGCCAGTTATATACCACATTAATACAACTCTATTCACCCTATTATATATACTACTCTCTGCCTCTTTTTCTTTTATTCTATTCTATATACTCTGAATTGAAATATATACTCTTAAATTAAATATATCAAGATGAAGCTTGCATTTGCATTACTCCTTCTTGTCCTCAGCTCCACTTTATTGGAAGTCTCATTAGCTGGTTCTGGTAAGCCAATAATTAATTAAGCCTAATATTCATGTTCCTTACTTTCTCACTTGCCATGATCATTGCATGTGTTTAATTTGTTTCAATTGATTTTTAATATAGTCTTTAAAATATCACTCTCTCCGATTAATCTTTAAAGTATATAAAAATAATAAGAAGTCATTAAAATATATGAATCCAACAATTTGTCTCCAAAATATAAGAAAATTTAACATATTAACATCTTAGCAATACAGACTAAATTGACACATTTTATATATTTTATTTTTTGTTTTATAGTTAAAGTGATAAATATTACTAAAAAAACGTACACACATGCAGTCCAGATCGTGAATAGTCATATAAAATATTCATCTTAACAATCTTGACATTGTCTCCATTAAAGACCAAATTTTACATTTTTTTTTTAATATTTTTTTAAAGAATTAATTAATGGTTTATTCTATATATGGAAATAATGAAATGTTTGGATATAGTTTTTTGTGACACTAGGTGTGCAGAAAGGTGCTCAGAAGCTTCGATTCAAGACAGATGTTTGAAGTATTGTGGGATCTGTTGTGAGAAATGTAACTGTGTGCCATCTGGGACTTATGGTAACAAAGATGAGTGTCCTTGTTATAGAGACATGAAGAACTCAAAGGGCAAAGGAAAATGCCCTTAATTCACATATAATTCATGTTTATGTTCATCACATCACAATCTACTTTTCTATTCCACAAAACTCACATATATGTATCTCTAAGTTTAATTATGTCATGTCTTAGTATTATGTATCCTTGTTAGTTGATTATGCTTTCGCAGTTGTTATTAATTGGATAATTATTATTATTAATTTATGTTGGTTGTATAAGAGAATTTTCATTGTTTCATTAGTTATTTTATTTATGTATTATTTCATTATAGTTGAATCATGCGAATGTTAGAAACAAACTCGTGTCATGTTAGGCATGTGAGGATCATAATAAGTAAACCACACTCAACAAATAAGAATATTTTATTTAATTTGAATGTTAAAAATTCATTAATATTTGAGACCACGCGTACAAAAAATACTACTCCTATGTAAAAGCCATTAATTATAGTGTGCAAATGCAATAATTAATCATATATTCATATTTCATAACAAATTAATGATATCATATAATCTCTTTTTTCTTTTGATTTGGTGATAATATCTGCACAATTGCGAACAGTAATCTTTCAAAATAATTGAAATTTAATATTAACTTTTTTTCAATATATGTTTTTCTATAAGCCAACAATCGAATCAGAACAAGATCGTCAATAGACTCAAGTTTCTACCACTTGAGTCGTACTTTGTTGGTTGATAGTAATATTTTATTTTGATAAAGGTGATAATTATTAGTATAATTCAAGACATGTATGGCTAAATGGAAAACCAAGACATATCTTATCTAAGTTGATGACTTTATTATTTTTATTTTTTTTGAGTTAATAACTTGATGAAGTTGTTGTTCCTTAGGTTTTATTTTGGTGAAACAAAGGGAGCAAGCAATAAGTACCACAAGTTAGATAAGACCTACGATTGAAAAATTATTGTATAATTGATGTTAAACATTAGAATTAAAATAAAATCAACTATAAAAATAGTTCCAACATATCATGGTAAATTATAGAAAATAAAGTCAATATTATAGACCATTGATTAAAAACCAAAAGTGAATATTGCAAATATATTATAACAATTTATGAGTTTATGAAATGATAACTCTTAATTTTCACACTTAAAAAAAGTCAAATTCTTAAAATAAGTGATTTTTTTGCCGAAAAAAGATAGAGGTGGAGCCATTAAATCCGTAGAAACAATTTATGGAAGGGCCCAAATATATGTGTAATAAATCTATAATTGCTCTTCTATTCTTATGTTGTCCAAAATCCTTTAATTTATTTTCTTTGTTAAGTAGTTTAATGACTAGAAATTCGTTTCTTGAAGTAAATAAGTGAAAGATATCGGGTTCGAACCCCGACTTCTACATATAAAATGTGATATCAATATCAACTGAGTTATGCTCATGAGAGAATCTTCTAATCCTACTAAAAGTGTAAGTTCAATTCGAGCGGATGATAAATACATTCAAGCAACATGTGGATCAAACCCCTGGATTATCCTAACAAACGAACAACAATCACGAGCACAACCCGACACACTCATGTACAGACGTGAAACTAGATTGCAAAAAATAAATAAAAAGATGATGCTTAATAATTTCAAGCACTAACTAGAGGTCTTGAAAACTGATGTACATCAACACGGAGCGGGTCCGAGAACCAACAATTCTCTGCAATGAATGGGAGCAAGCAAAACAACTCTTTTGAATCAAACAGTCCAACATCAAACTAAGAGAATGACGAGGATGCCAAATCAGTAATAAATCAATCGCAAAAGTTGATATAAATATTAAGGTGTGTAATGTATAATCAGTATGCGACAAACAAATGAGCGAACACAACAACCACCCCCATCAACCAGAATCTGAGGATGGAGCAGGCAAAATCGGAACCAGTACTAACAACTAGGTTTGTGACACAAACCTGTAACAATTGTTATGGCCTTGCCATGGAAAACAAAAGCTTGCTTTGAGGAATCACGAAGGAGCTTGTCATCAATGGTCATGCTAATGAAAACCGTCAAAACCCAAAAGCAACCCAGAGATGTGATCGTAAAGAACCACGATCTTTATTTTCTTTCCAAACACAATGACTAGACACTGACGGTGTTAACAGCCGAAACCAAATGGGGTCGTAACAGAGAAGTTTGGATTGTGCGGTGGGGGGAGCAGTTTAAAGGGGTTGAGAAGTGAATGGCGATGAGAGTGGAAGTCAGTGAAACCAAAACAGGAGCATAGAAAGGATCTTCTCCGGTGATTGAGAGTGTCATGTGAAATCGATATCATTCATTGTTCAGATTTCACTTGGTGAAATGTACTGCAGAAAATATGCTCTCGTGAACTATATATTAGAATTCTTGAGATATGATGGAGTTGTAAATAAAAGCTTTAATGACCTATAAAGTAAAGGTCAGTCGAGAAAAACTCCTTTAGTCGCAACCACAAATAAATATAATTTGCACACATACTTGAGAAAAAGTAAAGGAAAAAATGAATTTAAAAATACATATTGTTGATGTTGATACAAGTAAATAATATGCATTTTAATGATTATCCAAATCCTATTTAATGTGTGTACCCAAATCCTAAGTTGGTGAAGAAAAAACTAAAATGATGAAAATCTCATGAGACAGTAGAAAAAGACTCGCAGTATGATGCTTTGATTGAATTCGATAGAAAATAGTTGATACAAAAAAGTAATACCGTAACAAAATACTATAAAACAAAACGAGTGTGAAGTAGAGTAGAAATAAACAATTGCAACAAAAAAAAAAGTCATAACATATATTATTCTAATAAGTCTTAATCCAAACTTATAATTCTGCAAAAATCTAAAACAAAACGACCCACAGGACGAAGTTATAAGGAACAGTCACCTAAATTTATCAATCCATATTATTCTCTTATTGGACACACAACATAGAGCAACAATAACAGTAAAGTCACAAAAAATACAGCTTTAGAATATCAGAACTTGCGAGACCCGCTACAGCTTCCATTGCAATGAACACACATGAGATAAACTCCTATACAGCTGCTGAGCACTGTCATCTCTAGTCCAATATAAACTGTTCCAGAAACTAAGTCCTTCCATGCCAACAACAACAACAAAAATCTAAAGAAAAAAAACTAATGAAACAACAGACACACATAGCCTAAGACACTATTTTTTTTTTTGGGGATAACAGCTTAAAGACACTAGATTTTTTAATGGATAACTGCCTAAGACACAATGCTTTTTTTAATAACTGCCTAAGACATGAATTAGTACTGGGGTAAAAGTAACAGGAACATAAACAAAAGAAGATACATAAAAAAGGGTTACTCCTAGAAGGTATGAAACACATGTTTATAGATACTGATTTCTTCCCTCAAACTTATCAAGCAACTTTTTCCCATACATATTGGTTCGCATCATTTGAGAATTAGTTTGGATCAGCTGCATCAGGGCATTCTTAATGGCAGGAGAACCCTGTTCATTAAATAAGAGAAACAAAGTTATCTCAATAGCACAGTGAATGAGATATGCAACTAATAGAATATTGAGTTTAATACAGTGTTTGTTTATAATATATTATTATATACTCTGCACATGCCAATAGAAAGTGAGAAACTACTGCATATTCCAATAACAACATGTGATACATATTTATTTCAACAGAGCAATTGCCAACAGGACCACAACAAATAAACTGTATATAATTCTTAATTGAGGAAATGCATGCTTACGTGCAGGACATTAACAAAAACCAATTTGAGCCTTTTAAAATAATTTAACTGTCTAAAGAAGAAAAAAGAAATAGCTAACATCTTCAGGTAAATACGTTTTTGAAGAAAAAAATATTGATCCACATCTAAGACAGCTAAAACCATGCAGTTCACCCTTGGTAATTAGCCAAGATGCCAAATTAGAAAATTGAGTAATACACAAAAAATGAAGATTAAGAAACCGCAATGCATTCAACCAAGCTAACCTTAAATCTTGTCAATGCTGAACTGATGACATAGTTTCCATATGGATCCACAAGGAGCCTTGATACATTTGGATCACGGAGCAACTCCACAATGATTTGTGTAGATAGATTCACTCCTGAGTCTTGAAAAAACTTCTCCACTACATTACTGCCATATTTATTGCAGGCAAGATATATAAATTGTCCTTCAAGCTGCATGAAGAGGTTGTTTGAGACTCTGGGTATCTTCAAAGACAAAAGATGTTGAATCACATAGTTGCTGCAAGATGAGAAAACAAAACACAGGGAAGATAAGTAAAGTTGGCTATATTGGCTAAGAAACAAACTAACTAAACACTTGTAAAAACAGACCCGTAACAATCTTCTGCTAATAGTGGTGCATTAAGAACAACGTCATTGATCAGGTGATCCTTAGCTTCTCCTTGAGTATGGCTAGCGCAATACTGCAGCACACAACATCCAGTCTTATCTCTTGCAATCGACAAAGTGTTCTTTGCAAGAAGATACAGGAATTGCTGTGACAAAAGACCATAATCAGAACATAATAAGAGCGAGCATAACCGAAGTAAAGCAATTTGACAAACAGGTATTATCTAATAAGACTATAAGAGTGGTGATCCTTTTTCTTTTCTTTGTAATTTAGGCCAATAAATAACAAATCATCATTGTATTGCTGAAGTACTAATCCAAACAAGAGCAAACATACCACTATTCAGTACTCCAAAAAACATAGATGAAGAAAGGAATGCATCAACGAAGATTTTATTTTCAAATGTATGGTTAAATATGACAACAAGACCAAGTATTTATAGTGTAGCATGGAAGAACTCCTAGAGAGTTTCATAAAAAACATCTAAACCTGCAATCTGCGCAGTGCCAGCGCAAGCCAACTGTTGCATATATACACCGCAATCCTCAGCAATATCCGGGATTGCAAGAGACAACCTCAATTTAAAACCATAACCCAACCAAAAATGACAAAATCTTAGTCAATTTATGAGGAGACTATCTTAAATTACATTTAAATAGATTGTTTTGTTTGTAAACAGGATGCACAATTTGAGCTTAAATTGTCTCTAGTTCCCTACAATTCAAATGTATGTATGCAACAAAACAAAATGAAGAAAAGACTTCACCTTAGTTTCATCCTGTGGGAAACTTTTCAAACAATAGAGAACCACACGGTGACCATTTATATCCTTAGACATCAAAATAGCACTTGGAGTCAAAGCTGACATAATTAGAGTTCTTTGTTGTCTGGTAGTAATCTTCTCCAACAGCTTCTCAACAGCCCGAGATCTTCAACCAGAAAAATACAAAAATTAATCAATTAAAAAAAGCACAAAGTACAAATTACAATGCCTTAAGAAACAAGAAACAAGCATTGAAAATATACCCATGAAGATTAAGACAAATTTTGATCAACTGAACACTATGGTGAGTGATGAGTAGAACAATCCTAGTCTGTTGATCTTGATTGCAAAATCCAACCATCTTTTGAATAACCTGACTACCAGCTGGATCAGGCATGAGCTCAACAATATGACTGATCAGCTCCAAGAAAATGTAATAAACAGCTTCAGCTTTAAAATTATCAATCAAATCCTGTAAAATCTTACTTCCATGATGATCTTTAGCCATTGCATAAACCCTCCCACGAAAATCATCAAACCAATGTGAATTCCTTCCATTCACATTCACATTATTGACATTCACATTATTCACATTGACAACATCATTAACCCCCCAAGAAACATTCTGCACAGAGGATTCATTCATCAAACCAAATTGAATCTTTCCAAGCAATTCATCACCACCAACACTGCCAACACTAACACCACCCCCATTACCATAACCAACATAACCACTACTCTGCCTAGATAAAAGAGCATAATCATTATTAAACCCATTAAACCCATAACCATCTCTATTATCAGCCCTCATAAAAAGATTCTGCGGCGGCGGAGTAGTAGTAATTTCTCCGCCGCCATTAACAATATTCCTAAGACTAACATTAACAGGTCTATTGAAACCAGCTTGAATCCCATAGTTATAATAAGGGGAATCAACAACAGAATTGACACCATAACCATAAGATTGATTATTATTATTAACAGAAAGACGAGAAAAAACATCTTCTAGGGTTTGATTCTCATTATTAGGGTTTTGAATTTGAGAAGTGAATCGAACCTCATTACAAGGGTTTTGATTCAAGTTCTGGTTCTGGTTCTGGTTTTGTGATAGCGATGATAAGTAACGAATATACCCCGATCGAGGTGAAAACGACGGCGTATCATTATCGAGTGGATCGGGATAGAAGCGGTTCGACATCGACGGTTAGATTGTTACTTACGGAAGATGAAAAGACGGTGACGGCACAGTGACACTCACTGGTTATTATGTTGTTATGGTTATGGTTGGAGAAAAAAAAGAGAACAGGGTTTAGTTTTTTTGGTTTGAGAAATGAGAAAAAAGAAAATGGGTTTTTATAAAAGGAAATTAATTAATTAAATATATTATTTATAAGGAAAGAAAAAATAAAAAAATTAGGATTAGGGTGAAAAGGAACTAAGAATGAGAAAGATTAGGAAGAGGAAGAGGGGAAGGTGGTTTTTGCAGTAGTGTGGTAAGGAGAATAGTCCTAGGACTCAAAATCTGCATGCAATATATAGTAACTTTTTCATGCGGAGAATAATAAATTAAATTAAATAATTTAAACAAGAGTATATAGTTTTGTGTATTTATGTGAATATATAATGTTAATGTTATGTCCCCACATGTCATTTTCAGCCCAAGTTGCATGTGGGCTTCGTTTTTCAGATTATGGTCAACACTCTTCTTAGACTTTTTCACCAACATTTTTTTGTCTTTTTCTAGCAAAAATACCAAATAAAGAGTTAGCCTAGAGTCATAATTTAAATGCTTTTCCTCAACTGCCAAAAAATATTTATTATTATATTTAATTCGATAAACTTCGCTTGCAAGTTTAGTCAAAAAATAACTTTACGATGAGTATTGAATACGGTTGGGAGTAGTTTTGGACGTTTGGTTTCGACTTCTTTATTTATGATGGAATTGTATATTTTGGTCTTGATTTTAGGGATTTTTTAGTGAGCGATTTAAAATTTTATTGTAAAAAAAAAACAGAGAAGTAGCTATGTAGCTGAAAAAAAAAAATTAATATACAATAGAAACTCTTTAAATTAATACTCGGTAAATTAATAAACTCTATAAAATAATAAATTTGTTCGGTCCCAATTTGGGTTAATGTAAAAAATTGAAAAACTCGATAAAATAATAAGATAATAATTTAAACGCGCTTAACTTATAAAAAAAATAAGTGTAAACAAATTCTACTCGTGTTTAATATATAAATTTATGTCACAATACAATGAATCATTCTTTTTTATTTTTTACAAGAGATATGTTATTTGAACATCAATTTGGTAGACAACTTTGGGACACTTTTGATTTCTCAAATTCTTATTGGATAAAAACAATAGAGAGAGAAAAATGAAGAGAGAGAATAAAAATGTAATGTGAGTATGAGAGAGAATGTTGTCAAATGTTATCCAAAAAATGATGTTCAAATAACATTTCTCTTTTTACAATAAATGCGCTGAATTGACTTGACCAAAAAAAATAATTTTTTTTTGTCAAGTAGCCTAGTGGCTAGAATTTCACTTTTTTAAGGTGAAATAGTGGGAGTACCAGGGTTCGAATCTCAGTCCTTGCATTTTACATGCAATGTCCCAACCAAGTGAGCTATACTCACGGGACGACCAAAAAAAATAATTTAACTATATATATATATATATATATATATATATATATATATATATATATATATTGAATTGTCAATGAATATTTATTTCAATAGTGCATTTTCATTAAACTTTTTTTGTAATAATCTTCATTAAACTCCTTTATATATGACATAAAGTTTAGTTTACCGATATAAAAAGACACAATTATACTTAGGCTCTGTTTGGTAAAAATAGCTTATAGCTGATAGCTTATACTCCCTCCGTTATTTTTTAATTGTTCGTTTAGAATAGTAACACCAAATTAAGAAATTGGATTTTTGCACCTTATCTTCCTATTATACCCTCATCAATAGATTTATTGTTATACAAAAAAAATATTTTCAGATTATTGTTATCAATAGAATATAACAATAAACAAACTTTTTTATTTTTTTTATTTTTAAAAAAACCTTTAGTTTTTCAAATATATATAAAAAAATATTTATTGAAAAAGATAAGTGTAATTAAAAAAGGGTACAATTGACAAATCGTACCCTTAAAACACAAAATGGACAGTTAAATAGAAACACTAAATCCGACAAAACTGGACACTTAAAAAAAACGGAGGGAGTAACTGATAAGCTAATTGAAGTGTTTGGAAAAATTAATGGTTCAATAGCTTATAGATGTAAAATGACATAAAAGGACATTATTAATTAATAATAAAATCGGGTTTTAGTTAAAATAATAAGGTTAAAATTGGAAGAAAAAACAAAAAGCAATAAGCTATAAGCTAATTGAAATAACGTTTGAAGCCTTACCAAACAGAGCCTTAGTCATCTAACTTTTCAATTATGCAATTTTAAACCTTTTAGTTTCAATTAAAACTATTTTGGCCCTACCTATTTCTAATTTCATAGCCCTCATATAATTTTTGACCAAATTCCGACTAAATTATACCAATGTGACATCTACTGAGAGGACATATGTCATAATCGGATGGGGCAATATCTGCTAAGGTTTTGTTTTTTAATTTTTGAAACGTGGAGAATTTTTTACCTATTTTTCACTTCACTTAAGATTTACCTCTTTTGACAAATCCTAATTTATCTTTTACATCTATCGACCCTATTTTTAAAAGGGTGCAAAAATGCATTTTTACACACTCAACTGGCACTTATGTGCCTAGGTGTGAGAGAGATCCACCTGGGAGTGAATGGGCAATAGCTAAAAGCAAGATTGTCAGAATCGAGGTTTTACCTTTATTTAAGGCTCCTCTTATTCAAGGCCGATGCATATATTATTTGTTCCATTGAATTTTAAAAAAAAAATAAAAAATTATGGGGGTGGAAGCGAGGAAAGTAGGAAAATTAATTGAGGAACAGATAAGGTTTGTCTTGACAGAGACGAGAGCGGTTTGGGAGTGCGTGTGATTAGAGAATTTAATTTATCTCGTTTAGGAAAGTGGAGTTGGAGGTTGTTGGTGGGTCAAGAGGGGCTACGGTTTAAGGTGTTGGTAGCCAAGTATGGGTTGACAGATGGCGGAATTAAGGGAGGGAGAGAAAAGCTTCCTTGTGGTGGAAGGACTTGTGTGACGTCAGAGATGAGATTGGGTTGAGTATTGGGAGTTGGGAGTTGGTTTGAGAATAACACTAGTATAGAAAGGTGGAAGATGGGGGAAGAGACGTTTTTTGAAAAGATAGGTGGTTGATGGTGAAAGCCTCTGCATTTGATTTAATAAACTTTTTGAGTTGGCTATCGATAAAAATATCACGATGGCTAATATGTGTACGAGGGGTTGGGAGTTGGGATGTGGGGGTGGTGGGTGGAGATGGCGTAGACATCTCATTGAATGGGAGGAGAAATTGTTTTTTGAGTGTTATGCTATTTTGAAAAAATTGTTTTTACAAGTTGATCCTATCATTTGGTACATAGTTAGAGGTGCTTATCATCTGTTAACGCAATTTGTTTTAGTCGCGATAGCAACACACATGGATGTTATTTGGAATAAAGTCGTTTAGTTAAAGTGTCCTTTTTTCCAGAGACTGATTAATAATGAGTTACCATAAAAAAAGACAATTTAATTCGTTGTGGGATGCATCTTGAGGATTTGACTCTTTGCTTAGGAGGGTGTGGAGTTGTCGAAATTGTTGATCAGTTAGTAGTTGGTTGTGATATATGTCTTCGTCAATTTGGATTAATATTTTAAAGTGGTTAGATATTTTAGGTCTTTTACCAAACATTGTTGCTGATCATATTACACAATTTTGCAATAACTTGCCTCTTTGGTAATGTGGTGTGGATTGGTCTTCAAATGGTATGATTAGCTTGTTGTTTGTCTATTTAGAAAGAACGAAATAACAAATTGTTTGCCTGTAAAGTATCATCTGTTGAAAGGTTGGTAGATAAGGTGAAAATTGTTTCTTGGTGGTGGTTGAAGTCGCGCAAACATGATTTTGATTATGATCTAGAGTCTATGTTTAGTCTTTGTATTTTTGTGTAAACTCTTTTTGTTAGGCACATCTTGTGCTGAATTTCATTTTTGTAGTCTATATATATTCATTTGGCTTCTTAAAAAAAAACATTAATTTTTTTTTGACACAACAACATTAAATTTATATACACAATAATATAAGTATATGTTTGGACTTTTTAAAATTTGCAAAAAATAAAATAAAATAGTTTTTATACGATTTCAATGATTTAAATCCTTTAAAACTGTTTCAAGCTACGATTTTACCCAAAAATATTTCTACCAGTAATTTAACTCAAAGTGATGAATTAAAAACATAAAATTATAAATTTTACGTTTTAAATCGCAATTTTAACAACATTGACTAGACGTTGAGGAAGCTTCATTCACTTGAGAGTACTAGTACTAGGATTAAATGCAACTTAAATCAATAAACACTTATATTTCCTTGAATAAAAAAATTCAATGAATACGATTATCTTATCCTTGAAAAATTGTCGGTCAGTAATACCTCTAATTCATGCACAAACTGTATCCAACATTCCAACCAACTAGAGTTTTAGGCTTCACTTAATTCGTCCCGGCAGTGCAAATTTGACTACCTTTAGTTTTAGTTCCAATTTCAATCCGCAATCCGCAATGGAACTTTTGCTCAACTAAAACCTAATATATATATATATAAAATAAAGCTCTGAACTCTAGTGATTGATTAGTTTCTTCTAAAATAAATTATTTGAAAGAATTCGATTTCAATTTATGAGATGCATAATATACGTCAAAATTTATTTACCTCACGATCAAACTCTAAATTATCATAGTCACATTCTTTAAAAATCGGTGGATTAGCACTAAAAATAAAATCAAACATAAATATATACTCTCTCCGTTCCTTTTTATTTATCGTTTTAGAAAGAAAAAAATTGTTTCAAATTATTTGTTATTTTGATAATTTAAGGTTATATTTTGTCTATTATACCCTCATTCATATTTTTTTATTGACTAAATTTTATATAATTTTTTTATTGTATCTATTCAGACTATTCTTTTTACCAAACTTCTTCATATCCGTCAAAAAAAAAAAACTAAACTTCTTCATATAATCTTTTTATTGTTTTTTTTCCTATTTTATGTTTGTTTTTGTTTTGTTCCTATATTTTGTACATAATATATTCCAAAAATTAAAATAATTTTAGGGTATAATAGGAAGATAAGGTGCAAAAATACATTTTCTTAATTAATAGTAAATTTTCTAAAACGACAAATAAAAAGGAACGGAGGGAGTATATATTATCAAAAAAACACTTTTTAAACTAATTTTTTATTATTACTGTTTTTAATCATACATATATTCTTAAAAGGTTTTACAATACTCCTATCAACAATGTTTAGATTTTTTGAGCAAACATCATTAACATATTACGACAATTATGTATTAGCTCCGTTTCTGATATTTTATGGACCCTAAAGAAAATACGAAGAAAAAAAACTTATTTTGTTTAACATAATAGTTTTTAAAAAAAAAATATTCGAAAACGTCAATGTAAATATTTCAATTCATAATAATGATTTGGGGTTCAATTCTAACATCAAGTGGTTTCAGCTCCCTCTCGCTTGCCGTTGCGAAGGTTCAACCGTGATCGTCCCTACCTACCAAATCCAACGTCAACCACCATTGAACCAACTAACGGTTGGTAATATTTTTTCTTTTTCATTTATACATTTATCTTAATTCATGTGAAATTGCGAATGAGATCATTTAAGTTGGGAGAAGAGAATATTAACATTTAATCTGAGGTATGAGCAAAAGTTGATGAAAGAAAGCACAAGGAAAATGGAAAGTTGGTTTGGCTTTTACCTTACCACCAGGCTCAAGTCAAGTCAATAGATATAACCGGCAACATTTTACTTTAGTAGTAGTGCCTAAACAAGTACTATTAGGTTAAAAAGGATTCAAGAATTATCTAAACGAGTTTCTGAACTGGAAGAAGACGTGCAAACCACTTCACAGCTTGTGGAAGTTTGAACACATGTGGTTAGGCTTTGGCAGTACATGATTAGGCATTGTTTTCTTTTACCTTTTTGTCTGTCAAAAAACAAATTAACGCGTCTAATATTTAGTGCTTTTTTTTTTTTTTGAAAAAATCTAATATTTAGTGCTTTGTTTAGGCATTAGTAGTACTTCACAAAAAGAAAACATAAAATATAAAAAATAAAAAGATTATTTTTTTAAATAATTTAAATAGGGATATTTAAATAATTTTACTAATTATTTAGCGGGTATGGATATCTGCGTGTACAGATAGTATTAAACCTGCATCTATATTCATTAAATGCGGGTAATTAAAATATCCATTTATTTTATCCACTGATATCCATTAAGCTATCCGTCACGAAAACGAGACGGATTTTATCTGCGGATATTTGCAGGTACGGATTTTTTTGCCATCCCTAGTCAACATTCGTTTATACAGAGGCGGAGCTAGGGGTGGCCGGGCCGCGGCCCACCCCGAAAATTTAGAAATTACACACACACATAAAACGTGTATATCATAAATATATTAATAGATGCAATATAATATCAAGTTAGCGTTGTTACCCTAGCGGTTTGTGAGCATACATGTAGCTAAAGTGCCCGAGTTCAAGTCATGTTAGTGTCAGTTGGCAGATACATTGCATTATATATGTAGAGGACTGAAGTTTGATCCCCAATCATCTCACTTATTCATCTTAAGGGTGGAGTTTCTAGTCACTAGATCACTTGACAAAAAAATTCATGTGTTTAAATTGTGTTGGCCATATGATTTTTGCCTATATTATACGTGATCTAGAATCATCTACTAAATCGTTTTCAATACGGTTCAAATCACTTTCAAATTGAACACGATTCAATCTTTCATGTCTAGCTTATTTCAGAGCTAAAAGTAATGTTTATACTTCTCCCTCTACAGTTGAAATCACAGAAGACCAATTATAATTTCATTCAGGTATTGACAGAAGACCAATTACTTACTATTTTCCTATACATATTTTCTATTTGGAAAAACTTGTAAAAAGTAATATTTATCAACAAATTTAATAGCACAATAAACTTTTTAAATTTCCGTATTTTTTATTCCTAATTATTTCATTCCAATTTCTATTAATTTACTCAAGAGTGTACTATATTTAAAACGAAAGTAGTGTTAATAATTAATGTAACACTGGAGCTATGAGGGAAGCCAGATAAGATAAGCCAATTGAAGTTAAATGTAATAAAGGAACTGCTAATAACAGATATAACTGACATAGTAGTTGTTGTAACTTGTAACAGAAAAACTATTCCTTTAACAGCTCTCTAGTCTCTCTATAGGATTAGGAGGGAATCTTCTATAAGCATAAATTGAGTCATTCTTAACTTTGATATTTGAGTGCAGAGGTTTGTGTATCCGGTTCAACCGTGTCAACAACAGTGATTAAACCAAATGGTAGTATATTTAGTGTTAATTTTTACAAGTAATTCATTAGAGTCATAACTAATAATGTAAAAATGCATAAATACACAAACTACTATGAAAAATACATTAATTAATAACAAAGATTAGTATTCATTGGATAAAAGAAGAGGGAATTTGGGCAAAAAACAATCCAGTACGATTCACACCAGTTTTCCTAATCTTTTAATCAATTACAGACTATTGATTATTCCCTCCGGTCTCATATATAAGAAACAAAAAAAAATTTATAAAGTCTTAAATATAAGAAAAAGTTACTACAATCCTTACATTTATTTTGAATATTCCAATTTTACCCTTTGTTTTACTTTCCCCCATAATAAATAATAATTTAATTTAAACAAAAAGTAAGGGTAAAAGTGGAAATGACATGTTTTTCCTAATCATTTACTTCACTTTCTTAAAGGATGTGTTTTTTTTTTTTGTTTCTTATATATGAGACCGGAGGGAGTATGTAAAATTGTCACGAGAAATTGACACATGCATCATTAGCACCGTGTGTTTTTCTTTTCAATGAGTAGAAATTGAACTCAATCAGTTGTCACAAAACTCACACTTCACATCAATCACTCCCTCTAGTCAGAATGGTATTGTTGCTGCGATTTGATTTAATTTAGAGGAATTGTTTTGCAATTTATTGAACTGAATAATGTTGATCCTCTAACTTATTACTCCGGCGCTTCTAAAATAAGTGTTACGGTTAATCCATGTATACATGATAATGTACAACTTTGATTGTCAATATATTTCATTTATATTGTTAAAAAATATAAAAAATTGATATTTAAAAAATACTCGATTAAGACAAATCCAACATCTTACATATTAATATTTATCTTTATATATTAGTAGGAAAATATAATCAAAGTAGGTTATATGAATAATATACATAATTAAATTGTGATATTCATTTTAATATAGAGGAGTAACAAAAGTGTTTACAATTATATGACTAATAGCCTGTTTGGTTTGACAGTGGGAGAACACTTCTCATGGCAATGATAGCATGACCCAATGAACATACTAAGGTGATTTTACAGAAGCTAAGAAATGTAGCTTAGAAACGTGTGCAAGAAAGAGGAGAAGAGGGGCCATATCCAAGTAATTATCTGATCAAAAAAGTAGCTGTGCATTGTGCCGATATGAATAGTAAAGTGGATTTGGTATTCATGCATAAGTCAGTCACACTGAAGGCTGAAAAGCTCACATAAGATTACCACAGGTTGAGGTATGTTATGAGATTGCACAATGTTTCTTTTGACAAGAGTTTTGCACAAACATGATGCATGCCTTTTTTTTTGAGAAATGTTATTTAAACATCAAAAGGGGACATCTCAACAACATCAAGGGGAGTCACGTGTATATAATCGGGGAGTTCTTTAACACATTTGGTTAACTGACATTAACCAAATTTGATCTCTAACTCCTCAACTATTTGTTTACGAGAAATTGTATATGGGATACCTTTTGATTGTTTGCGGATGATAAAGTTAAAATAAAGTTAAAAGTAAATATTTTTTCAAGTTTGAAAGATTTTATGCCTACAACATCAAGGGAGAGTCACGAGTATATAATGTGTTGAAGAACTCCCCAGTTATATACACGTGATTCCCCCTTGATGTTGTAGAGATGTCCCCTTTTTTGATGTTTAAATATCATTTCTCCCTTTTTTTTACCACAGGTTGATACATGCCTTTTATTAGGTTCTCTTAAAATGAGACATTTTTAGTTTATTTATTAGGTTCTCTTTTGAACGGTTGAAAGTCCAGAACCGGAAAGAAAGTGAAACTCAATAGTCACTATTTATCCTCTTTAGACCTATACCCTTTCCTTCCCCTTCCTTGCTCAATCAATTTCCTATACTTCCAAATATACACTTACATGCACAGAGCAAAAGAGTATCAATGTCGGGTTTCCGGGTTTACATCAGAGTCAAACCAGAAAACCAACAATTTTCTATTCAGACTTTTCAACTATTAACAGAGACAACTTATAACTTGGAACGAAGAGTTTATAGTTCTAATAGTTCACTATGTGTTTCTGTCAAAAATAAAATAAAATAAACAGTTTATTATGTATTGCTGAACAAAACCTCCACAAGAGAATGTAAGATGATAACAAACTAGAAAACAGGAAAAATGAAGACACAACAAAAATACTTATATTATTGACTATATAAGCTACAACTTATGGCTGTTGTCTTACCCGGTCGCCTGATCAAGGAAAAATATACTCCTTGTTCCTTCACCAAAGCAATATGTGAGTGTTAGTCTGATTTTAAATACAAATTGTTTACAACAAAGAATGACGGAGCAATTCACAACTTGTTAGAAAAATAATAAGTCGCCCAGGAAAGTAATCTATCCTGCAAGTTGTAATGATGCTCTCTCCATATCTTCCATTACCGAAATATATCTCTGTCTTGTTACACGTCGTAGGTAACCTCTATAACTCTACTGCAGAAAAGAGGTGCAGTTAAATCTAGGTTCTTTCCACTATCTGACCTTGTACATCCTTTAATCCCAATTGCAGGGATCCTTCATGGTGTATGACTGTATGTGTATGAGTCAAACTCGTCAAGCAAAATTGTTTAATTGAGGCCTGCCGTACTATTTCCAGATTAATGCTGTGTGACTTTTGTTGTCTTAATTCCCAATAGAAGAAAAACCCTTTGGAAATCGATCAACCCAAGCGGAAGGAAGAATTCCACTTTGTGAAATTAAATATACAATGAATGCAATATAAGACACTGTGCAAGAGCAGGCTACAAAACCAAATAGTACGCCGTTCACCTCAGAAAGGAAGAAGTCTACTAAGAGATACCCATTAATTACTATTATCAGTGCAGCAACCGTCCAAGCAACTCTCTGCAAAATAAATAAAATAAAGCGTTAGTTGTAATTTAATAAAAAAAAATCTTTAAACTATAGTATATAACAGTGAATATTCATGATTTGAGGAAGAAACTGTCAGAAAATTAACACTTTCAATGACTGTCAAATACATTGGTATATATATTTTGTAACAGTCTCTTTGAAAAAGTGATCAATAATACTTACATATTTTATATAACCAAAGAATTTCATACTTCATTTTCAAGGTGATAAACATGTACAATACTACAATCCCGGGTCACTAGGTTGTCACTGGTGTAACTCTAGACCCATTCCGCCATTTTAAACTTCAAAGTTTATCTCATATATCAATTATAGCAGATATGGTTCATTTACGTATCCCAAATCAAACTATATGACAGTGATGTCCTTTGTTTTTGAGGAAATGAAAGTGATGTCCTAGTAAAATGTAGTTTGCAGAAAATTTGTGGCTCAGTAAAAAAATGGTTGAGCTTAATACCTCTTACAAAAGAAACATATCTTTGGAGAAATTTAACTGAGCAATTCTAGCTCTACTATAGGTGCACAGATCCAATCATATACGTAAAAAACTTAAAGACTGGAAAAGTCACACATTTAATTTAATTCATTAAAAGCTGAACCGGGATACGCAAAGATCAAACTTGAAAAAATTGTTAGAACTAAATGCATTTAAACTTCTGTAAAACAAGTCAAGGATAGAAGCAGATTCAATTTCAGACAAACATCAAGTTTTTTTGTCCACCAAATCAAGCTTATTAGATGACTTGGTATTTGATTATCAGATTAAAAGTCAGTATTAAAACTAAATGCATCCAAACTTTGGTAAAACAAGACAAGGATAAAAGCAGATACAGACAAAAATCAAGCATGGCAAGGTCTTTTAAAGTATTACGACGGTTCTATTTCCATTTTACCCAGAAACAAGCATGGGCTTAGGCAACATGGGCTTAGGCAATCATAATGGGCCCAAAGTTTGGAGAGTCTAGGTTAGGAGGAATAGGAAGCAAGGGAAACATGCTGAGGGGGCAGAGAGAGACGCAGGTCAGAAGGGGTTGGGTCTGTATTCTGTTATATAGGAGAAAGGGGTGGTGAGAGAAGTTATGCAGAGTTTTTTTCTGTTATTGGCAACGAATTTGTAGATTCTCTGAGGAGCTGAGCTCTAGGGTCGTCAGGGAGGTTGTTCTCTACTCTTTTATCACATTTTCATCAATAATATCAATATTTTCAGAATTTGTCCTTCCTATACTTATTTTCTTTGTACTATTTCATTCCCTGAGATTCTGGTTTGCAACAATAGGCATCATAAAAATCTTGGTATTTGATTATCAGATTAAAAATCTTTCTGCTAATTAATCTACCTGCACAGACAAAATTAAAAATAGATAACATTATTTTTGTTTTCTAATCACTGAGGTCATCATGTTGTCAAATAATCTAATAAGTTCAAAAACAAAACTTTGAACCATGGCGGAAGTTGTTTCAGAGTTCAGAGATCTAACAATTAACATTTACTGAAATGAAGGAACAGTTTGATCAACTCACCTCAAGAACAGGCCCAACCTTAAAGGACCCCATGATACGCTCTTTCGAGACCAACGTAAGGAGGGGAATCAATGCAAAGGGAATTTGTACGGACTGAAGCACATTAAGCCATTCATTCAAAACATCCAACGAGCCTTCTGAGCTGTTATAAACAATGGCTACAATTATAGTTGGCACAATTGCACAACTCCGAGTGATCAATGCTCTCAACCATTTTTTTAATCGAAGATTGAGAAAACCCCCCATTATGAATTGCCCAGCATACGTGCCAGTGATAGTGCTACTTTGTCCAGCTGCCAATAATCCGATCCCCCATATATAAAGAATAGGGAAGAGTCCACCTCCATATTTTTCCTCAAGATACTGCCCTGCATTTACCAATCCTATGCTATTTGCCTGCTGTGTACCATAGAAACCCTTAGCAAAAACTGTTGTGACAAACAGATTGATCATGAAGGTGACTGCAAGCGCAACTGTTGACTCAATATTATAGTAATTAAGAGCCTCTTGCACCCGACCTTTCTTATTCGGATCAATTTTCCTTGACTGCACTAAAGCAGAATGCAGAAATACATTGTGAGGCATAATGACACAACCCACAACGCCCACAGCCTGACGGATTGTTTTTGAGCTAAGTCTTGGAATCAAAATACCTGCCAGAAGGAATAAACACGGTTATGCCAATGGATTATTGGGAGATAAACCTTTTCAAAAGAAGGTGATTCAATTACACAATAAGATAAAATTTACCCATGACGAGCTCTTTTCCGCTAGGTTTTGTGTCACCAAACATCCAGGCAAAAGAAAGAGCCATGGTACCAATGAGAACTGCAAAAGCAGCTTCCAACTTCCTCACTCCATAGTTCTCAAGAAAGAGAAAGAAAAAGCTGTTTGACAACAGAGAGAGGAAAGCACAGTTACATGTTTAAACATGGAAGTGGGAAGGCTTATAGCTAATCAATAATAATTAAAGACAAGAAGTGGGAAAACATGTAAGAGTCAGAAAATTGAAATCAATAAATGAAGCCAGCAAATGTTTAAAGATAAAGGTTGAACAATACATGTTTCTACTACTAACTTCAATACAGAAATTTAATCAAAACCATCCAATTTCCGAAATGTTGTTGATAAAGGTATTCAAAATTACAGTAAGCTAAGGAAACAAGTATATGGTTGTCACGGTTGAATAGTTAACATCAAAGCATGTGCAACCATCCAAGTATAGAGGGCCTACTATAGTACCGACAAATACCATGGCAGAAAATTGAGTTTTGAATACGAATTTAAGAGTAGTTGAGTTCTGTGATGTAATTATTAGCTGACATGACTGATATATGTGTTATTTAAAGCAAATTAACCATCTTTCATGTATACCTTTCTATAGTTGTACGACTATAATAACTGAAATCAAACCAACTAACAGTCATTTAACAACTACTAACAGAAAACTTAATTTAACAGAACTGAATTCCAGTTCTCTACCTATGACCATTTATCAGTCCAAAATTTCCTTGCAACTCATGAAAATTCTTAACATAGATAGATCTAATTATGAACGAGGCAATCCGAATCCACAGTACAGCTCCAAATTAAAAGAATGGCCCTAGCTCCTCCACTAGATCACCCGTTTAGGTCAACTTATTTGAACTTATCTACCAACATAAGACTATTTGAGATAACTTATAATAACACGTCCATAAGCTCTTTTCAGCTCATTTTCATAAATAGCTTATGAAAACAACTTATAGCTTAACTTTATTTTATCTTTTGTTATCCAAACACTTAATTAATAAGCACTTAATTAAGCTAATTATCCAAACAAACTTAATTTAATTATCAACAGAACCTCAATATCATATTTGACTAGAACAATTAGTTAAACAACAAATCCTTGAATGAAATCTAAACATACCAATCAGAAGCAGTGATAAGAACACCAGCCCAAAGAGGCAAAACACCACGACTAAGAATCTGAATAGCAATAGCACTACCAATAACCTCTTGAATATCAGCACCAATTAAAGCAAGTTCAGCCATAAACCAAAGCACATAACGAGCCCAATTAGGATACTCATCTCTACAAAGTTCAGCTAAATGACGACCAGTAGCAACACCAACTCTCGCCGAAAGCAATTGAATCAATAACCCCATAAAAGTAGCCCACATCAACAACCATAGAAGAGAATAACCAGCAATTGCACCAGCTTGTAGATCCCCTTCTAAATTCCCTGGATCCAAAAAAGCAATACTCATTAAGAATCCAGGTCCAGTAAACATCCATAGCTTTTTCCATGAAAAAGGTGGAACGGTTGAATCGTCTATTGAATCGAATTCGAAATCTACTACTACGATTTTCTCGCCGGATTCATATGCCGCTTCTAGTTCTTCTTCCGATTCACCTTCACCTTCTAGCTCCAGTAATCGGTTACCTTCTTCGTCTTCTTTTACCTCTTCTTCCTTTGAATCTTGTTCTTCTCGCGATGGACCACTCATCTTTGTTTTTTATTATCAGAAACCGATGATGATTATTACCGTCTAAGCCGGCTTCAGGTGGCGGTGGCGGTGGCGGTGGCGGTGGAGGTTCCGTTTGGTGTGATATGCGCGCCTATTTATAAGGATCTGTTAATGTTACTTTTCTTCTGCTACTTTTTCTTTCTCTTTTCTTCTTTTCTCAGTTTCTTTCTTTTATCTCTAAAATGATATTAAAATGTAATAATTCGTGGAAAACAATTAAGGTAAAATAGGATATTAAACTAGTATTAGTTAATTTGATTTTCTAAACAGAGATTATATTTTTTTTTTACTGTTTTATTGGAGAGAAAGAAGATGGTGGGGTGAAACCAGGATTGAGCTGAATGGAAAGAGATTCGTGACGATTAAGGTTTGTTGGTAAATGGTCTCTTCAATTGTCGGAACAACAGTTTTCATTCGGTTGGTTTACTGTTACAATTTCAACGTTTGTTGTGTGTAAAGGGCATTTTTGCCATTGAAATGATACTCAATAAATAATTAAATAGTAGGTGGCGCAGCTTGTTATTCGTCTATCTTTTGTTCCTGTGTAATTATATATATATATATATATATATATATATATATATATATATATATATATAATTACAAGAATTTTAAAAAGATGTTCATAAAAAAATTAAATAAATGGTACTCCCTCCGTCCCATATTATAAGAGGAAAAAAAAAACACACTTAGTAAGAAAATCAAAACCTGAGAATTTAAAATATGGTTTTGTGGGTTTTTCTTGAAATAAGTTGCATGGGAAGATGTAAAAACAAATTTGATTGGTTGTTGTTTATTGAGAAAATGAGAGAGAAAAAAAATTAAATGCAATTTGCATTTAATTTTATAAGAATAAGTAAAAAACATTCTTGAAAGTTGTTTTTTCCTTATAATTTGGGACAAAAAATGGTCATTTTTCCCTTATAATATGGGACGAAGGGAGTATTTTCTTTTGTAACAAAAAAAATGTTATTTCTTATAACAATTAAGAAGAACTCATTTAACCCTACTTATTTAAGAGAAGTAGAGAAGTAAAAAAATTATTTGGCCCTATTTCTCTTTATTTTCTACTTCTTTATTTTATTTCTCTACTTCTTTTAAGGAGAAATATAGTCAAACACAATTTTCTAATTCTCTAATTCTTTTAAGGAGAAGTAGAAAATAAGCAGAGTCAAACGGGGTCTAATGTGTAGAAAGAAATTGAATTCTTCGATGCACATATTATGTGGATATCTTCGGTGAATTTTTTATTCAACAAATGAATAGTGGAAGGGAACTTTCTGAAAGAAAAAAACAATAATGGATATGGGAGTGTGTGACTTGAACTATTGATTGGGTCGTGCAGATATATGACTTGATCTTATCTGCCACATTTGAACACAAATTGAAACAACCACACCGTATGTATGTAAGGGTGATGGTTTTTTTTCCTGTTGTTGTCAAGCATGGGCGGTTGTTTTAATCTAGTTTTTTCACAATTTTTTATCTTGCCTTGGTTTCTGTGCAGACCCAATGAGCTGCGAAACTCTACAATATCTATTATGTGTTGGAACTGATTTTGTTCCAATCGCAGCTCTCAAAATTAAATGAGGATTAGTAATCTCCAAAACACTAATGTATCTAAAAAGTAAAAAATTTCTTATATATAGGACTAGAGGGAGTAGCTAACTTGTTTGTGTCCGGAGGAGGAAAATAGGAATGACTTGGTAATTTTATTAACTCAAATCCAATTATTGTCCACAAATGACGAATGGAGATGTCACCATGCTACCGGCAGTTGTTATCGGTAAGTTACTGTTATCGATATTTATCTGGTGCTATCCTCCGCTTATCTCTTTGGATTCAGACATTTTGCTTGGCTTGAGGAATTTGTGGAAAAGTTTGGCTCCATCAAAAGTCATAATATTTTCCTGGTGATGTCGATTACCAACTAAGGAAAATCTCTCTAAAAGGGGTTGTCTTGGTGTTGGTCTAAATTCAAATTGTGTGTGATGTCCGGATGTGGTGGAGGGCGAGAGACATCTTTTTGGGGAATTCCCTTTTGCTATTACATTGTGGTATAAGATTTTTAATTTGTCCGGCTTGACCTGAATGGTGTCTTTTGACCCCTTTGCGTTGTTACAAATATTTTGTTTTGGTAATGCAAATGGAATACGACTCAAGGGGGTTCTTTTAGTGTGACATGCAGTTGTGTGGTCCAATTGGAGAGTAAGAAATGATTCAATTTTTTTCTCTAAAGTGCGCAAAAAATAGAGGAAGTTTTCGAAGGAATTGGGATGATATTTTGGAAGTAGTTAAAGGCTGGGAAGAAAGGAGGAGATTGTAGTCTTTTTTTTTTGACACAGAGATTGTAGTTTATACGAATGGATGACTTGACCAATGGATTGTATTCTTAGATAGGATTTGAATTCTTTCATTGTATTATCGTCGACTTGTGCTACTTTTTTGGTTTAGGTAAAGTACGCTTTGTATAGTGCCATTTATGAAAGTAGTGGATAGCTTTTTTATGTTTTAAAGAGACATGACTCGTATATCCAATATTTTAAAGTTTTTGATGAATATGTCAAGTTTTTCTCTGATATAATTCTGAAACATTGATTTATTATTTTTCGCTCCTAGACTCCCATGATCCGCAAGATAAACACTACAATAATGACCTAAAAACTTAGTCTAATTTTACCACCACAACTTATTCTCCTCCATTCTTTACAGCACCATTCGTGTGTAGCTTTACACAAGATTTTTCCATAATAATTTTATTGACCATCTTATAGCTTTGATCATAGTCTTGCACAAGCTTTAGTACATGCCGAACCTGATGAGGGACTAGTTTGTACTTTGTATAGTTTCAATCTTACACAAACTATTTAATTTAATTTGAGTGCATATGATACTATATTAGAAGTTTTATGATTATTGGAAACTCACATGTCACACCACCATGTTGCATGTCAATTTAGTGTCTAACCCAAAAAAGTGCCTACACAATCCTGCACTGAGTGAGTGAGTGCTACACGATCGTGCTATTACTATGTCTGTAGTTGATTTTGGCGTTTTGGGGGTACGGTCCCATCTCGTACAATTGCAACCATAGGATTTGGACTTTAAGAGAAAAAACGATAAAATGAAGTGGACCATTAAAAAACACTTTCACTGATTCTCTTTACTGATTTTGATTCTCCTTTTGTGTGGTTCACAACCATGAGCATGTCCCTATTCAGTCCTAAGCTTTAACAAATTTCTTCAAACAAATTGGAATTCCATGACGTGTTGTCCACTTAATGATAGTGAAGACCTTAAAGGTTAAGAAAGGGCCAGGACTAGGAGCCATGACTGAAACTTTTATTCATGAGAATGAATAGTTGCCTTGCTTTCTCTTAGGAGTTAATCACTAACCCAATAGTCCAATAGGTGTCATGACAGAAACTTTTATATATTAGGAGAACCAAATCTAAAAGACTAGTCCAATAAGTGGGAGAATCTTATGGTTTAAGTGACAACTCTATTGGCACTAACTTAATAATACCCCTTTTTTTTTCAACGGCTTCACCCACCTATCAGTATTTGGTGGAGCAACTTAATTCAGCTTATAGATAGCTCTTTTCGTGACCAAACTCTTAATAAAAGCACCAATTGTAATTAGGACTTAAATACATGAGAACAACACATCCCAATTAAAACCACACAATTTATATTGTTGTTCATCCATGTGGCTAAATAATTGGTGCATTTTAGCTTAGGAATATTTATTTCCAAGATTGAAGATTAAAATTTCAATTATCATTTTGAAGATTTTATCTATAATTCTAAGATATATTTGAAAATAAATCCAATACAATAAAATCATGTCTTTTAATTTAATATATTTTTTTGTAATTTACATATATTTTTTTGTTACATGAGGAAAAAAAGAGGACTATGTATTTACAAATGACACCCCAAAAACATAAGGTAATAAAGCCCATGACAAATTAGGAGGTTCTTAAAGCCCAACCAGAGGATCTGAGTTTCCCGTCCATCTTTGCTAGCACATTTGCACAACCATTTCCTTCACGAAAAGTGTGTTGGAGAGATATGGTCCAATGTTTCTGTATGAAATTTTTAATAGTTTCTAACTCTAATGATGATAAACACCTCCACCAAAATATAATAAGTGCTTATTTTCTCTTATTTCTAAAATTAAAAGTTACAAGATATGATATATAGTTAATAAATTTGGATTCTCTCAATGGAAGATTTCACTAAACTTTTTTCATTTAAAATACGGTCATGTTAACATGTGCCCTAAGGGCACATGATAAGCTACCTAAAAGTAGAAATTATGCATTTAATGATACAAGACATTTAATGTTCAAGTAGTTGATGAATACACAAGATGCAATAAATTTTTACCACATTTGTATTCTTAACATGTGCCCTTAAGGGCACATGTTAACATTCCCCTTTAAAATATTCAATATCCACCGTAGCTAGTGGAAAAAAAATTGATCTTTTTTATAAGAAATTTTGACCAATATTTAAATGCATTAGATGTTTAATTTCATTTGTGCCTTTATTTATTTTAAAAGGTAAGTAAGTTTGTAGAATTAAGAGTGATTAAATAGGGTATTCAACGAATACATTTAAATTTATATGAGTATTAAATGAAGATAACTATTTACGATGCATTTCTTTGGTTGTATAATTTTTTCAAAATGTTCCTTAGAAAAAGCACCAGAGGGGATATATATATATATATTAGTACAAAAAAAAACTCTCATATTTTTATTTGTTTTTTTAATATTCATTCATTTAAATTTGTAAAGTACTTTAATCGAAATCATTATATCTTTAAATTCGCTAAAAATAAAAAGGATGAATTTGTGAACAATCCCATAACACCCGAGTTAATAACATAAAACAACCTAATTACAAAGCCTACAGTCGATATGACAAAATTTTAATGTCTGGAATAATCATGGATCCTGATATGCAACGTTGAAGACGGTAAGTCATTGAATATGCACTGAATTTGGATCAAAGTAAATCTCCAAATCTAAAAAAAAACATTATACCAAGACGAAAAATCAAAACAAACACCGTACCAAGATGAGAAATCAAAACAAACAAATTACTAAGACGGAAAATCATAACAAACAACTCCACGCTAGCTATGACGAGAGTAACACCTGACGAAGAAATCACGAAAAAGAAAATTCAAACGAAATTTAAAAATATGCGAAAATCACTCATTATAAAAGAAAGGAAAAAATATCAAAAAGAAATCATTCCATATCAAAATTGACCTTAAATTACTTCTTTCTAATGGATGGAAAAAAACCAAGGAGAGAGCGAGAGTGCTGGCTAGGGCAATTTTCAATCTCTCATATTTTTTAAATGGTCATAATTTCACCATACGTCACATTTTTTTTTGCAAATTGTACGTCACAAAAAATTGCTCGCAAGAGAGAATTCACTCCCTTAATAAATACATATGAAATATTGACGTGTCTACTAACAAATAATATAATTATCCGGGTGGCACTTACTAATGCAAAAATATACACTCAAATTGTCACCTTGCCACCTTCTTTAACATATTTAATTGAGAGTGATGTCAATAATATTATTTAGATGGTACAATTGGAGAAAGAAAAGAAAAAGATAATTAGTATTGTATAAAAATTGAAATAACTCAATCATTTTGGACCAATTTCTTCTGCAAATGTCTCTCATTGTTTAGTGTAATGTGGTGTGTAATCTAATAATGGATGATTATAGATAATTAAGTTTGTTCTTAGAGATTAGTGGTCCCACTATGATGAGAATGGTTTATGTGGAATCCCAATTCACCATTTTTTTTTTTAATTCTTGGGTTACATATATTTAAAGATGTGTCGGTATATTTGTTGAGGTGGATAACTGTGATAAGAGCACTAATATCAATTGTTATTTACGATATGTAATTACATATGTGTCAGAATCTAACCGATAATTAACTTTGTAAAGCGTTCCTACATTATCAAGCGTTCTTGTGGGGTATAATCAAATATTTATACTTATTTTATCATAAAAATATGGATATATTGTGGGTTTACTAGGATTCATATTAAAGTTTTTGATGGATTGTATGAATATTAAAAAAATGTAGGTGAATTATTTAAATAATTGGAAAGTGAAAAATAGTATAAAAAATTAAGTGAAACTCATTTAAAGAACTCAAGTGGGTGCGATGAATACTAGAGAAATGATACTTTAACAACAATTTTTGACAATTTTTGTGACAACTTCTCTCTCATACTCACATTATTATGTTTTTACTTTCTCTCTCTATTGTTTTGGTTTTTGCGCCCATATTTCATTTTCTTTGTAAAATTTTGGTTGTCTCAAAAGTTGTCATGTAAATAGTTGTTCAAATAATACAACTCTAAATACTATTTGTGGACCTATTATAATTATTCATCTCAACCGTATACAAATACATGTTCAAATAAGATGTATATTGGAGTGTTCGATTTTTAATTTTTTTTAAAGAGGAGTAGAGGATCGAACCCAAGACCTCATGTATTCTACCCAAACCCCTTACCACTAGATCAACAGTTTAGTTTTTAAGTTTAGTAGTCAAGTGACACACTTACACACTATAAATGTGGAGAAGTGAAGAATTCATTATTGGAACTTCGGCCCCTTTGATAATGTCTCTAATAGCTATCAATTTAATTATCTTTATCAAATATTTCCCTCTCGGGATATGTGTTTATTTGAGTATGTATTTGACACCTAGCCGATAGAAAGAAACAAAAAAGGAAGTAATTGAGACCTTTACCCAATTAAGCTCTTACTTAGTTACGTTGGAAGTGAACATTTAAACTCACCAAACCAAACAAAATCATGCTGAAAAACACTAGACAAACATGTTTGATATATTACCTCTAAACATCAGACACAGATTCTTGGGTTTTATGGGACAAATCCCCACGGTTTTCATTTTGATTAATTACAATTTACATGTTCATACTAAATGACAATTCCATAAGAGAGAAATCACGAGGTTCTTAAAAGTTGAACATGCAATACAAGCAATTTATGCAGCAATTCGTGTTAAAAAGTATCGCAGAAAGTAGCATCGTAACAAGAAAAAACCTCTCACAAGATTAATAGAACAGAACTTATAATGTGCTTAAACTTGTTCTTCAAGTTATTATCTTATCTGCATTATTCAAACCGCCACGATCTCACGTCACTTTCCATAAATGCCTAACAAAAACAAAATTCATTACCTAAATTTCTTCCTTGTTTTCGTCGATTCTTGACACATAAGGTTCCCGATGCATTTCACGCATGGTAACGTGTGCTTGAATCGTCTCAACTCATCATTAATAAGGCGTGTTTGGTGTTGCTTCTTTTTTTCCTATATATCTAACTTTTTTGCATCATGGAGTGAATGAAAAAATGGGAAGAGTGAAGCTCCAGATCAAGAAAATTGAGAACACAACGAATAGACAAGTCACTTTCTCGAAGAGGAGAAATGGTTTAATCAAGAAAGCTTACGAACTTTCTGTTCTTTGTGATGTTGATGTTGCTCTCATAATGTTTTCTCCATCTGGGAGAGCCACTCTCTTCTCTGGCAATCGAAGGTGCGTATCGAATGATTCTATATATTTATTTTGAAAATATTTATAAAAAAACTTACTCTTGCTTTTCAATATATACTTTGAAGCTTCGAAGAAATTCTAGAACGATATATAAATCTTCCAAACACTGAACGTGCAAAGTAAGTAATTCTCCAAATTCGTGTTTGCTGTGAGTCAACAATTACACACAATCAGCATGTCAGTGGTCGTTTGATCAAAATTGGGCAGATCAAATTTCAATTGCAAATTTTATTTTTGTTAGAAATAATATAAAAACCATTGATGTAGCCTTTCCTAACAGCTTAAGCTTTTGGGATAATCGATTATTTGACAATTTTCTTAAAATAAAACTAAAATACCGAGCTTAAAATTTGGACAGTCTCAATCCAACAATCACCGACATTTTATATCCTGCATACGTTACATTTATTATTTTATCCTAATGTTGATGTTACTTTTGATCTGTGAAAACTTTTGTTACCGTGCAACTATGAAGGATGAATAATGAAGAGGTGAGTAATTTATTTAGCCTTGCTTTGTTTTGTATCATCCTAAAATATAATGTTTTAATTTGAACTCAACATCAATTTGCTGAGAATATTCTGAAATTACAAATTTTGACTGTATTTGTAGCACATTCGAAAGCTTCTCCGTAAGTTGAAAGTTGAAACCGATCAAATTTGTCAAGAAGTTCCTAGGTATTTACTGCATTTATTTTCTAGTTTGATTAATCTAGATTTGAATCTTAGTCGATTATTAACGATTGATTTGTAACCTTTTTGTTTTCAAAACATTTAATCATGTTGCTTTGCAGCCATATGGTTACAGACTCCCAACTCAAGGTAATCTAGCTTTATATATTTTCAACTTCAAATAATGTTATATGTGTTGGTCTAATGACATTTCTATGTTAACTTCAGGAGGTTCAAAGAGAAATTTTTATTTGCAAGAATCAATTGGAAGAGATGAAGAATCGACTAAGGTTTTCGTCCCTTTATCATCGCTTAATTGCTACTTATCATCTATATTGAATAAAAACCAAAACCAGATTCTTAGATGTCTTAAAGGATCATAGAGCATGTTCATCAATGTTTCATTTCATGCTATAATTTTTAGGATATTTGAAGGAGATCCTTCTGAGATCACCACATTGTATGAAGCTGAATACCATGAACAAGTACTTCAGGAAACTCTAAAACGAGTGCAACTGCGAAAAGTAAGTTTTATAGTAACTACACCATAAACTCACTACTGATTTGTGTATGTATACTTAGAATGTTGAATCTGCGTAGTCTTTTTAACTTATATATTTTTTTTCAACAGTGCTTTTTGGAGGAAGAACATATTTCTCATGCATCTCCACAGGTATACAAATATTAATCTGTCACAATGTAACATTCCCTACTCTCTCATTAGATAGTTTTCATTCTCAGATGTCTAGTCTCTTAGATGAAAAGTACCCTTGAAATTGTCCGTTTTACAAAATCTAGAACTATACAAATATCTTTATTGCATCTAATAATTGGTTGCAACTTGCAACTATAAATTAATTATTATGATTAGGTACATCTTACAAAAACTGTAGATGTAGATGGCTTTGTTGCTGGAACAACAGAGAATGCATTAGCCTGGTTTCCGCAAGGAGATACCAACAATCAGATTCTGAACTTTGTTAATGCTTATGGCCCTTCTCCTCTCAGGTACTTTTTATTGTCATTGACTCATTTCAAGTAAATTTGTATCAAATTGTTCATATCTTTTTTCTGCAATCAGTGATCACCAATCAATGAGTACCGTTGTTAATATGACAACGCCAACTTCAACCCTTCTGCATTCTGCAAACATCAATCGCGATTGTCAAATTAGTCCCGGGGATGGTACAGACACTAACATTAATAATACACCTCAGTTTGGACAAGTTACAGATAACAATTTGTCCTCTTGGGAGCACCTCCACCATTTAGGTACTTGAATATATTCCTAACCCAATTGCAGGTTTGAAAGCATTGTTTTGTAATGAATGTTGTACATTGATGTTTGAACTATATGCAGAGAATGGTGCATTATCAGTTGCAGAGACAAGAGAAGGACAACTACTGCAACAATATCTTTCTCAAGTTGCTCTGACAAATGTTTTAATGAGTAATCAAGATCATCTTCAAACATGATATATGATCTCTATGTATATGTTTTTTGTAATGCTAGAAATATTAAAATGCATTTGCAATTTCTCAGCTAGCAGCTGAAAATAAAATGGTTAAGATGTGTTGATGACTTGTATGTTACTGTTAGTATGTGTGCAGTACAATTTTATTGGCTGAGTGTAGATGCAACTTGCTAGAATTTTATGATTCATTGTTAAATCAAATTTGTTTGCCACTTTGCCCTATAAATTTAATAAAAGAGGCTTATGGCTTTACTTTACCTAATAAGATTCAACTTTAAAATGTGTAGTCTCTTATAAAACATCAAACCCTTTTCATGAAACAACTTCTTTTTTTTTTTTTTTGATAGGAAACAAACTTTCATTATAAAAAGGCTGGAACACAGCCAAACATAATACAATTAGTAGCAGAATTTTCTGCAAAATTTGACATAACAGAAGCATTGGGAGCTGCCCCTACCCAAGTTCTATTTCCCACTAATCTAGCCAAAGAAGCTAAGTTATGAGCATCAGTATTTTGATCTCTTCTAACAAACAAGACACTAACATTAGGTAAACTAGACAACAATTCCCTACAATCTTGAGCTACCATCTCAATGGCATCTAACTTCACCTTGTTACAAATGCAGTCAACTACATTTGCTGCATCAGAAAAAATACACACAGAGTGCAAACCTTGCTCTCGGACAAACTGGATTGCCCAACGAACACCCAACGCTTCAGCCATAACTGGTTCCACTGCGATGTCATCACACTTGCAGGCACTGAAAGTTGTAATTCTGTCATGATTTTTAAGCACCAGCCCCCAAGCAGTTGGGCCATTCAAATTGCAGCCAGCATCAACAAAAACAGAAAAGGATGGTCTTGAAATTGAAGGTGTGACGGTGGTCAAAGGAAGAGAAACACGGCCCTGCCTTGGAGGGTTTGCTTCATTAAATTCCTGGACAAAGGACATAGCTTCATCAACCAGACAAACTGGATCCAACTTGTCTCCTCTAAAAACTACATTGTTTCGAGTAGCCCAAAATTTCCAAAGGAGGGTACAAAACAGTTGAGTGCCTAACGTATCATGACATGTAAGCCAACTAAAAATCCAGTCATATAAATCAACTTGTAAAGGCATATGAGACCCAAGGTGGGAAGCAAAAAGAGTAAGTTTCATTAAATCACACTGAAGAAATAAGTGATTGGTGGATTCCACCTCATGATGACACAGAGGACACTGCAGATCAAGAGAGATACCTTTTTTGTGCAAATTCGCTCGGGTGGGCAAGATGTTTTTGGTGAGCCTCCACATGAAGTTTTTGATCTTGTTAGGAGCCGGGACTTTCCATATTTCCTTCCAAACCTTGTTCTTTCTAGAGACTGAAGGTCCGAGGAGGGACCTCTCCTTCTCATCACAAATAAAATGGTAAGCTGACCGCACAGAATAAGCACCATCTTTTTCCCAATTCCAAACTAAAGTGTCAGACGGTAAGCGCATAGAAAGAGGAATGCTAATAATTTGCTTTGCAGTACAAGGGTCAAAACAAGAATAAATCACATCCCGCTTCCATTGTTTAGTTTCCCCATCAATCAATTCCATTACAAAAGCATCATCAGATAAAGGGCAATTGTTGTTCCTATAAGAGATAATCTTCATGTCTGGCACCCAAATGTCCTTCCAAATTCTCACCTTCCGGCCGTCACCAATTCTCCAAAGACCACCCTTCTCAACAAGGGTTCGGGCGCTTAGAATGCTTCGCCAAGCATAACTAGGTTGAAAACCTTCATTAGCACACATGAAATCATTGTTTGGGTAATATCTACTTTTGAAAATTTTCTCAAGTAAAGATGATCCTCCGGTAGCTAGTCTCCAGCAGTGTTTCCCAAGCAAGGCTTTGTTGAACTCCTCTATACCTTTGAACCCCATGCCACCATCATTTTTAGCTCTAGAGAGTCTCTCCCAACTCATCCAATGAATCTTTCTTTTTTCCTCATTCGACCCCCACCAAAATTTGGCTAACATAGAATTAATATCCTTGCAACATCCCACCGGCATTTTATAACAACTAAGAATGTAGTTAGGAATTGCTTGTGCCACAGCTTTGATTAGTGTCTCTTTACCTGCTCTAGATAAGAATCTCTCTTTCCACCCTTTAACTTTTTTCCACACACGATCCATGACAACGGAAAAGACAACCTTCTTTGACCTCCCAAAAGGAATAGGGAAGCCAAGGTATCTATACTGAGCCTCCACCGCCTTAGCTCCCATCATGTTACAGATCATATTTTTATCTTCATTTTGCACATTTCGGCTAAAGGAGGCCTCAGACTTGTCAAGGTTCACAACTTGGCCAGAAGCTTGTTGATATACTTGTAGGATGGAGAGAATCTTTGTTGCTTCATGACTGTTAGCTCTAGTGAAAAGTAAGTTATCGTCAGCAAAGAAAAGATGTGACAATTGCGGCGCTGACCTCGCCACTTTGATACCATGGATTTCCTTTTCTCTTGCTGCTTTATGGAATAAACCTGAAAGAACATCAGCACACAAAATAAACAAATATGGTGAGAGTGGATCTCCTTGACGCAAACCCCGCTCAGGCCGGAAAGAGGGACTGGGTTGGCCATTTATAAGAATTTGATAAGACACCGATGAAATACATCTCATAATCACCTCAACTACTTTAACTGGGTATCCCATGGATGTTAGGACATGCTGCACAAAGGGCCATTCGATACGGTCATAAGCCTTAGACATATCAAGTTTTAGGGCCATAACTCCTTTCTTCCCTTTCCTCTTCTTTTTCAACCAATGAAAGCATTTCATGGCAATTAGAGCATTATCCGTGATCAACCTTCCTTGGACAAAGGCATTTTGTTCTATATCAATCACATCCGGGAGGGTAATCTTGAGTCTATTGGCAATAGTTTTGGTAACAATCTTCATAACCACATTGCACAAACTTATCGGACGAAAGTCTTTCGGAGATGTCGGGTTTTTACCCTTTGGAATGAGGACCAAGAAAGTTTTGTTAATGTCACGGGGGTCCCCATTCTGGTTCAAGATACTAAGAGCTAAATTTTGGACTTCCACACCCACAATGTGCCAATACTTTTGGAAAAATAAAGCCGGAAGGCCATCCGGCCCGGGGGCCTTAAGGGGATGCATCTGATCAATAGCTTCTTTAATTTCTTCCCTTGAGAAATCCATCTCACACCAGGCCTTATGCTCCATTGAAAGTTTCCCTTGAACCACCTCACAAGTTGCTTCAATATTAGACGGGTTTGAAGAGGTAAACAAATCTTCGAAATAGTTAATGAGGACTCTCTCTACATGTTCATCACCCCTCCACCACACACCATCTTCATCTTTTACTTTCTTGATCCCATTCACTTTCGATCTTTGGTTCGCCTTGTTATGAAAGAATTTTGTATTTTGATCACCATCTTTAAGCCAAACCGCTCTACTCCTTTGTCTCCACATAGTTTCCTGTCGCTTTAAGAGGTCACCATGATACTTCTCAAGGGCTTTAAACCTTGTAAGATCCTCTGCTGTTTCAGCCCACAATCTCGGATCCTTCAACTTCCCCTCAACACTTTCAAGCTCTTTTTTAATAGTGCCCAGGTTATGATCTTGAAATTCAGCCCCTAATGTTTGCATGCCCTCCAACTTCTTAGTGCACGAGGTGTCTCCGAAGTGCCAATTCCTCCGAATTAGCTCTTCACATTGTCTCTCCTTCGTCCAGCTCTCCTCAAATCTAAAGAGTCTTTGTCTCCTTCTTTTGTTCCAAACAGTAGGTAATTCCAAACAAATAAGCAAAGCAGCATGATCAGAGCCAAATCTTGGAAGATGACATACCTTGATGGGTGAGAAACGATTGATGAAGCCTTCATTTCCCAACGCCCTGTCCAGCCTAGACTGAATATTTTCATCCCCCTCTCTACCATTTGTCCACGTGAAGGGATATCCTTCAAACCCCAGATCGTTTAGATGACAATCAGCAACAGTGTGTCTTCCTAGAGCAAACTGACCTTGGCTTCGGATGTTACCTCCTTGTTTTTCTTGAGAGTCCAAAGTATCATTTAGATCACCACAACATAACCATTTACCCGCTACTTGGTTGGCCAAAGAACTAATGAGCTGCCATGTTTTCTTCTTATTATGTTCTTCCGGAAAGCCATAGATGTCGGTTAAGCTCCAAGCCTCCCCCGTTTCCTCGTCATCACAAAAACCATGAATGTGGTTTAGAGAATATGAGTTTATTGTGATACTCAAATGCTCCATCCACATGAGAGATATTCCACCTGCCCTATCACGACCAGAGCCTCTACAATCAACTGATAAACCATTCTTGAAGCCCAATTTATTTCTAATATTATCCACTTCATAAGCTTTCAACCTTGTCTCCATGAGGAAGACGATTTGAGGATTTTCAATACGGGTGAGCCTTAACAAGGCTCGAACTGCCTGAGGATTCCCCAACCCCCGACAGTTCCAACTTAGGATTTTCATGGTTCTTGGCGGTGTTGGTCCTCCAACACCACTAATCTAGATGATACAACATAGTCTTCCATCTCCACATCCCCTTTCTTCTTTTTTTCCTTCCTTAACATATCTGCTAGAGTGCCTTCTGTCACCCTTGCCTCCACCAAAGCTCTCTTTCCCCCCTTCTTCTCTACTAACTTGGCTGGTTGTTTATTCCTAGGCTTACTAACCTTTTGCCGCACCCATTTCTTTCTAGCTTTGGATGATTGTTTGTCCTCCACTGAAATGGGAACAATAGAAATAGTCACCGCCCCAAGAGATTCTGCAACACCTTCGACCTCTTTCTGCACACTCCCTACTTTCTCCACCACCCCTTCCATAGCTTCATTATGGTTTTGGTCATTGGTTTTTGTTGGAATTGCAGTCTCACTTGTAGCCTTTTGTTGATCCACTTCCTCCTCATTAACCTTTGCAGTACCCGAGCTTTGGCCTTTGCTATTGTTAGTTGATGAGAATAGGCTCTTGCTGCATGTGCCAGAGCTAGTCTCCTTCTTTACTTCATAGAAAACTTTCGGAAGAGGTGAGGCCCGCAGCCACGGCCCAAAAGCTTGGTCTTTTTCCTCCAGTTCACTATACGCATCTGTATCATGGTCCTCTACTTCTTCACAGTCACGCATCTGGTGACCTATTCTTCCGCAGGCAAAACAGAAATTGGGTAGTCGTTCATACTTGTAATCCACCCATATATCTTTTCCTTGGAAGCTGAGTTTTGATCCCCGCTTGAGTGGTTTCCGCAGATCCATGGATACTCGAATTCTCAGAAATTTTCCCATCCTATTGCAGTCCTTCATATCCATCTCTTCAAAAATTCCCAAGATGTTTCCTAGCTTCTTACCCATTCCTTCAGATCGTAGCTTCAACGGAAGGTCATAGACCCTTACCCAAAAGGAAACACGATTCATTTCAAGTTCTGAGGGTTGTTCATTACCCGAAATACGGTTCAGGATGAGTAAATTTCTGTCAAAACTCCATGGCCCAGTTTTGCACACCAGCTCCGCCTCCTTCGTAGCAAACTTGAACAGAAAGAGGTTCTTGTTGAGGTCTTGAATGTCCACCGGATTCCTACAACGCCATGCTTGAGTCATTGTTTGTTTGAAGGCTCGAATGTTGTAAGGGCTCTCAGTCCAGATCTTACCGACGAGAGTGCGGCTAAAACTCTCATCGTCGTTACACATCTCATCAGTTTCCACTGGAATAGCTTCGTCCTCCTCATCGACTGGTCTTTTTGAACTACTTCTCTCCATGATTTCTATTCAAACAGAATCGAGCTACAGTACCTCCGTAGAAAGAAAAAACCACCGAAACACCAAAAGAGATTGGGGAAAATAACTAGTAGTGACACTAGAGAGTAAACCAAAACGTGATGGGGTAGATCCAGATCTGACTGGTATGGATCCAGGAGGGCCTGGGATGTGCCACCACGTAACCTAGCAGAGCATTGGTTGGGGGAGTTTTTTAATACCAATCTGAATTTTCATGAAACAACTTCTTCTGCAACATTTGTTGGTCTTTTTACCCTCCTAACTAATAGCATCTCAACATCAATGATCCATTGGATAATGTCAAGCCGCATTCAAGGCAACATCTTTGAGAATGCTCCTAACTCCTAAGAATGGCCAAAGTTCAGATTTGGGAACAATGGATATTTTAACTTTCTAACCTTTGGGGTGCTCCAGTGGAGTATATACTCAAAGATTGTCTCTATTGAACTTATTTTCATGTTTTTCAATGGTAAAATCCTTACACTTAAATCCACTACACTCCCAAGACAATTGATTTGAGACAATCCTTTCCCGTTACACACACCATAATGGCATTATTGCACCAAATAGACCCTTTGCGCTCACACATTTTAAATGTGGAAAAATGAAAGTTTCATTTGGTTGGAAGGAAATAAAGTGGACAGGATGGAAAACACCAAACTCGAGAAATGAACTTGGGCTAAGATTTAGTTTAAATTCATTTATCGATTTATGTATTTTCCTTCCTTTTCACTTTCTTTCATTCCAACCAAACGAACAAGAAAAATCTCATACCTAAAATCCAACTCTTTCGATAATGTGTCTATCAACCGAGTTACACTTACGAGAAAAACTCTTGGTGTATAAATTGATAATATTTGATTACCAAAACTGATGTTCAGAGAAAATTATCACTGGAAAAGCAGCTGCCAATTAGCTCACTAAACTGCTTAATGTATGTTTTCCAAAATTACTCAAATTAAACAAAAACTCAGTTTTATTTATTTATTTTTCAGTGAGTGGAAAGGAAGCAGTCCACGTGGACCTACACAAGATTGAAAAAACTTTACCTTTCTTTATTTACTATTCAATCAAATTGAGAATTGAATCAATGACCCATCCAAACCCTAATTTTTCGGTGAGTTCATATCATCATCATCATCTTCATCTCATGTATCCATCATTAACATTACATCATAACCATGTTCACTTTATGTTTACAAATACTTTCCATATAAATACAAATCAAAAGCAACGATATGCAAGAGTAGTTTCATTTTCACTGAGTCGCAATTCACAAAAACAAATTAAACCTAAACCTGCAAGAGACAGAGTAATAGATTTCGGAAAATACAAAGGAAATATGCTAGGAACATTACCTTCAACCTATCTCAAATGGGTTTCAAAAAAATTACGAGCAGGCGAATTTGAAGATTGGGCAAAGCTTGCAGATGAAGTTCTTGCAGACCCAGTTTATAAAGACCGAATTGAATGGGAGTTTGCTCTTAATGTCATGAGTGGTGATAAAGCTTCTTCTGCTGTTGTTGCTAGATCTGGTTCTGCAGCTGTTGAACTTCAAGAGATAAGTGAGAGATTTGGTTGGGATAATGATGATAAAGTTGGTTGGAGTAAAATTGATTTTAACCGTCTTGGTACTTCTTATGGTGGAAGAATTCCAAGACTTGTGAATCGTAAATCTAATGATGCCGATGTCAATGCCGACGCAAAGATCAACAAGAAACCTTCTACTGGTATGAGTAGTAGTGGTAGGAGTAAGAGGATGGAGAGAAGAGAGAGACAGAAAATGAGATTAAGGAGTAGTAGTACACATGAAGAAGTAGAACAAGAGAAAGAGGATATGGTGGCTGATGTTGAAGAAGTTAAACATGATGGTAGTGTTGACAATAACCCATTTCCCGGACGTCAGGGTCTTCTCCGTAAGGCTATTAAACACCGTTCGATCCTTAAATAAGGATTAGTGCAATGGCAACTGTGATTATATGCAGTCAGCAGGATCAAAGAACATAATTTGGAGTTTGTTTGGAAGGTAAGTCTATTAAAAAATTGTTCTTATTAGTTTGATTCTGTAAATGTAACTAGCTGTCACATTAGTCTTAACTCGAACGAACACATAAGTAAATCATTAATTGTTGTTTCCATTAGTCGAATTATTTCTCGACGTTAATATAATAGATTTTAAATCATTGAAAAATGTTTATATGTACTAATGACAAGGACGAAACCAATGTAAAATAAAGAATCATCAAAACTAAAATTATTAGTCTACTGTCCGATTTAGTCATCTGAAATATCCTCATGGTTAAATCAAATTTGAATTACCTATAAATTCTATAAAAGAGACTCGTAGCTTTACCTAATATCGCTTATCACACCTCAAACCCTTTGCTCGAAGCAACTCTTCTGCCACAACCATACCAATCCTTAGAGTTAAACATTTGTTGGTCTCTTTAGCCACCATCTCTACTTCAGTGGTCGATCGTTTCATACCAAACCACATCGATGGCCACAACTTTGAGAACAAGGGTTATGTCACTTTTTTAACCGTTTAGTGTATCAGTGGCCTAGTTGCTACCTAGTATTTTTGGGTGTATTGAATGTGTCGTTAACTCTTTATAGGATCTCTTACCCTAGGAGTTAAGTCCTCCTTATATACAGTCGCTCTTAAGGTTTTTGTCTTCATGTGGGCCTTCACAATCATCGACAAGGCCAAAGTCATAGGAGGTGGTGTCTCGAAGAATATACTATTATGCAGGGGAATGATTGGGTATGACGTGGTAGTGTCAGGCGGGACGTCGTTTAGGGGCCCGGTTGACCTCTCCATACACAAACTAGTGCCCCTAGTCCAGCCATCTCTTAGGCCATGTATCCTTAGATTGGTCGTACCCTGGGTCATCATGCCCTTTTATGGGGTACCGACCTATGTTGCTACTGTACACACCTCCCGAGTGTCAAGGCAACAGAGCGCAGGCACTCTAAAAGTTTTGAGTACCTGTCAGTTAATCCCCTCTCTTTGGTGTGCAACCAACCTGTAGGGCTGTACAGTGATCAACAATCACTGAGCACTGTTAGTGTCATTGATATGGTATCGTTAACTTGGACCCTTCTAAACTCTAGAAACATGGATCACGCTTGTCAAATTAAGCAGAGGCTGATATTAATGATACACTAAGTCCTCAGTTTTGACTTTTGACACAATTTGTCCTCTTGAGAGAACCTCAATTGTTTGTTTAGGTACTTACTTGAATACATTCCTTTTTTTAACAAATTGAATACATTCGTATAAGTAACTATGGTTTGTGTTATATTACTGAACTTTATATTAGTTGGAAATATAGTTACTGAACTTTTACTTTTTTGTTATATCAATTGTGTGTGTGTATTGACGATAAGATTGTCATGAAAATAATAGTTCTGCACTTCTAACCCAAATGTAGTTTTATTGTTTGAGACATTGTTTTGTAATGAGTGTTGTTCATTGATGATTGAACTATTTGCAGAGAGTGGATCATTGTCAATTGCAGATGCAAGACATGTACAACTACTTGAACAGTATAATTCTCAACCTGTGCTGTCAAATGCTTTAATTACTAATCACGATCAACTTCAAACATGATGTATGGTCTCTATGTACATGTTTTCTGGAAACTAGAAAGTTTAAAATGCATTTTAATGGATGAAACACACTTATGTAATGACATTTAATCTGAGCAAAAGGACAAACAATCTTAGTTATTTCTAAAGTGGAAGTTTACAAGTTACACTGCAACTTGATGTAAGGCTACTACAATTTCAATACTACCTACTAGCAAAATTAAATTAACTGCTATATTTACTATATAACTTGAAATAACTTCTCAGTTAAGTCATATACCAGTCTCTTGCTCGTTTAGCATGCTTCTTGTGCAAAACCATTGAACAACTTCAAAATATAACAAAGTTTCATCCAACCCCTGCGCTCTACTTCAAACAGATAACTTGGTAAACGACTAGGTGAAGGCAGGTTTGCCACACATTCATACTGTTACAGTATAAAGATGCAATGCCATTAAACTTGCCGAAATAATTTAATAAAGTCTAAGGAATGTGATTAAAAAGTAATCACCTCTTGCTTCTTGTATTTCTGTCGACTAAAGTGTAATGTCCCTTTTCTTCTTGTCGTATACAAATCATGTAAGACGAGAACACATTCTTTCAACTCAACTGGTGTATACCCTGTGCATTCTTGCAAGGTTGAAGTCTGTCATCGGACAAAAAAAATCTTCATAACTACATTGAATCATATATGTTAATCCGGTAATACGAATACTTTTGAGTAAAAGGTAAGTTATTAACTATTTAATCAAATACTTGCCCAGGGATAAGTTTCAGGCCAAATGATGAATCTAGCAAGAAATGTGACAGACGCGGCCACCATAGAAGGCAAGAACATCAAACAATCATAATCCAATAAACTTATCTCAGCAAGATAGTTACTCAAGAACTCAAACTGCAATCTCAAATCCTGAAAGAAACGGAAACAGAAACAAATAAACAACAATGACACTTAACAACGCTTTTGAAATGTCGTAAAAATAGATAATAAGAAATCAAACTCACGTTATTTTTCTCGCAGGCAATCTCAATAAACGCCCTGCATCACAGTAACTACACATAATTAGTATACTGTCCTGTAAAATATTTTTACAAAATTGACATTTGCAACAACAGAATAACAAACATATTTGGCAATCTTGCCTTAAAAATGTCTTAATGGTAGGGTTGCCCATGTCAAAGTTTAGGGTCTTGAGTATGTCAATTTCCATCTCTAAAATCTGCATTGACAGCAATAAATAAGAAAGGCAAAATAAGGAGCATTCAGAGTCACATAACAAATTTAACTGTAAATGTGTGAGGCACTATCACTATAGTCTATACTAAAATTACGAAAGTATCCTCAAGCGTGTTATTTGTTAGTAACTTTATGAACTGACTTACAAAATACACATACATAATTGATTTTTTTGTTTTGTTTTTGAAACGGTCAAAGTCAGTAATCACTAATTAGTTATTAATGTTAGTATTTTTTACTTGACCAGGACTTGAACTCGGTTCTTTTACATCATAACTCGCTTAACCTTTAACTCAAACAAATTGAGTTACCTTAAAACATACAGAATTGATGATAAGGAAAGACGCATGTAGTTAATCTTTGTAATTGTAAATTGGCTACATTCAAAAAAAATCAAACTGTATTAATCCTAGTACATACCGTTTTACAATATCCTAATGAAGAATAAATTTCTTTTTCCTTCTATAAAACATATAAGAGTAGTGCTATTTAGCACGACTCATTAACCAACGAAATTCAACGATGCAGAAATATATATGCAACATGCGTGGGTAGAAAACAAAACATGGGAGAGAGAATAATTAGTCAATGAAAAAATATTCATCCAATGGTTTTTAATAATTCGTCGAATTTCGCTGGGTTGGTTGTCGCACCAACCGGCATTTCCCAAACTATAAATTTGTTTTTCCTTTTGGTAATTTGTTTTACATTTTCGTATTACATTGTAATCATTTATTATTCCTTTTCAAAATGCAAATATTAATTATTATTCCGTCTAGTCCTTTTTATAGAAAACTAGCAGGACACCCGTGCGTCTGCACGGGAGGAGCGGCGTTGCCGCTCCAGAATAGGTACTATAAAATATTGAATTATTGGTTAATAATCAAATATAAAAGGTGAAAAAAAGAATGAAAAAATATGTTTGTAATTTTAAAAAACTGAATAATGTATAAAAATATAATAAATAAATGTTTTCAGTGATTTTTTAATTTCATAAACAATAAATAAATATAAAGTTAAAAATAGGGATGAAATAGTGAAAGACAGGTAATGTTGTGGGCTTTGAAATGTGGCCCGAGTGAATAGTGTGAGTAAATCGGAGACATGTAGTCATTGAACTAAGAAATTATCAATAAAATTGCGCAACTCCCCCCATAATACAACCGGTTCTTCTCGATCAAAGCCGATCCCGACTATTTGGAGACTCGGCACAGAAAGTTAAAAATAAAATCTTCAATAAAAAATAAAAAACTTATAAAGAATAATCCTCGTTTAAATTGTAAATAATATAAATAATACAAAAAAAAAAATCATCTTTGTAACTAACAAACAAAATATTCTTATTTTAATCAATAACAATAAAATATCTTCTAATTACTTAAAAAAACCTTCATTATAGCCATTTTTGAAGTAAATTTGGGCATAAGTCTCCATATTATATATTTTTCAATTGATATCAATACTAAGTCATTCATTTTTTTTTATAACATAATAGATTATGAGTAAAACTTCTAATAGGGTTTACTACTATTTTTATTTTTTAAATTATCCTCGTATTTTTTTAGAGACCCAGTATCGTATAATTTTTCTTTCGAGGCCCCTAAAAAATGGAGGCTTGGTTCCTTAAATCACTCTACACTTGTGCAAGGCCAACCTTGTACTTGATGATAAACGTACCGAGACTATTAATTACTACACGAAAAGTCTCCATATATCCTCTTTATTGTTCAACGTAATTTTTCAATGTGTAGCAAAAACAATTGCTATAAAACAGGTGCACCTTCATAAACTAAAAATGTACTAAATAATATGAGATAAACATAACTAAATAGGTGGCTATCTCCTAAATAATAGGTAACATACTAAATACAGTATTAAATTAAATGATACCTTATTAGACAAGTAATTAAAAATAATTCCCAAATAATAAAATAAAATAAAAATCAATTAACGTATTTTTAATTCTTAACCTTTAAATGATTGATGAGTCTATAACAAATAATACTCACTAACAAATTACTACTTTTTGTATTTTTGCAATACAATTAATGTACGCCGCGTAGCAAATAATACAATAATTTCAAGACAAAGGTAATAGCTATTGACTATCTTTAAATTCGACATTTGAAACATATAAATAATGGAAGACTTACCGTTAGGAAACTTGTTTCTCCTTGTGTCGCGCTTGTAGACTCTGACATTTGCTGTGAATAGTGAAATAATGTTATGTAAGATTAAATGAATTATAATAATTAAGAGAATATTAGATAATACATAATATTGATTAAAATTGATATGATAAGAAAAGAATAATAAGTTTCTTCAAATTACACCTTGAAAGACTGAGGTTCGGCAATTAAATTAACGTAATCTATAACAACAACAAAGTATATGAAACTATTAGACATTGTTGGTAATTCTTATACGTATGATTGAAATGTTAAATTGTTACAATAATGGAGATTCATCTTGTTATAATAACAGATTAATAACACACAAAGGAGTTTTTCATCATGATTTTGAAGAAGAAGAAGAAAAGAAGAAGAAAAAAAAAATTGAAAAATAAGAAGAAAGATAAGAAAATTATAATTCTACCTTACGAAAGATTAATACAAACACCAGAAGTTAAAATATACTTATGTTTCCAAACATAAATGATTGAAGAAGAAGAAATAAACAAACATTAGAAGTGGAAGTTAAAATAGAAAATCAATGACATCATATAATATGAAATTTTTTGTACAAACTTTGGAATAAAGACTTCCCGTTGGGAAACTTGTTTCTCCTTGTGTCGCACTCGTAGACTCTGACGTTTTCTGGCGTTTGCTGTGAATAGTGGAATAAAGTTATGTAAGATTAAATGAATTATAATAATTAAGGGAATATTAGATAATACATAATGTTGATTAAAATTGATATGATAAAAGAAAAGAATAATAAGTTTCTTCAAATTACCTCTTGAGAGAGTGGAAGTTCAACAATTAACTTAACGTAACCTATAACAACAACAAAGTATAGTAAACTATTAGACATTGTTTGTAATTCTTATAAGTAGGATATTGGATTGTTAAATTGTTATAATAATGGAGATTCATCTTGTTATAATAACAGAGATTAATAACACACAAAAGAGTTTTTCATCATGATTTTGAAAAAGAAGAAAAAGAAAATAATTGAAAAATAAGAAGAAAGAAAAGAAAATCATCCTTCTACCAAAAGATTAACATAAACACCATATGCTCATGTTTTCAAACATAAATGATAAATGATTGAAGAAGAAGAAAGAAACAAACATTGGAAGTTAACTGTAGGAAGTTTTTTGAATAAAGACACAAAATGACCATGAATTAAATGATGTGTCAAAAAATGAAGAAGGGACAAATTAGAGATTTCACATGTATCTTCTTAATATATGTAGATAGATAATTCACATTTCAAAATTCATTCAACAAATTATGTATCTGGTGACCACTTATTATTCTTGTGCTGTAATTTATTGTTTTTGTATTTGTATTAGTATCAAATGAATGATAATTTTCTAATTTAGTAATTTATAATTTGTATTTCCCTTACAAAATTAAATGTGTTTCTTATTTTTAGTAAATATACATTTTAGTCTTGTCCTAACTATATTCCAAATAACAACTCTAATGACTTGAGTTCGAATCCAAATTTGTTCACTTACTCACACTTAATATATGTGATTTTATTGAGTAAACCACTAAATTAGATTCTTATAACATGACACTCTTAATTAAATAAGTCTTTAACTTTGCTAAATATAATTCACATTAGTCATTCTTAAAGTAGTTCAGAGACTAAAGTGAAAGTAATTGGACAAAGTTAAATAACAAGTTAATTGTAAGTTATTAAAACACAAAAGATTTAATTATTTCATTTGGAGTTTTGGACAGAAGAGCCAAAAAGCCGCGCGCGGTAACGTGAAAATAAAAATTTCCATTTTCAATACTTTTTAAAAAACCAAAATTTTCAAACCAAAATTAAAACATCCAAATCCTAAATATTTCGAAACAAACCAAATAGCGCCAAAGGAACATTTTTCATTCCCCCAAAAAAATTCTGAAACCGCTCAAAAAAATTTCCCTTTCTCAAAATTTTCCAACCAAATTCTTTTTCCTATATTAACACCAAAACCATGTCCCACTTCTTCATCCTTCATTCATTCACAGTTCATAATCCTTCATCGTTCTCTTCTTGCACCATCTTCATCTTCAGAGCAAAACCTCACTTTAAACGGAGATGGAGACTCGTGCTGCAAGGAAGAGGGCTAACTCAAACACTGAACCAATTGTCCTGAACAATAAAAAACAAAGGGTTGTTTTGGGTGAACTTCCCAATTTTCCTGATCTTAATTGTTCTGAAAATTTATCCATTGAAAAGGTAAAGGTTCAATCTTGGAAAAAACCTACGGTCAAGAAATCGTCAACAGCTGTTTATTTGTTTCCTAATTTCAATTTAGAGAAGCCGGTTTTCGACAATAAGAATGCAATATTTAATGATGAACAAATTGGAGAGCCGTATGCATCTCATATATCCAACTATCTTCGTTCAATGGAGGTAATTTTTCTGTTAAATTTTTAATCTTTTTGCGCAAATTGATGTGTTAGTTCAATTACAATTTCTGGGTGTTTAAGATTTTGATTTTTTTTATGCTAAATTTTTAATCTTTTTGCTCAAATTGATATGTTAGTTCAATTACAATTTCTGGGTGTTTAAAAATTTGATTTGATTTTTTTTTTTTTATGTTAAATTTTTAATCTTTTTGGTGAAATTGATGTGTAGATTTTATTACAATTTCTGGGTGTTTGAATAAATGATTTGATTGTTTCTCAGATGCAGAAAAAGAGAAGACCTATGGTTGGATATATCGAGAAAGTTCAGAGAGGTGTTACTTCAAACATGAGAGGAATATTGATTGATTGGTTAGTTGAGGTTGCTGATGAATACAAGCTTCTTCCAGAAACCCTTCATCTTTCGGTTTCGTACATCGATAGGTTCCTATCTCTTAATGTTATCAACAGATCTAACCTTCAGTTGCTTGGTGTTTCATCTATGCTTATTGCATCGTAAGTTCTCAATCTTGTGTTTTTATTTTTATGATTGTTAAGTTAGTTTTTGCTTATGAATTTACAATTTTATTACTTTTGAATTTGTAGAAAGTATGAAGAAATATCCCCACCAAAGGCTGTAGATTTCTGCAAAATTACTGATAACACCTATCAGCTGAAACAGGTAAAAGTCTTATTCATGTCTTTGGTATTTTATTGAATTTTGTTATTGTCTGAATTAGTAGATTTCATTTTGTTACATATGTCTCTTTGTTTATAATGTTAATTATTGTTAATGTATAGGTTATTAAGATGGAAGCTGACATACTCAAGTCGCTGAATTTTGAAATGGGCAACCCTCATGTTTACACATTTTTGAAGTAAGGATTTTTTTTATTGTAAAATTTTCAAGATCTTGTTGTTTAAATGAAGTTAATTGTGCTAATTTATTTATGTTAAATTGTGCAATTACTGTGTTTCAGGGAGTTTATGGGATTTGCTACTGAAAATCAAAAGGTAGGTTAAGTTGTTCATTAATACATGTTTATTGGTTATGACAAAAGCTTTTATTAGGTTTACTAATTTGTTGTTTTATAATTTTGAAATGTAGAATTCAAAACTGCAAATGGAATTTCTGTGTAACTATCTTGCTGAGCTAAGCTTGTTGGAATATGAATGTATAAGATTTTTACCTTCTGTGGTGGCTGCGTCTGTTATATTTCTTGCTAGATTCATTATCCGTCCTGGTGTATATCCTTGGGTAAATATTTGATCTTATGTACTTTAATAAGATTATGTATCTATTTCAATGCACTTAATGTTGAGAATCTATTGCAGACTTCATCATTGAGTGATAACTTGGGTTATAAATCTAATGAGCTGGAAGAATGTGTTCTGATTTTACATGACTTGTATTTGTCAAGAAGGGCTGCATCATTGAAAGCTGTTAGGGAGAAATACAAACAACATAAGGTGATTGTTTTACCCTTTATGTTTGTTGTATTGTAGTTTATTCTTATTATGGCAGATTAAGTGACTTGAATTCTTTGTTTGTAACAGTTCAAATCTGTGGCAAACTTGCCTTCCCCACCAGAGGTGCCAAATTATTACTTTGAAGAAGAGTGAAACAGTGAATGTAGACTACTTTTTGAGGTGGACTATTATGAAGGAAATTTGTTAGGTGATGATAGTTACAAATATTAGGGGTTAGTTAGGTGATGTTTTGTAATCAACTTATTTAGCCTCAGCCATTAGTCCTCTTTGTACATATGGTGAAGGCCCTTTTTGATCAAGTTGTTCCTAGTTAATACAACCTATGTTCCTAGGACTAAGTGTAAACAAATACTACGTATTATACAATTTGTGGTGAAGTCTATATGAAGATATAGAACCAGCACAAATAGTGAGAGAATTGTAAAGTCTTAAAAAAATATCAAGTTAAAAAAATAGTGCCCTGGGGGCACTATTTAGCATTTTCCAACTTATAATGTGTGGTGAAATTGTTTGTTGATTTCAGGAGTACTTTTCGAAACAGAGAAGGATTGTTCATTCGAACCACTAGCATCAACATCACGGAGTCTTTTGATTTGAGAATCTATGTTAGTCCAATCTACTCATGTAAACAATTTGAGAATATATGTTAGTCCATGAGTCTTTTGGTTTGAGAATCTATGTCAGTCTTTTGGTTTGTGGACAGAATTTGGGACAATAAAACTGGACAATGATCTGAGATCTCTCCCCAAAGCAATTTGTAAACAATTTGGCTGCATCAAATACCACTCTTCAGATAATAGAAATTTGTTCAATCTACTCATGGGCACCACAACACCATGTAAAATGCCTCCCACAAAGAGGCAAATTCAATCAGCCCTGCATTCTCATAATAAGTTATTAAGAATAACAACCTCCTTCTGTCGCACAAACTCTCCCCTACCCTTCATTTCCTCCTCATTCCGAATATAGTTAAAATCACCACACACACGCCAACTCACCCACCTAAACTTCAAATTCTGGAACTTAAATGATCCCACAACACTTGCTTTTTGCTATTGTCACAAGGAACATAAACATTTGTCATTGAAAACAATTTTACAAGTTCGCGACATTTCATATGTTGGCTAGATTGTCAAATGTTACATGCTATGGCGAAAATGAAAGGAAAAAGGGGTGGATCCTCGTCTAGTTGTAATACATCTCAACAAGGTAATAATTTTGATTCAAGCTTTGTTACTTTTTCAAATAGTGAGGACCAGAGGAATTGGATAAAATTACATGCTGATGAGGAGAGGATCTGTGTGGTATAGTTAATTTTATGGGAGTTGGCCTTAAGGGTCAACCTACTGACATGACTAGTGCTATTTTAGAAGCGGAAGGGAGAGGGCGTGGAAACAAGGGGAGGTGGGAGTGAGTGGTGGAGGAGTTTGATGGGAGGTTATAGTTGGTTTCTCTTTTAGACCTTCGGTGGGAGCATCGGATGATATCCTTTCTTTATGGGATTCGCTGAATGTTAAAGTGCTTTCTTCAGTTTGTGTTGATCATGTGTTAATTGTGAATGATATGATTTTAATGAAAATGCATCCCAGTGTATAATAGATTTACACTATAATCTAGCAATTTAAACAATTTTAATGAAAATATCTAATGTGAATTCTTGATATCATTATCTAGCAATTTAAAGATGTCGTAAAAGTGTAGGTTGTTATTGGATATCGTATCTCCCATTTTCTTAGTAGAAATACTTTTTTTTTTAGTAGAAATACTTTTAATTCTCTAGAAAAATACCCCATCCGCCTACAATGTAACTTTGGAGCCAATGATAACTCATTTTCGTAAAAAAGTTGTTTCATATATTTCGTTTTGTCAATCGAGATATATACTTTGTTCCGAAAAAGAAAATATAATCGTTCTAGTACTTTTTATAGAAAATAATTCATTTTTCGAGATTTATTGAATAAATTATGCATATAGTGTTACATAATTTAATCTATGAATTACAAAATTAAATGTATTTCTTCTTTTAGTGAATATCCATTTTAGCCGTTTCCTAAGTATGTTTTAGATGATAGTTGTAATGAGTTGTGTTCGAATCCAATTTTTTTCACTTATTCTCACTTAATGTGTGATTTTATTGAGTAAACCACCAAATTGGGTTCTTACAATGTAGGTCACGCTCAAATAGGTCATTGACTTTTTTAATTTAATTCACATTAATCATTCTTAAAGTAGTTTAGGGACTAAATGATAGTAATTAGACAAAATTAAAGAACAAATTAATAGTAAGTTATTTAAATACAATAATTTAATTGATAGTAAGTGACTACATGCAAGACCAACTTGATAGATTAATAATAAAGTCATACATTTTTTTAGATATTCACAAAGTGATAGACCTATTTGAAAATGTTTTATAAAGATAGTCGCTATAACTTAATTATAACTTCGCAGTTGTGTGTACGAGAATTTTAGCCGATAATTGCAACTTTATTTACATAAAAAAGCTATTAGTTTTTTTTTTTACCATATTATAGGTACAAAGTTCTATCACTATTAGCGATAATTTTTTTTAATCAACCAAAATACCATATATTAAAAACTAACAATCTAAAATAGCAAAGGGTGCACACAATCTAAATGCTAAGCAATTGTCAAAATACAAAAAATAAGCCAAAAAGGTAAACAAATGCAAAAGAAAAGTTACAAAACCGACAAACCAAAACAGAGTAAATGATTACAAATCCAAAAACTAACAATTAAAATCTAAATCTTTGAACTTCACGTTGAACCACCACCAAACATGTATTTTAATTTGAAAATTTGCTAAATCTACATTGAAACACTATGAAATAGACCACAACACCCTCCTACACAACTCCTCTTCCCACACAAACAAAGGACGCCTCCAACTCCACCTCCGCCACCTACATACTAACCCCTCCTACACATCTCACTCTCCGAAACTTCCTGATCCGAAAATAGACCTGCTAACCTAAGAAACATATCTCACAACAACCTCTATATTGACACACCTTATCCCAATGAATCCAATGGATCTTACGAGCCTCCCCAAACCCCACAAAAAAGTTTAAAAAGAGAATCGATAGTAGATAAAATACTTGCACGAGCCTTGAAAAATGAAAGAAAATAAACCGAAAGGGAAGTCAAGACAACTTTGTGAATAACCAAATGACCCCCGTAAACAGATTACGACACTTCAAAACTGACCACCGAGATCTAATTTTATTAATGACCAGTTTCCAAAACCATAGACTTCTCTAGGATTCTCCCGATAAATCTCTATAAAAAAATCTATGGACACACAATGAGTACTCCTTTCCCTTTTTTTTACAATACATAGAACTAAAAATTAGACTTTTAAGTCGTAAAAAATTCCTACTAGTTGAATGTTAAAAAACACTAGTTTATCAACAAAATGTTGCACAAGTAATAGATATTTAGACCTCTTAACTATTTGGTCTGAATTCGATCCACGACCGGTACATATGAATAATATTTATTAAGAGAGATCAACTATTTAAATGAATATCAATTACCTCAAAAGGAATAATCTATGCAACTGCGCACCGACTATACATTTGATTTTTTCTTTAAAAAAACACTAGTTTAAACTGTCCCATTTTTAAAGAATCTGATTGGATTGTTATTTTGGACAGAACAGCGAAAAAGCGGCGCGCGTTAACATGAAAATAATTTTTCATTTTCAATAACCTTTTTAAAAAAAAACAAATTCAAACATCCAAATCCTAAATATTTCGAAACAAACCAAATAGCGCCAAAGAAACATTTTTCATTCCCCCAAAAAATTTCTGAAACCGCTAAAAAAAAAAAATTCCTTTCTCAAAATTTTCCAACCAAACTTTTTTTCCTATATTAACACCAAAACCATGTCCCACTTCTTCATCCTTCATTCAAAGTTCACAACCCTTCATCGTTCTCTTCTTGCACCATCTTCATCTTCAGAACAAAACCTCACTTCAATCGGAGATGGAGACTCGTGCTGCAAGGAAGAGGGCTAACTCAAACTCAAACTCTGAACCAATTGTCTTAAACAACAAAAAACAAAGGGTTGTTTTGGGTGAAATTCCCAACTTGCCTGATCTTAATTGTATTGAAGAAGTTCAATTTTCCAATGAAAATTTTCAATCTTGGAAGAATCCTAAAAGAGGTGTTTATTTGTTTGAGAATTTCAAATTGGATAAGCCGGTTTTCGGTAACAACAATGTGAAATTTGATGATGAACAGATTGGTGAACCTTATGCATCTGATATATCCAATTATCTTCGCTCAATGGAGGTAATTTTTCAATTTTTTTTGTTAAATTTTAATTCTTTTTGCTCAAATTGATGTATTAGTTCAGTTACAATTTATGGGTGTTTAAGAATTTGATATTTTTTTTTATGTTAAATTTTTAATCTTTTAGGTGAAATTGATGTGTTGATTTGATTACAAATTCTGGGTATTTGAATTAATGCTTTGATTTTTTCTCAGATGCAGAAAAAGAGAAGGCCAATGGTTGGTTATATGGAGAAAGTTCAGAGAGGTGTTACTTCAAACATGAGAGGAATATTGGTTGATTGGTTAGTTGAGGTTGCTGATGAATATAAGCTTCTCCCTGAAACCCTTCATCTCTCGGTTTCATACATCGATAGATTCCTATCGCTCAGCATTATCAACAGATCTAACCTTCAGTTGCTTGGTGTTTCATCTATGCTCATTGCGTCGTAAGATCTCAACATTGTGTTTTGATTTTTTACTTTTTATAATTGTTAGGTTAATTTGCTTATTAATTTACAATTTTATTACTTTTGAATTTGTAGAAAGTACGAAGAAATCACCCCACCAAATGCTGCAGATTTCTGTCAAATTACTGATAATACCTATGAGCTGAAACAGGTAGAAGTCTTGTTCGTGTTGTTAGTCTTGTATTGAATTTTGTTCTTGTTTGAATTATTAGATTTCATTTTGCTACATGTGTCTCTTTGTTTATAATGTTAATTATTGTTATTTGTTAATGTATAGGTTATTAAGATGGAAGCTGACATACTCAAGTCACTGAATTTTGAAATGGGCAACCCTCATGTTAACACATTTTTGAAGTAAGGATATATATGATTAAGATTGTAGTGAATTTGAATGTCGAAAGCTTTGTTGAACTTGAATTGAAGTTAATTGTACTAATTTATGTTAAATTGTGCAATTATTGTGTTTCAGGGAGTTTATTGGATTTGCTACTGAAAATCAAAATCAAAAGGTAGGTTAAATTGTTCATTAATACATGTTTATTGGTCATTACGAAAGCTTTTAATATGTTTACTAATTTGTTGTTTTATAATTACAAATGTAGACATCGAAATCGCAAATGGAATATCTGTGTAACTATCTGGCTGAGCTAAGCTTGTTGGAATATGAATGTATTAGATTCTTGCCTTCTGTGGTGGCTGCATCTGTTATATTTCTTGCTAGATTCATTATTCGTCCCGATGTTTATCCTTGGGTAAATATTTGATCTTATGTAAATCCTATAGTATTTGTTTCTATAAAACAATAAGATTATGTTTGTATTTCAATGCACTTAATGTTGAGAATCTATTGCAGACTTCATCATTGAGTGATAGCTTGGGTTATAAGTCTGATGAGCTGGAAGAATGTGTTCTGATTTTACATGATTTGTATTTGTCGAGAAGAGCTGCATCGTTGAAAGCTGTTAGGCAGAAATACAAACAAGACAAGGTGATTGTTTTACCCTTTCTGATTGTTGTAGTTAAGTCTTATTATGGCAGATTAAGTGACTTGAATTCTTTGTTTGTAACAGTTCAAATCTGTGGCAAACTTGCCTGTACCACCAGAGGTACCAAACCATTATTTTGAAGAAGAGTGATGCAGTGGATAGACTATTTTTTGAGGTGGATTAGTATGAAGGAGTTTCTTCAACACAAGAATCATAAAGAATATATTCTAGGGGATGATAGCTTTAATGTTAGGGGTTAATTGGTCACTGTTTTGTAGTCAACTTAGTTAGTCTCAGGCTCAGCCATCGGATTTCTGTACATATGGTTGAAGTCCCTTTTTGATCAAGTTGTTCCTAGGATCAATTGTAAACAAATGCATAATGTGTAAGAGACATCATATATTTGCAACATATTTTCTCCTAGAGTTGAAACATTTGTATTCATCTACATTCTATTTTTCAAAAGAATTGATACTGCTTTAATGAAAAAAAGTTTTATGATTTATCAATCTTCATGAATGTGTATCTCTCAAGTTTTTTGAAACGAACTCCACTAGAGCCACCATCAATACATAAGAGTATTTGAAAGCTCCTCCAAACCGGCCACCACATAAGTGGTTGGATCACTTGGATACATTTATCTGTACAATTGCAAGAGCATCAAGTTTGTGGAGGTCAAAGAAATGAACTGTAACTGATTAGGACTGTGTCTGAAAATTTTTGTTAGGTTGCAACTTGCAAGTTATGTTAGTATCTATGTTATGGTTGGAGAATGTCTCTTGCTTCTGGTCAATTAATGAAATCAATGTTTTACTGCAAAAAAGCATAAATGAACTGATCTACTAGTGTTTGTTAATTATATGGATTGACATGAAAAATGCCCGGTTAAACTAATTTGTTGAATTAAATGACTGAAATCAAACTTTAGACTGGGCTCATCAATTAACAGATGTGAATAAATAATATTTGTACAATTAATTTAGGACAATTTTTACTCATACTTTCCTTGTATTCTTCTTACTCACCCTCTTTATACTACTACCTAGTTCAGGTCATGTATCTTGAAGTTGGCCGAGGATGATTCAAGTAGGAATAGATGTGTCCATTAGATTGAGTTAGAATGGTCCTAGGAATTCAAGTTTTTGTATGCTTGGTCATATATAAAATGCATGATGGTCCACAACACAGCCAATAAGCATGAGCATGAAGCCTATTAAATGTGAGATGTTGAGATTTCACTTTTATTTTCATCAAATATTCCATGACAATCCAATTATAACTTGAATTTAATGTTACTAGTACTATTTATGAAAGCTTTGTCCTTTTCAATGATATCTATTTTATGTTAAAATTTTTATCTTCAAATTTGTGTATTCAATACATTTTTTGTTAGTATGTTTAACAAGTATACCGAGAACACCGTCTAGCATATGACCTAAAAATGAATATCCAAGTTCATTTTCAAATGAGTGAGATAATTTTTTTTTTTTACCATTCTAGCTGTAAAAAAATATCTCACAAATAAATAAAGTATATTTTTAGACAAAATAATTTTTTTTTTATTGTTTTAAATAAAGTGACACTCACAACTATAAAATCCTATCATAAAAAAACAACAAAATCCTAACATGATATTATAAAGACACTGTAAAATAATATATATTTTACATAAAATATAGTAACATATAATGTATTAAAAATTGATATTTTAAAATAAAAAATATCCATTATATTTTAAGGTTTTTTTAATCAATACAGTTTTAATTTAGATAAGTCTTAATTCAAACGCTCCTTTAATACCCTAACCCTAATTCATTCATTTTGTGCATCCATCGAGGAGGGGTGGTTTTAGGATCAATTTTTGATTCAAAATCACCCCTCTAAATTGTTTTTCCTTTTCTTTTCAATTAAATAAGTAATTATCGACATAGATTTGCTTCTTCGTTTTTGTTTTTTATTTTTTAAGTTTGTCGTCGTCTTATGCGGCGTTGTGTTTGTGGTCGTCTTGTGCGACGTTGTGTTTGTGGTCGTCTTGTGCGACGTTTGTTGGTTTTTCATTACGGTGTTTTGTTGATTCAAATTGACATATCTACATCAACTCATTACAGATCTGAAAAATTTGAAGACTTGGACGTCATCGTTGCAAATCCGGGAGTATGAAGATTTCGGTGACTTTTATTTTGTCATATTTGTAGGCACTTTCATGATGCCGTTGTATGCTATTAACCTAGGTGCTGCAAGTTTGTTTGTAGATTCACCTTTTTCAGTTTTTAGCCATCTTGAATTTGTAATGATCCATGTGTATTCTCAATTTGAATGAATGAATCTTTATTTTTAGTAAGAAAAAAAAAAAAACCCTTTAATATTAACAACATACAAGTTACAACTTTTGAGTTTTGGAGGTTTAGTGATTTTTAATTGTAAGGCGGAATCCTTTAAAAAATAAATAAACAAATAAATGAGAGGGGAAAAGTAGCGCGCCATTGACCGCCATATTCAAAACTCAATCCAAAAGAAAGAACAAACCAAAATTAAAAATAAAATCGCCAAAACTCCAATTACCGGCGCCATGAAAATCATTTTCTTTTTCGAAACACTATTCTATAAAACACAACAAGCTTCATTCTTCACCCATCACCAAACCCTAATCTTTCATCTCTTTCTCTCTGTTTCAAAGCAACACTACATTTCAATACACACAGAGAAATGGAAACTCGCGCCTCAAAGAAGAGATCAAACACCGCTCAACAACCACCACAAGTCATTGTTCCCAAAAGACAGAGAGTTGTTTTGGGTGAAATTCCTGATCTCAGTTTTTCCCAATTTCAGCCTACACAGAAACTCCAAGTTTGGAGAAACCCTAACCTAAACAATTCAACAACAACAACAACGCTTCCTTCCATTGATAATCAACAAATTATTGAGCCTTATGTATCCGATATATTCAATTATCTTTGCTCAATGGAGAAAAAGAGAAGACCAATGGTTGGTTACATGGAGAATGTTCAAACAGACATTACATCAAACATGAGGGGGACATTGGTTGATTGGTTAGTTGAGGTTGCCGACGAATACAAACTTCTTCCCGATACCCTTCATCTATCCATTTCATACATTGATAGATTCCTATCTTTTAACACTCTCAACAGATCCAAATTTCAGTTGCTTGGTGTTACTTCCATGCTCATTGCATCGTAGGACTTTAACCGCTGTTTTTTAGATAAATGTTGCTATGTTACATTGCTTAAGCATCTGCATCCAAATTCACAATTCAATTACTTTTATTATTCAGGAAGTATGAAGAAATCACCCCACCCAAAGCTGTGGATTTCTGCGAAATTACTGATAACAACTATGACTTGGAGGAGGTAAATTCTGTTCTTGTTTCGATTAGTCAATTTCATTGTTTTGTTTCTCATTTGTCGATGTTAATATGTTATTGTAGGTTATAAAGATGGAAGCTGACATACTCAAATCCCTAAATTTTGAAATGGGCAACCCTAATGTCATCACATTTCTAAAGTAAGGACTTTTTTTATTGCATATTTGAATATACACATTCTTTCTGAAATCAAGTTAATTAGACTAATTATGTTTATATGTGTTTGCTATGTTTCTTTTCAGGAGGTTTGTTGGGATCGCTTCTGAGAATCAAAAGGTACTAGTTGAACTGTTTTTTTTGTTACTACTAGTTGGTAATGCGAAAGCTTTTATTATGTTTGCTAACTGTTGTCTGTATTTTAATTGCAGACTTCTAATTTGCAGTTTGAGTATCTGTGCAACTATCTTGCCGAGTTAAGCTTGTTGGACTACGAGTGTATAAGATTCTTGCCTTCTATTGTGGCTGCATCCGTTATATTTCTTGCCAGATTTATTATCCGGCCTAGAGTACAACCTTGGGTAAATATTTGATGTCTTGAACTTCAATCTACTTGTTTTGATTCTATAAAAGCATAATATTTCAAGGTACTTAATATTGGGAATCTATTGCAGACTTCATACTTGTGTGAATGCCTGGGTTACAAATCTGCTGAGTTGAAAGAATGTGTTCTCATTTTACACGACTTGTATTTGTCACGAAGGGCATCATCTTTTAAAGCTATTCGCGACAAATACAAGCAGAACAAGGTGATTATTTTAACTTTTAACCTTTCTTTTGTCACAGTTAATTCTTATTATTGCAAGTTGATTGACTTGAAATTATTGTCTTGAACAGTTCAAATATGTGGCAAACTTGCCTTCCCCTCCAGAGATACCAGTTAATTACTTTGATGAAGAGTGATGCAGCGAATAAAATGGTTAACGAACTTCATGACTGACAAATATAAAGGACTTTTGAGGTGTGCTAGTAGTATGAAGGGAATTAGGTTCTTCCACACAAGAAGCATTCCTTTCTTGGTGATCATGCTATTCAATACACACATATGCTGATAAGTTCAATTTTTTGGGGGTTATGCGGTGTTAGGCAAACAATTAAGTAGCTCAGGTAGAAGTTTTTTGGTGGTCATTTGCTGCTGGTTCTTGGCATATGTGATTGTCCAACTCCAACTACTAATGCTGACTGCCTGCTAACTTTTGATGATAATCTGGTTGTACTACTATACTAATGGCTACTTTCATAACTGGGTGTACTACATTGGTTGTGGGGCTACATGATACTAGATGGTTATTATTTTTGCAATGAAGAATACAAGACTTTTCCTCTACAGTTGAAAGCCGGTATGATACTGCCTGGTTGGTGATCTATGTCTAAAACAGTTCAAATATGTGGCAAACCTTCCTCCCCCACCAGAGGTACCAAAATATTACTTTAAGAAGATTGATTTGATGCGAACAACTTGGTGAATGAAGTTCTTCCTGGTTGATACATTACAACCCGTGTTCCTGGAATCTTATGGATGATAAACTAATTCATATGTTGATCACTTACATAATAGTGTATACTACATTAGTTGGTGATATGTTGATCAAGTGTAAACAAATACATCAAGTGTAACAGTTAGTAAAAAAAATCAAGTGTAACAGATATATATTTGCAACATACAATGTAATTTTGCAGTGATATATTTAAGTATATTAGACTTTTCTTCTATAGTTTAAATACTTTTATTCATCTTCCTCATCTTTCGAATAAAATAATTTGAAAAAACAGGTTTTAGCAATCTTCATGAAGTGTGCATTGATTAAGTTTCTCTCAACTAATGCCAACACCAAGCTCGACGAAATCTGTATTACCAATGGTATTATTTAATGTCCATATTATTTTAAATGACTGTCTTTATACATATCTAGTTATTCTATTGATTATTGTTGATTTCATTTCATGTTTGTAGCTTCTTCTCCATTTCCATCCCTATTCAATCACTTCTCACCACAAACAATTTTTTCAACAGACCTCATTCAGCCAACTATTCGACCAAAACAATGTATACTACCATCTCCCCACCAATCTAAGCAATTTTTGCAAAACAAAGACATTTTACCCACTCTTCAGTCTTGTCCACTATCAGACCACGATCTGGATTCTTAGCAGCTGCAACCTCTTCTGCAATGCCTTCTGCTAAATTTAAGCCCTTTGATTAATCCAATAGTTGGATGAGTAATGAAAGTGAGCAAAAATTATATTCTTCCTTCCTATAATAAAAACAGAAGAACAATATATATAATTTGTTGATTTTTTAGGCAAGTTGGTGGTGTGACGAGTTGAACATGATGGACCAACTTATTTGTCCTGTTTTATATGTAATATCCTGATATCAAGTATAAGAAAAATTTTGTCAAATGTGTATAGAAATAAATTTCGCATGCCAAGAAAAACATACCACGCCCGTTTGGATTTGACTTATTTTTGAACTTGTGAAAATAGCTTATGCAACTAAATTAACTGTTATGTTAATTCATAAATTTTCACTGACAAAAATTGTATTTTTATAAGCTGATTTCTCATAAACTACCTTGAAAAACTTATAGTAATGCATAAAAGTTTATTTATTTGCATAAGTTCAAAAATAAGTCAATCCACATAAGCCGAAATAGGTTCTTTAACTTGGATTATCAGCCTATAAGTATTTATAAAGTTAAAAGTTAAGATTGATTATATTGTTATGAAAGTAAACTATTTACATTTTTTTATATATATCTTTATAAATAAAGATATGTTAAAAAAAATTGTTACAGGAGGACACAACAGACCCTCTCCAAAGTATGAGAAAACAAAAAGTAAGGTAGACCAATTCTATTTTTTGCAAAATCCTCTCTACTCTAATCAAAATATGATATTGATCCAACCAGTGTTTTAAAAACCGGGCCGAACCGTCCGGTCGGATCGGTTGAACCGTGAACCGGTCTGGTTCAAATGTTGGACCGGACATGTAGTTAGACCGGAGTGAACCGCTAAAAATCGGAAAAACCGGCGAACTGGCGGTTTTCCAGAACCGCCAGTTTGATTGCGTCTGTTTTTTTTTTTTTCCAAATCAAAATGACGTCGTTTTTTTTACATAATTATTTTTTTATAAAAAAAGTAAATAGAAAAAACTAAACTAAAACAAATAGTTCCTTGGAATTAAATTTATTATTAGACTTTGTTATTTCGTTTATATTGCGATTAGATTATGTTGCAACTAGACTTTGTTTAAAATCTATTTGATTTTGTAATTTGTACTATTTTATAGTGCGTGGTGACAATATTTAAGATTTGAATTTAAGAACTTGTGAGTTGCGACATTATGACATTTTAAATTTTTAGTTGTCATTAACTTTTTAAGAGATCGAGTCATCATGTTCGACCGGTTTAATAGCTATATAATTTTATTAAAGAGACCGGTTCATTCCTCCGGTTTATCCGGTTCATGCATGCGGTTCAACCAGTGACCCGGTGGTTCGACCAATGAACCAGTGACCCAGTTCCCTCACCGGTTCGATGACCGGTCCGGTTTTTAAAACACTGGATCATCGAACCAAATATTAGATAGGAAAAACTCTAAGTTAGTAAGCATCTTAGCATAATGGTTATCCTCCCAAAAAATGCGAGAAATAATAAAAGATATATTATTTACTATGCTTAAAGCCTCAAACAATTTAACCATATGAGACTTGAAGGACAAGGTAACTATTTACACTAAAATAAAATCCAATAAGAATGATAATTTTTCAAAATCATATTACTTTTTTATTTTAATTTACAAATATTGTCGGTGAGAATCAAACCTAATAACGCGCGCTACCCAAATCCCTCGCTATTAGATCAAACCTAGTGGGTTTCAAAATCATATTATTAAATTAAATTAAGTGGAGTGATTTGAAATATAAATTGACATCAATGCACTATTAAAAAAATATAGTTGACATCAATGCATATCACTTCTTCCTTTTAAATTTTTTTTTTAAACTTTTGTACCCAATTTTTTTTGACAAGTTCTACCTTTTTTTTTTTAATTATATATTTTTTTTAAAATATTTTTTTTAATTAGACGGGGGGGGATGAGAGCGCGCTATTGACCGCCATATTCAAATCTCATTCCAAAGAAGAAGTACAAACCAAATTGCACCAATTCATTTTTTATTTTTTATTTTTTAAAAATCGCCAAAACCTAACAACGCGCCATAGGAATAATTTGGATTTGCTCTTCTTTTTTGAAGCACAAATTTTCCTACCTATTCTGTTTCTATAAAACTCAAGACTCATTCATTCTTCTTCATCCATTCCCAAACCCTAATCTTTCATCTCTTCCTCTCTCTGTTTCACTTCAACACTTCACTCCACACGGAGAAAGAAATGGAGACTCGCGCCTCAAAGAAGAGAGCAAACGCCACTCAACAACAACCACAAGTGATTGTTCTCAAAAGACAGAGAGTTGTATTGGGTGAAATTCCTGATCTCAGTTTCCCCCAATTTCAACCCAAACAGAAACTCCAAGTTCGGAGAAACCCTAACCTCAACAATTCAACAACAACAATAACCCTACCTTCCCTCAATTCCAATGTGGACAAGCCAGTTCCAAGAAACAACAATCCCAAACGTTCCATTGAAGAGATTGATGAGCCTTATGTATCCGACATTGTCGATTATCTTCGCATAATGGAGGTAGTGCCTCTTTTTTCATTCTTTTTGCTTAAATCAATGTGTTATTTCATTTAAAATTTCTTGGTGTTTAAATTAATGCTTTGATTATTTCTCAGATGCAGAAAAAGAGAAGGCCAGTGGTTGGTTATATGGAGAATGTTCAAAGAGACATTACATCAAACATGAGGGGGACATTGGTTGATTGGTTAACTGAGGTTGCAGACGAGTATAAACTTCTTCCTGAAACCCTTCATCTATCTATTTCCTATATCGATCGATTCCTATCTATTCAACCTGTCAAAAGATCCAACTTTCAGCTGCTCGGCGTTTCATCCATGCTCATTGCATCGTAAGATCTCAATCACTAGTTTAATGATTTTTATTTTTATAAATTTTATGTTAGTTTGCATTTGAATCATAATTTATCGCTTTTTAATTTGTAGAAAGTACGAAGAAATCACCCCACCAAAGGCGGTGGATTGCTGCCAAATTACCGATAACACCTATGATCTAGAAGAGGTAAATGTCCTATTCTTTTCTCAGTCTTGTACCAATTTTTGTCGTTGTTTGAATTAGTTGATTTTATTTATTTTTTCATGTGTTGCTTTGTCTCTCATTTTAATTGTTGTTACTGCAGGTTTTAAAGATGGAGTCTGACATACTCAATGGTCTACATTTTGAAATGGGCAACCCTAATGTCATCACATTTCTAAAGTAAGGGCATTTTTTATTGTAGAATTGGATATATATAATTTTTTGCTGAAATGAAGTTATTGTACTGATTATGTTTATGTGCAATTGTTATGTTTCGTTTCAGGAGGTTTGTCGGGATTGCTTCTGAGAATCAAAAGGTAAGTTGAACTGTTCTTTTAATATTAGTTTGTGATGTCAAAAGCTTTTATTGCGTATACTAATTGTTGTTCTTTTATAAATTGCAAACTTCTAATTTGCAGTTTGAGTATCTATGTAACTATCTCGCTGACTTAAGCTTGTTGGACTATGAGTGTATAAGATTCTTGCCTTCTGCTGTGGCTGCATCGGTTATATTTCTTGCCAGATTTATCATCCAGCCTGAAGTAAATCCATGGGTAAATATTTGATGTTATGGACTTTAATATATTTGATTCAATAAAGAATTATATTTGAAGGTACTAAATGTTGAGAATTTATTGCAGACTTCATCCCTGTGTGAATGCTTAGGATACGAATCAGCTGATTTGGAAGAATGTGTTACCATGTTACACGACTTGTATTTGTCAAGAAGGGCGGCATCCTTCAAAGCTGTTCGTGACAAATACAAGCAGAACAAGGTGATTGTTTTAACTTTTAAGCTTTTTTGTTATAGTTAATTCTTATTGTTGCAAGTTGATTGACTTGAAATCATTGTCTGGAACAGTTCAAATGTGTGGCAAACTTGCCTTCCCCTCCTGAGGTGCCAAACCATTACTACTTAATCTATTGCTGAACAACTTGGTGAATGAAGTTCATTGCTGACAAATATAAAGGATTTTTTGAGGTGTGCTGGTTTGAAGGGAATTTGTTTCTCTGTCATGCATGCTAAGATGTACACAATAGGTGGTGATAATCTCAAACTTAGGGAGTTATGTTGTTTTTTACAATCAATTACTGATGGCCACATGTTGCTGGATGTTGATATATATTATAAATCCAATAACTGATGCTGACTGTTGATTACTTTTGATGATAATCTGGTTGAACTGCTAATGGCCAATTCCCTTTGTGGTGAAGTTGTCACTTGTTAATACAGCTTATGCTCCTGGGATCTTGTCCAAGATAAACTAATTTGTGAATTGGGTATACTACATTTATTAGTGGGACTTATATTGTGTTGTTTAAATTGTTGTGATTTTTACTATTGTCACAGTATAATTGCATCAAGTGTAAACAATGTAAGAGATATGTATGGTACTACATGGTTATTATTTTTGCAATGAAAAATACAATACTTTTTCTTTAGAGTTAGAACACCCATCTTTATCTCAATTCTGTAATTTGAACCCTTTCCTGTTATCATCTTTTCACATATCTCGTAATTATTCTTGCTCCCTTCATTTCTCTTAATATTACTCATCTTATTCCTGTCCGCATCTCATTTTTTTATGAGAGGTAACAGGGAAAAAGAGAGGAAAATGTAGTAGAGTACCAATGATATTGTTATTGACAGCAATTTAGAAAGGGTGGTAGTTGTATTGCGCTGATTGATCAACATCATTGTGAAACATTTTATCTGCTAGTACATCCTTATCCAAATGTTATAAAAAAAATGCGCCGTTGCCGGGGATCGAACCCGGGTCACCCGCGTGACAGGCGGGAATACTTACCACTATACTACAACGACATATTGATATTCATGTTTAAGATTAAGTCTAGATTAGGGGTGTACATGGGTTAGGTAACACCAAGAAAATTGACTAAATGTGTCTAGGTTGATCCAATTTAACGGTTTGAGTTGGGTAATCAAATAATAGTGGTTTGAAAAATTGCAAAATTGGTAATCAAATACCGGTAACGTGTTTGCCCAGAACCAATTCACATAAACCGTTCAACCCATATAGGAAAAAACGACCACTAAATTTTGTTGGTTCACAAAGTCCTTCCTAATTTTTTCACCTTTTACTCTAATACATCCCATATTGGCATGCCATGTAAAATTCAAATGACAGAGAGCTAAAACTATCCTAATGTAAGAATAAATGCACCATAGATTGTTTCAATACAAATTGTTAATGATTAATGATCAAGCCCACAGTTCATTAAACAATATCATACCTAAGAAGCATCAGACCAAAACCTGCCACACTTCCAACATTAATATAGCTTGATCAATACCAGCCAAGCAATTCCATCACTTGCAAAGTACAGGTGCCTAAGAATCACAATTGCTACCACCACTTCATGTCATATGATTTCCTCTCATGGCTTAACTTGCCACCCATACTCGCGTCCAAGAATTATACAGAAAATGAAGGATGATGTAGTATCACAACATTCTTACTGATACAACAGTGCAGTCCAATTTGTGGACACCATCCAACCAACCAACACATTTCAGCTCCCAATAATCAAACTTATTAGAATTTCTGAATTAGCCTCTTTCCTATCACATTAATTAATACAATGTCACCAAAATCACATAAAATCAGAACTGCTACACACACCTAGTGCTAACCTATTGCCACCATTTGAATTGTACAACAGTAGAATCGAATCTTCGGCCACCTCTTACTACACAAGTAAACTATTCTGCACAGTTCAAATACTTTTCATCCTACTTACTGTTTTCAGCATCACAAAACAATTCCATTCAAAATACTTGAACCTTCGCTCAATTAAGACAGTTGAGGATTTACACCATCACTCTTCAAAGTTCAAAAGTAACAGATCTAAAAATGGGCTTGGTTAATGATCCACCACTGCTACCACTAAACCTGTAAATCGACGGACATTGGCACCATTGATTTATAGAGAAACCAAATCCTTTAACCATTGAGATTAATCAGCTCTACACATGGACTTTTACACTCCCCACTACCTGCAGAACATTCCACTCTCTTATTAAAATTAATTGCATTCTTTAACTTCCATATGGTCCACACACACACACATCCACTAACTAAGCTTGAAAACAGCTCCAAGAGGCAAGAGCAGAACTATGTGGGAAGTCTTGCTTATTTAGCATAAATAAAAAGAAAAATGCGCTGCTGCCAGGGATCGAACCCAGGTCACCCGCGTGACAGGCGGGAATACTTACCACTATACTACAACGACTTGTTGATATTAGTTTTTTAAATTAAGTCTAGATTAAGGGTATACATGGGTCCATACAATTTACCGGTTTTGGTTCCATAAACAGATACTAGCATGGGTAACGGACTAACGGGGTTACCCAGACGCAGCTCGCATAATAATCTAGAAAGAAAAAAAAACACTAAAATTTTATTGGTTCACCAAGTTCTTCCCAATTTCTTCCAACCAAATCTAATCAATTTTTTCACCTTTTACTCTAATATATCCCACATCATGTAAATTCAATATATTTTACAATTACCAAATCATAATTATCCTATTCACAAACAAGTTGCGCCTCCCTAACTTTGACGCATACTAGTTCTTTAACCTTATTATTCTGTAGTTTGGTTATTTTGTTTTATTTGCTTGCACAACTATTTTATGATGAACTTATTAATTTAGTGTTCTTATTTATTGTTTGTTTATGTATTTCATGCCAAAAAATAGTAAAAATAAGTCACCATATTTTAAAGTCATTTCTTTGAAAATAATATAATGACCTATTGTTTATAAAATTACAATCAAATTTTCTTAAAGAAAAAAATAATACAAGTAAACCCGTACTTGACCCAAACTAAAAATTGGCAATTTGAATCAACTCAACCCAAATTTACAATAAATAATCTCCCTCATTAAACATGACACATCATAATTTATGAGAAATTTTAAATCAACATATTCTATGAGAAGTTAAAAGACAATATTTTTTTCATGTTAAAAAGACAGAATTTTAAGGTCACATAGGGTAAGCTATTAAAAATAAAAAAAGAACATTACATGAGGTAAACAATCTTTTACCCTTTTTAAAAGGATTAAATTGATATTTATTTATTTTGGATTAAACATAAGTTAAAACTTAAAAGATTGCAAAGCACCAAATAATGTTAAATATTCAAATTAGGACTCGCGGGTTTGATCGGTTTTAATTGAATTCGGTGGTGGAAAGTGGAAACACAACGCGCCATATTTATCAAGTAAGGACATTTTTTAAATTTTAATATCTAAAGCCTTGCTGAAATTAAGTTAATTGGACTAATTATATTTATTTGCAATTGCTATGTTTCATTTCAGGAGGTTTGTTGGGATTGCTTCCGATAATCGAAAGGTAAGTTTAACTGTTCTTTTATATCATTTACTAGTTGGTGATGACAAATGCTTTTTTTTTTCTTTTCTGTTTACTAACTGTTGTTTGTTTTTTAAATTGCAGAGTTCCAATTTGCAGTTTGAATATCTATGCAACTATCTTGCCGAGTTAAGCTTATTGGACTATGAATGTATTAGATTCTTGCCTTCTGTTTCGGCTGCATCTGTTGTATTTCTTGCCAGATTTATTATCCGGCCCGGAGTAAATCCATGGGTAAATATTTGATCTTATTAGACTTAAATCTATTTGATTCTTTAAAAGCCTCAATATTTTGTTGTACTTAATGTTGAGAATATAATGCAGACTTCATCCCTGTGTGAATGTTCGGGATATGAATCGTCTGATTTGGAAGAATGTGTTACCATGTTACATGACTTGTATATGTCGAGAAGGGCAGCATCCTTGAAAGCTGTTCGTGACAAATACAAGCAGAACAAGGTGATTGTTTTAACCTTTAATCTTTCTTTTGTTATAGTTAATTCTAATTATTGCAAGTTGATTGACTTAAAATCATTGTCTGGAATAGTTCAAATGTGTTGCAAACTTGCCTTCCCCTCCTGAGGTGCCAAACCATTACTTTCAAGAAGAGTGATGCACAAAGAATAACTTGGTGAATGAAGTTAGTTAATGGCCAACAGAAATATACAACTGATTGAGCTAGGTGTACTAAAGGAATTGGTTTCTTTGACACAAGAAGCATGATTTTCTTGGTCCTTCTATACTATACACACTAATTGACGATAATTCCATATTTTTGGCGGTTATGTGGCGTTTTGAAAGCTCAGGAAGATATTATTTGATGATCATGATCCAATAACTGATGCCGCCAACAACTAAATCCCTTTGTCTTCAATCCTGGGATCTTGGTCCATGATAAACTGATTCATTTGTTTGGTAACTGGCAGAATCGGGTACACTACATTGGTTAGAGTAACTTATAGTGTAGTTTAACTATTTTTTTCATTTGTATGGTTAAAGTATAGTTGCATCAAGTGTAAACAGTGTAAGAGACATGTATACTCTTCATGATTGTTATTTTTTCAATGAAGAATACAAGACTTTTCCTCTAGAGTTGAAACATCTATCTGTATCTTAATTAAAAAATTTGAACCCTTTCCATCTTTATCTTGCTTGCTGTCTTCGGCATCACAAAACAATTTCATTACAAAATACTTGAACCTTGGCTCAATTAAGACAGTTGAGGATTTACACCATCACCCTTCAACTTTCAAAACAAACAGACTTGGTTAATGATCCACCCCCACTACCACTAAACCTGTAAATATATCTATGACATAATTCACCCCATAAATATGCATTATATGCTAAACGAATCGGTTCACCGAAGTTTAAGTTTCCACTGGATCAAGTACTCGGACATTGGCATCATTGATGTATAGAGAAACCAAATCATTTAACCTTTTAGATTAAGCACCTCCACACATGGACTTTTACACCCTCCACTCCCTGCAGAACATTCCACTCTTTCTTATGAAAATTAATTGCATTCTTCAACTTCCATATATGGTCCACACACACAAACCAAATCAATCCATTACCATTATGGTAAGACTTGTACGGACCACAAAAGTCTTTCAACATGACTTTATTTATGACAAGAGATATAGATGGAGATCTTGAAATATTATGATTGCACAATTTTATATCACTCTTGAGTGGTTGGCTCTGAGGAGGAAATCTGTGGGAAGTATTGCTCATTAAAGAATATCAATAACTTGTTAGAAGCAAAGTTCACCATTAAAGTGCATTGTTAGGCCCTAAGTAAATATCGGCTCCACCTTAGTTGATGACATTAATCATATTTACGAGTACTGCTATATATTAGCATAGAAAATCTCTGATAGACTCGTAGACAGGGGCGTCTCTGAGTTTTTGGAGGCCATGTGCAAAAATATAAAAGTGGCCCTTTAATAAAAAAACGTAATTTTTTTTTTATAAAAAAAACATCATTAATTTAAGTTGCAAATAACATAAAAGATATAATCATTCTTGTAATTAACATAAAAAAGATTCGTTGTCTAACAATAACAACAAAATACAATATAGCTACTTAAAACGAGTCATTCTTCCAACATTTTTTCAAGCAAATTCATCAATCAAGTCTTCATATTCTATGTCACTGTCACTGTTTTTTTTTTTTTTTTTTTCTTTACATGATGGTGAAGGAACATTCACCAATAGAATGAAAAACTCAATTTCGACCCTTAAATTTAAGTTTCTTTTCTACACATACTAGACACAGACCCGTGCTATCGCACGGGTTTTGTAGATTTTCATAATATATATAAAAAGAACTATAATAAATTTTTTAAAATAAATGAAACAATCAAATTTGTCTTTTAAAATCAGTTCAAACTAACTCATTTCAGTGTATAATAAAATCACTCAAGCACCATATTGAATATTATAAAAATCACGCAGACCATCCATGTTTAAAATATATGTTGCCATTAATTTTTTTGGTAGGAGAGAAAATGAGAAGAGAGAAATAGAAAAACCAATGCATCCAAATACATGCATTGGTTTCCGTGTTTCATTTTCTCTCTTGTCATTTTCTCTCCTAGGATACATTGGTTTCCGTGTTTCTATTTCTCTCTTCTCATTTTCTCTCCTACCAAACAAAGGCTAAGTGTAGCATAACGATGTACGTTGTTATCGCCAAAATCAGATGCAAACATTTTTTGTAACATGACCGCGCCATAAAATAAAAATAATAACAATGTTAAATCTCTACCAATGTGAAATGCTCAAATACAATCAATACAGTCAGTTGAAATAAAAGGTATACTTACATTACCATGGTGAAACTGAACATAATAAGTTCGATATTTGATCCGACAATGATTGACGTACTTCTCTAATTATCATTTATTGGATATGGATTCAATAATGTTATGTGTAAAAAAAAGTCAGTTATTAGATATGAATTCAATGATGTTATGTGTAAAAGAGAAAGAAAGTAGTAAATATAAAATGCAGCGAGAATGAATAGTTAGAGTATATAAAATATAAAAGCGCAAGTTGAAATTCAATATTTTGATCAGTCATAATAGAAACACAAATTTGCGATAGCTAAACTTGAGATCTATATAGAGAAAAAACAAAGCATATACGATAAATATTCATAACATATCTTTATAAAATAAAAATTGATTTCTATTTAAACAAATTAAATATTTGCATAGCAACGAAAAATATTAAATTATATATTGTTGTGACACATCATGGTTCAATTTCTACAGAGGTAGGTGTATAAAACAATTGAAGAATTAGAAAAAAAATTGAACATATATTACAGAAAAAATTGATTGGATTGCATATTCAATACATGTTGGATGCAAAAGTATTTCAAATTGATTGATATGTCATAGTGGCTAATATATAAAGCCTTTACAAAGAGGTCATAAGTTCAACTCCTACTTAACAACTTTTATATATATAATGATGATGAGTAAAAAGAACATAAATATTATTACATTTAGGGGTGTTCAAAAATTGAGTTAACCGAACTAAATTGTAATTCGAACTGCACTGAACCATATTTTAAACTGAACCATTTAATTCAGTTTTGAACTGAACCACTTTTAAAAAACAGTTACAATTCAGTTTATAACTGGTTCAGAACCAGTTTAAATTTATGAACCGGTTTTTATTAAAAAAGAATATTTAACTTTTTTTTCGGAAAAAAAGTTCTCGATATTTCCGGAAAAAAATTTCCGATATTTTTTCGGGAATTTTTTTTTGAGTTTTTCTAGAAAAAAAGTTCTCGATTTTTCCGAAAAAAGTTTTCAATCTTTTTTCGGGGAAAAAATTTCGATTTTTTTCGGAAAAAAAGTTTCTGATGTTTTTCCGGGAAAAAAGTTTCCGATGTTTTTTCAGGAAAATATTTTCGAGTTTTTTCCGGAAAAAAGTTTCCGATCTTTTTTCGGGGAAAAATTTTCGAGTTTTTTCCGGAAAAAAAGTTCTCGAATTTTCCGAAAAAAAGTTTCCGATGTTTTTTCGGAAAAATTTTTATTTAGGGAATTGGTTGAAAACCAGTTATCTAAAACTAAACCAGTTAAAAAGTTTAAACTGGTTCTGAACTGAATTGTAACTGGTTTTAAAAATAAACCAAATTTTTATAAAAAGTGGTTACAGTTACTGAACTGAACCATATAACCATGAACACCCCTAATTACATTGGACTTATTAGCTACTCCATTTTTTAAATTGAAAAAAAGTTTGTAATAATACTCGCGCATCAACATATTCAACATTTTAAACGAGTTATGCGGGACCAAACTCATTTTGCCAATCCCACAAAGCTTTTAAAAAGATTAAATTGTTGTTTTAAATTAAGTTGAAGGACAACAAAACTAATTTCATTTATATTTTAAAAACAAAATCAATACTATATACTAAAGCAAGCTTTGAATTGCTGATGTGATAGTCTAACAAAGCTCTCCATTTTTTCTTTTTTTCATAAGCAATAGTTAGTGCTTATGTGGCATTTCTTATTGGCTCATTGCATAAATTGTGATGATGTGTCATGACAAACATGCTACATGGTATATCACGTTTTTGAGGAAAACTTTTCAACTGATAAGGCAGTTACAATGTTAGAAAGTGTTCTATGAATAATATTCATATTGCATTTCTGTTACATAACTTATGTATTCATTGCTATAATCCTATTCTTTTTTTATTTTATTTTTTGATATCATAGTCCTATTCTTTAGTATTCTATAATTTTACAAAAGAAATATCAGTCTTAATTATTTATTATTATTATTAGTTGCTTGAGTCATATTTAACTTCTTCCGTTACAAATTAAAAACAGGAAGCCTTTATGACAATATTATCATCATCTTATTACTTGAAACTTGGGGTCTATATAAAGTTAATCTTCCAATAGCTACTCACCACCAACTATACTGAGAATATAATTCTGGAAATGGAAATGGAAATTTCCATGTAAAATAATCTTTCAATAGCTATGTATGTATGTATCAGTGCTCTTTTCATGAAGAGGGAATTTGATTAAATTTCGAACTTCGCCAAGGTTATGCGGAAAAGTTTGTGTTTACAAAAACCACGTATAATAACAATATTATGTGCAATTGTGCATCATATTTCACATAATATTGGTATTTAGCAATGCCTAAATTCCACTAGAAAGAGGTTAGTGTATTTAGCAATGCCTAAATTTTGTTGTATTTGTGGTGGTAGGTGATGTGTAGGCAAACTCGCTATGAAATATGTGATTCAATGACTACGAAGTTTGGTGTGAGATAATTGTATTTTATTTGTGATTGTATACTGTAATTGTTCAATTCATTTCATCATCTTACTATAATTTTTTCTATAAGTATTTTAGATTACTAAATCTATAATATCAATCACTACCACTTATAAACAAGGTTTTTGTAAATAAAGTTTGAATTATCCATGAGCTAACGATATGTGACACGTTTAAATAAGCTTTACACTCTCTTTTAATTTTTGTCTAATCTAATGAAATAGCTAAATTCTATTAAAAAAATAAAGTAGCAAAATATGCATGACAATAAATTTCTCACATTCTTATTTAATTTTTCTGGTAGATCACACATTCTTATTCTACTAATGCCTATTTATTTTTTTTTTATAAGCATTCTACTAATGCCTATAATTGTGTGTGAGTTCAATTTTTTTATATATTCCTATCTTTACTTTTATATTCAATTATTTTAACTTTCACATTTTAAATGTCTTTTGTGAGAATATTATTGCAAACGTTAGTAGTGTTGTAGACAAATCAATCGGCAACACTCATGAATTTTATTTTATTTTTTTAAGTTTAAAAGGGAGTAATATATAGATTCAATTTATATAATATTCGATTACTATTATTAATTTTTGCTATAAAGAAATTCCAACTAATCTAGCTCTCTACCATTTCGCTCCATGAGTGTCATAGATATACAAGGATTGCAAGTAGTGAGTGATTTTAATTTGCTTTTTATTTCCATATCAAAGAACATGAAATTCTTCTTTATTCTAAGACATGTTTTTTAAGGATAATATTTTTTTTTATTTAAACTTCATCTCTTAATATGATCCCACTTATTACAATTAAACCTTATGATCGTTAGAAACCCTCTCATTGTAACGATGACTTTTATATTGAACACTATATTTGTTATTAGTTTAACCTTTTAGTTCCAGAAAATTTATAAACCCGAGTTGAATAGATGATTTTAATTTGAGAGATTCGTGTTAAATATAATATAAAGTGTTTTCGTTTTAATGTGAGATGCACATTTTTAAGATGTAATTTTCTATATATTTTACTTTAGTAGTTTTCTTCTATTTGCAATTGGCCTTCTTTGTTGGTTAAATATGAAGTATTATTCTTTTCAATATCTGAGTTTATATTTCTTTACGAGGGAATTGTAATGATTTGGTGGATAAGGTGCACATACGGTGTAACGAAAGGTAAAATTATTTATAAAATTGTTACTTCTGAGTTTTGTTTTGGGTCAAAACATGTTACTCTATGATATTTTTTAGGTGTAATTGAATCATAGCTAAAAATTATCAAAAAAGTCCATAAATTAAAGTATTATTTCAACATTGTACAAATTATAAATGATGTAATAATGAATTAAGGGGAAATTAAATTTATTTTAATTTGTTTGTATTTGATGTTAAATAGATTAAATTTGGATTAAAAAAGCTCAACCGACATCATATAAGAAGAAGAGTAAATTGTAAGTAATAATGAATTCCTCTCTTCGTCCTATAATATAAGCAAATTTTTTTTTACACTTATTAACTATGCAAGCTTTTGATGTGGCTTTCATCCAAAGTTCTCCATCTGTGGCCAATTTTTCATGATCATTGGCAAACAATTGGAGAGGTGTAAGTTCCTCCTTATTTCTCATTTCCATGAATGATGGTGGGATAATATTTTTTACCGCCTGTGAGTTTAAAATCCAAACAATCAAGTGAAAACACAATCAAATAACATCAATAAACACAACTATCAAACAAACACATATTACTTCTTTAAAAAATAATTAAAGTTTGAAAAAATTACCTCAAACCATAAAAGCTCCATCATTATTTGAAGAGCTGCACCGGACACTGTGTTGATGCGATCCCATGGTGCTAATTTTGCAACATAATGCAACAAGTTGTTGCTTTCACCATCCACAAACATATTTAGGTAACTTCTCAAAGCACCGGAAGACTGGTAAATCAAGTTGCAGACTTGTCACGACGGTTCAAAATGGCTATTTGAAAAATGGTTTAACCATCGAAGTTCAACTGCCATATTAAATCACGGTCATAACTAATAACAATTGAGAGGAACTCTGCATTTCCAATTTCTGCGGCAATAAAGGCCACTTGGGTTAATTTCGGCATCCCTTCAACCATCTCTATATCTTTTGATACGAAAGAGTTCTTTAGTAAGATATTGAGAAGTTTGAAGAGAGTAGCATCCCTGTTAAGTGGAGGTTGGAATCTCCGATCTACAATATTAACCATACAAAACAATTATAAGCGAATTTCATATATGCTTAACTTTCTCAAAAAAGAGCTATACTAAACTTTAAATTGAAAATAAGCGAGTATACACAAACTTACATTGCCGAGCCAATAAATGTAAGGCTGTCTCACCGTTCTTCTCTCCACAACAAGCAAGAGCTAATTTGTCACCCACTTCAATCATCTTTAGTGCTAAATCTGCAAAATTCAAAATTATGAGTTATGATTGATTTTTAATATTTGTACAATTCAATAATGATTAATCGGTTATATCGTTTACCATAAATGCCATATTTTATGGAAGTTAGGAAGATCATATGAGAATCAGCTTCTTTTAGATCAAGATCCGTCTGATCATATAGATAAAGTGCCATATCCGTATGTCCGTTCAAAACGGAATAAGTATATTAATTAAATCAGTAACTGACAAACACCAATTTACCAAAACCTAATTGCAAATCGAATCAACATCATTAAATCACAAAATAAAAAAATAAACAAATGCAAAAACCTAAAATACGCAATGAACAAAACCACAATAAACATCATTAAATTCAAAATTAACATCATTAAATCACAACATAAAGATCCGAAAACAAAAACCTAACAGATTTTGAGACATATAATTGAAAAATAAAATCAAACATACAACTATAAATCGAAAACTACATACGAAAAATGAAGAGATGAAAAAATAAAGAACGGTAAAATGAACATTTGCGAATCAAACATACCTTTCAGAGTCTGGGAGAAGACTGGGGCATAAGAAGAGTGGAGTGAGTTGTAAAGTATGAAATATTTGAACACTTGTTACATGTTACATATAACATTGATCGTTTGAGTTAGTATAGATTGAAAAATAAGAGGGTGTGGGATTGCCCATGGAATGGTTTCACGGTGATAGATGACATTGTTCCATCGTCTAGAACAATGCTTGAAGAGAACATGTTTGCAAGTTCTATAAAGCGGGAGATTAGAACCACACTTTGGTGAATTGCTAAGATGCACCGACTATATCATTCATATTTTGTTTCCATTTGCAATGATTGAATAAACCGACAATTTTGTATCTTGAATGTGAAACTCGATTTACCTATTTTTTGTATAATGACATATTTTAACATGGTATCATGAAATATAAATACGAATAATTGTTGAAAATACGAAGATTCATGGTTCGGTTGATGGAAGTGCATTCTTTATGGAGAATTGTTGAAATACGAATAATTTGACACAGTACTTGAAAAAATTGTGAGCTACGTAAAAAATGATTGCAATTTGAATATAAACGAGTATGTTCTAAAAAAAATTCTTAATGCCTCATAATACAATTATGAAAATGATAATACATTGGCTTCACTAAATTAAAAGAAATGTTGTTACATAGCTGGAGTGAGCTATTTTAATAAAGCAAAAAGTGGAATACTCTCGGTGCCAAATACAGCTCAAAGGAGTGCACTTCAGGATGCTTTTGAACAGTTAAAAAAGGAATTCATAGAATTTGTTGAAACACATGTAGAGTTTCAAATAGCTGTGGTATTTATTGCGAATTATGCTTCGCGTAAAGTTTCACAAGTTGACGTGTTCACGACACATAAAGCAAAAAAAACTTACCTTCCACATGGCATGGAAAACATGCGAGTCAATGTTTGACCAATCAATAGAAAACACATCATTCTCCAGTTTAAAAAGGGCACAAAAAAGAAAAGAAAGTTACCATTTTTGTATTAGATTGTGAAATTCAGATAAATGAATCATTTTTTTACTTTCTTATTTTGTAGTTAATACATTAATAATATAATTTGTATCATTATCTTTTTTTTTCCCTCACATTAGCATGTTTTAGATTATGGTGTTGCTGTTTTTTTTTTCTTCTTGAAAATGTATGTCACCTATAGTAAGGACATGTCTTAAAGATTGTAGAAATATATTTTTTAAACTTATATGTGTATAAACATTTTAAACATCTTTAAGCACCTAAACATTTTTTAATCTACGATGGTTAAAGGTGATTCCACATTCTCTATCTCCAGGTGCTTAACTTACTCTCAGGCTCAGTAATATAAGCATGACAATTACATTAAAACCCAAAAAAAAAATCTCAATACCAAAAGAATCAAATTTCATTAATTAAAGTGACAAAAGATATTAAGAAAAAAAAAATGCAAATTTGAATTAAGTTTATTCTCACTAGCAACAAACACAAAGACCTAAATCTCAACTATTGTGCAACAACTCAAGATGTTATAACAGCAACCAGTAACAAAAGAAACGAAAATCACATACAAAAGATCTCCCAAGCCACATAAACAAGTTTTTGATTGTCCACCCATCGACAACAATAATTTATATGAGCATCTTGGACTAGAACAAACAAATTTCCTACAACAGTTAATGCCTTATACTGTTCACGTAAAAGAGCAAGTAAACTCTCCTCAAACAAATGTTACAACATCGATTACTGTATTCAAAATATATTTTGAGGTTGAACATATTGTAATACTATTGGCTTACGATTGCATCCCATAAAGTATATAGCTTCATTTTTAATGTAAATATATACTACAACATAATCTCGTAATATTTCAACATGTGTTACATGTGACAGATGACATTGATCGTTTGAGCGAGTATAGATTGAAAAACAATAAGGTGTTGGAATGCCCATGAAATGGTTTCACAGTGATATATGAAATTGTTCCATCGTTTAAAACAATGATTGAAGAGAACATGTTTGCAAGCTCTATAAAGCGCTATTTGTGATGTTTAGATTCACTCAAGAGAGAGATTGGACCGGGACAATCTATCGGATTCCTCCTTCAGAACATGATCTTACAATATTAAGTACTTCTAACAAATTCGGACTATGGTCTATAGATGAAACAACAAGATATTTGAACTTAATCTCTTAAGATCCAATTTCTCCCAATAGCTCACAATTCCTCTAATCTCTTAGTGGAATTGTGAATTATTGAGGTTTTTAAAGCGTGTTTCCTAATCACAATCAACACTCCAATATCTCTAGAGTGAGTGTTGATTGCTCTACTACTTCCATGTCAATTATTAATCCCTATTCTCATAATGAATTAACAATCTAAATCATTACATTTATGATCAAGAAATGCAAAGCATTAAGGCTAGAAAGAGTAGATAAGACCATAGTAAAAATCTATTAAAATTACAAACCAAATTGTCAAATCATCCTTTGAAAGAGTTCACCTAAGATGTCCCAATCCAAGTATGGATTTAGCTACTCATGTTTTGAGTTGCACAAGAAATCAATGAAGAACTCATTGTTACAGAAATTAAGATCTAAAAATGGATAACTCTCTATGCTGGTTTTTCTCTCCAAGTGACCAACCTTTTCCACAGAAAATGACTTGGATATATATAGGATTTGCCCCTGCGCGGCGCGTGAGCCCACCTGCGCGGCGCGCAGACCGTTATCCACCTCTGCGCGGCGCGTAGACATCCGAACCAACTTTCCTCTTCTTCACGTAGAACCCTGCGCGGCGCGCAGGTATCAGAACTTTGTCATCTTCATCTGTCAGCCCTGCGCGGCGCGTGGTAACCTCTGGCGCGGCGCGCAGTTGTCAGAAACCTCTGGTAACATCCATTTCTTCCTTCCTTGTGTTCCAAGTCACTAACTTCATGCATGGCCTTTCTTCTCTTGATAATTCTTCTAAACTTGCTAAAAACTATAGAAACTACTTGAAGTATGCTGCTTTTTGACATGCTTTCATGAAGTTATCACTTCCTTTTGCCATGATCGAATAAACTGACAATTTTGCATCTTAAATGTAAAACTCACTTTACCTTTTTTTATAATTACATCTTTGACACGATAGCGGGAAGTAGTTTATATAGTTAAAGAATCCCATTGTTATTTTTCCCTCTACATTGTTATACATTAGCATGAACTTTGAAGGTTCATGGTTTGGTACATGGAAGTGTGTTCTTTATGAAGAATTGCTGAAATGCGAACAACTTGTTACAATACTTGAAAAAATGGTGGGCTCTGTAAAGAATGAATTCATTGAATTTGTTGAAACATGTGTTGAGTTTAAAAAGGACAAAAAAAAAGAAAATAAAACATACCATTTGTGTATTGGGTATACTGTGAGATTCAGGTAAATGAATCATTTTTGCAGTTAATACACATGTTATATAATCATATTTAATCTGTGTATTTTTGTTTTTACATGTTGTCTAATGTATGTTTTAGTATATTATTTTCAGCTTTAATAACAAGCTACAATTTTCTTTGATGTCATGCCAGTTAAGGCAGTGGATGCCATTACTTTTTTCACACTAGGTTACAAGAATTTTATCGAATGTCTTCTAGTTATATAGTATTTGAATTTATAAAGATACACGTAGATGAAAAATACTATAAATTGTTTTAGTTCCTAACTCATTTATTTGATTAACTTATTTACAAAAATCTCACTTCTTTCACAACTAGACGGCTAGACCTTGAAGGATTATGGCTGGCAAAGGAAAAATCATTAAGAGCTTACTAGCTCTAATGAAAGGAATGGAGGACTCAAATGAAGCTGTTGAGAATAATCCATCACTGACTTCCTCTACCCAAAAAGATCCGCCTTCCTTTGAAGCCTCCCTTGACAAGGGCTTGGCTTCCTCAACTGGTAAAGAGAAAAACCTTCAAGCCCTAATGAGAGGTAAGAGCAAGTTGACATCCTTTGCTTGTGAAGTTGAAAAGAGTTTCGAGAATGTCTTGACTTCCTCAGCAACTTCAAGTAAATCTGAAATGATGAGGAACTCTGATTCTTCTTCCCATGAAGATTAATCTTCTTCTGATGAAGGTGAACCAAAGTCAAAGCCCAAGGGAAGAGTGAATAAATGGAAACCAACTGAAACAAACACTCTTGATGATGGAGTTTATAAGTATTGGGAGTTTAGGTGCTCACAATATAAATTTTATGGCACGATCAAGAGGGACAAGGATTTAGGACCCATCCTCGAGTCCAGGACAATTGAAGCCATGCCAATCAAGTATCGAAAATGGATAGCTGAGGGGTACTACACTCCTCTTACTGGTGCATAATAGGTTGCAGTTACTGTTGCATAGAGGAAACATACTAGACAATATGAAGAAAGAGAGAAGAGGGAAATGGTTCCTCCTGCTGCCGAGAGGGAGAAGGCACAAAGAGTTTATGAGGCCTTTAAGGTATTGGTTGATATGTTTGTTGACAAATTTGTTGAAAAAGTCCCCTTTGTTAGGGAGAACTAAGGGTGATTAGTATTCCTACATTAATTTCACTTTTATTATATGTTGTATGTTGAGAATGATATTGACCTCTTTGTAGACCACATAATCAGAGTGCTATTATTAATAGGTTTTGGCTATAAGTATATAAGTTTAATTATCTATTTTAATCCTGTATTATCTTTTGAAAATGCTGCTCAAAATATTTATATGTTAAGAATGTTATTGGCCTCTTTGTAGACCACATCGTCAGAATGCTATTATTAATAGGTTTTAGTTATATGTATATAGGTTTAATTATCTTAAAAAAAAAACTTATCTACAACATATTCATTTAGGTCTTCTTCCATTTTGTTACTTAACATGCAAATATTATAGGTTTTGTGTCCAACCCCAAATAATGACTTCTTCTACAAGAGACACAACCTTTTTATATACTTTGATCATGGTTGTGGTAAGCTAATTAATATATATGTTATACTTGTTAGTTGTTAGTATTTCTTACCGGCTATATATTTCAAAGGTTTTTTCTTTATAGTATCCGTTTAAATTTAAATAGATAATTTAATATTGGTCGTGTTAACTAGTATTTAAATTAGGACTAGCCTATATGTTTTGAAGTTTTGGTTCCAAACTCAACACACAAGTTTACCGTTTTGTACCAAAAAAAAAAACAAAAAAATTTAAAAATTAAGACGCGCGATTTACCGCCACACCCAAATCTCAATTTTTAATCCAAAACAATGGCCATTTTCGTTTTCCTCTTGTTTTCTGAAACGCTACCTTTTCTGTTTGCCCTATAAATAAAAAACAACACTCATTCCTCTCTCATCCATTGTGAAACCCTAATCCTTCGTCTCTTTCTCCTTAGTGCTTCAGAACAACACTTCACTACACACATAGAGAAAAATGGAAACTCGCGCTTCAAAGAAAAGAGCAAACACCGCTCAACAACAACCACAAGTGATTGTTCTCAAAAGACAGAGAGTTGTATTGGGTGAAATTCCTGATCTCAGTTTCCCCCAATTTCAACCGAAACAGAAGCTCCAAGTTCGGAGAAACCCTAACCTCAACAATTCAACAACAATAATAACCCTACCTTCCCTCAATTCCAATGTGGATAAGCCAGTTCCAAGAAACAACAATCCCAAACGTTCCATTGAAGAGATTGACGAGCCTTATGTGTCCGACATTGTCGATTATCTTCGCACAATGGAGGTAATGCGGCTTTTCCATGTTAAATTATTATTATTCTAATTGCTCAAATCAATGTGTTATTTCATTAACAATTTTCTTGTTGTTTGAATTTCCGTGTTGATTATTTCTCAGATGCAGAAAAAAAAAAGGCCAATGGTTGGTTATGTGGAGAGTGTTCAAACAGATACATCAAACATGAGGGGGACATTGGTTGATTTGTTAGTTGAAGTTGCTGACGAATACAAACTTCTCCCCGAAACCCTTCATCTCTCCGTTTCCTACATTGATAGATTCCTATCTCTTAACACTGTCAACAGATCCAAACTTCAGTTGCTTGGTGTTTCCTCCATGCTCATTGCATCGTAAGATCTCGATAACTGCTTTTTAATCTTCTTAATTTAATGTTCACAAATGTTGTTATCTTCCTTTGCTTAAGCATAACATTTCAATTACTTCAAAATATGCAGAAAGTATGAAGAAATCACCCCGCCAAAGGCAGTAGATTTCTGCCAAATTACTGATAACACATATGAGCTGGCAGAGGTAAATATCCTATTCTTTTTTTCTGGTCTTGTATCAAATTTTGTTCTTGTTTGAACTAGTTGATTTCATTTCATTTATTTTCTGTGATGCTTTGTTTCTCATGTTAATTACTGTTACTGCAGGTTTTAACAATGGAAGCTGACGTACTCAAGTCTCTAAATTTTGAAATGGGCAGCCCTAATGTAATCACATTTCTAAAGTAAGGACATTTTTTTATTGTATATTTGAATATATAAAGCCGTGCCGAAGTGAAGTTATTGTACTGATTATGTTTATGTGCAATTGTTATGTTTCATTTCAGGAGGTTTGTTGGGATTGCTTCTAAGAATCAAAAGGTAAGTTGAACTGTTCTTTTAATATTAGTTTGTGATGTCAAAAGCTTCTATTGTGTTTACTAGTTACTAATGGTTGTTTTTTAAATTGCAGACTTCTAATTTGCAGTTTCAATATCTGTGTAACTATCTCGCCGAGTTAAGCCTGTTGGACTATGAGTGCATAAGATTCTTGCCTTCTGTTGTGGCTGCATCTGTTATATTTCTTGCTAGATTTATCATCCAGCCTAGAGTACATCCATGGGTAAATATTTGATTTTATGGACATTAATCTATTTGATTCTATAAAAGAATGGTACTAAATGTTGAGAATCTATTGCAGACTTCATCCTTGTGTGAATGCTTGGGATATGAATCAGCTGATTTGGAAGAATGTGTTACAATGTTACATGACTTGTATTTGTCAAGAAGGGAAGCATCCTTCAAAGCTGTTCGGGACAAATACAAGCAGCAGAAGGTGTTTGTTTTAACTTTTGACATTTCATTTGTTATAGTTAATCCTTATTATTGCAAGTTGATTGACTTGAAATTATTGTCTGGAACAGTTCAAATATGTGGCAAACCTACCTTCTCCGCCAGAGGTGCCAAGTAATTACTTTGAAGAAGAGTAATGCAGTGTGTATAACTTGATGAATGAGACTAATGGCTTACAAATATTAAGTTCTTTTCAAGGTGGATTAGCATGAAGCAATGAAGGGAATTAGTTTCTTCTACACAAGAAGCAAGAAGGAAATAATTATTCTAAACACACTAGGTGGTATTAATTTCATTTTTTTGGGGTTATGCAGCGTTTGGAAATCAACTTAATTAGTTTATGCAGAAATTATTTGATGTGCACTTGCTGCTGGATCTTGGCATATATGATAATTCAACTACTGATGCTGACTGCCTGCTAACTTTTGATGATAGTCTGGTTGTCCTACTAATGGCCCTTTATGATCAAGTTGTCACTTGTTAATAAAACATATGCTCCTGGGATCTTGTCAATGACAAATTAATTATATGTTTGCTCACTTGCATGATCAGGGTATACTACATTTATTACTTGGACTTATAGTGTTTTAATGGACTTGTAGTGTTGTTTTAATGTTTATGATTTGTATGGTTGAAGTAAAATTGCATCAAGTGTAAACAATGTAAGAAACATATATCATATATGATATACATGGTTATTATTTTTTTCAAGGAAGAATGCAATACTTTTCCTCTTGAGTTAAAGCTATCTTAATTTGTTGTCTCTTAATTTTAAGAAATCTTATTCCTCACCTTATCTCTTTTATTTGAGGTACGGGGAAAGGAGAGGAAAATGTAGTAGAGCACTAATATTACTAATGACAGCAATTGAGTAAATGGATGGTAGTTGTATTGTATTGTAGTTGTAAATGGATGACAGCAATTGAGTAAAATGTAGTTATCAGCTACTACGTCCTTCCGCAAATATTTGACAGAAATATCATTGTGTTACTGGTGAGATGGAGGGTTAGGTGAAATTGAATGGCCTTGTTACGTGTTATGTGCTATAGGCCGAATGCAGACGGTACAGCTGGGTGACCAAGTTTTATTTTTTATTTTTAATACTTGGAGTGCCAGCAACACACTCTTTTTGACATGCACAATTTAACATGTGGTTTCAGCCCTTTCCCGATCGTAGTTGTAGAAAATTGAATTATGGTCCTTCTTACTAAGTCCAGCGTCAATCGACACTGGATCAACTAATGATTGGTGAATGACTAATATTACTACAACATAACCAACATGAGCAAAATAATTGGAGATGATCCAAATCCGAAAAAGACCACCACATCCAAGAATCTCTCTCCTATTCTTTCACACACCATTACTATTAAGCTCAATCCAATTTCTTGTGGTTGCTTCCATCTTATGTAAATATAAGATAGTGTCCATTCAAATATATTCTTTATAATGTGCAATTATATATTTTTTGTTTGGTTAAGTAATCTAGTGTTAAAGTAAATAAATGAAAAAATTTCGATTCAAATGTCTAACTCTTACGTATTACAATATACTTGTTATAATCACAAGCAAAGATATTATAAGGCATGTAAATAAATTACTACTATTTCTTTATCAATTTTTTACGCATATTTGACAATTTTTATTTTTTTTGGAATAGCATATTTAACAATTTTTTCCACACAAAAATATAATTTTTTTTGTTACCAGATAACTAATTTATGTTAAAAAATATGTTGAATATCCCAAATGAATTCTTCCACTTCCGATCAAATTTTTTCCATAAAAGAAATAAAACACCTAATTACTTATTTAACAGGCCAACACGCTTAGTACAAACCAATTCATTATTGTTAAAAAAAATGAAAAATGCTATTTAGTAAGAAAATCTATGGAGAAGAATTGCAAGAATAAATCTCCACCCTTTTTTATATCAACTACCCTCCATGATTTTCACTAAAAAGGGAGATTAAAATTACATCATCCTATAAAATAATGTCATGTGTTATTCTTGCATTTCTTCTCTAAAATAATTCTTACTAAATAGCAATGCTCAAAAAAAAATATAGTTTTTACTAAAATTATGAGACATTATCAAATTATATTTCAATTTTTTTTTTGACACAAAATTATATTTCAAATTATACTCTGATATTACCATAATTTTGAATTTTAACAACACACCCCAATAAATTCGTAAGGTACCCTCGTCCTTTTGTTGGCCCTAGAAAGCCTTAAAATTAGCCACCGCAATACTCTTCTCTCTCCCAAAACAAAAACTCTCATCTCCAAAAATGTCCGACTCAGAAATCACAACCGTAACCACATCCGACCAAGATTCAAGCTCCGCTCCACCGCCACAACAAAACGGAGACCAAACCAAACTCAACTCCGCCGGATTCAGCATATGGCCACCCACTCAACGCACTCGCGACGCTGTCATCACTCGTTTAATCGAAACCCTAACCACTCCCTCCGTCCTTTCAAAACGATACGGTACATTGCTCCCTGAAGAAGCCGCAACAGCCGCTCGCCAGATCGAGAACGAGGCTTACTCTGTCGCCGGTGATTCCGCCGCTCCTGACGGCAGCGACGGTATTGATATCCTCCAGGTTTACTCCAAGGAAATCAGTAAACGTATGCTTGAAACTGTTAAGGCTAGACCTAACATTGGTTCACACGCTGTTGATCACGATGCTGCTGAAGCTCCTCCTGCTGATGATCCTCCTTCTTCTTCTCCAACCGGAGATGATGCTTCTGATCCTGGCAAGATCGAGACTGATGCCTGATATCGTCGATTATCGATTATAGTATGAATGTTGTGGGATTTATATTTTATCAGTAGAACTTTTGTTTATTTCTTGTGTTGTGTCATCAAATCCATATCACATATTATTAGAAATTTGGAATTGGAATTGGAATTCTCGGTTTGTTTTAATTTGAGTTATTTGTGTTTTGTTCATTTTCATTCTCATGGAATTGGAATACAGAGTGTCTAGGGATTTTGAGTACATGATTCTGGTTGCTTCCTTTTTTTTGTGTGATTAATCCATACACATGCTGTGGGTTGCATTTTCTGAATCTCATTATAGAGTTTCACTTCACAAATTTTCTATGCCTGCAATTTGTTGGAACTACTTGGTGATGATATTAACTTGGTTGCCATGATAATTTTTCGCATTAAATGAAGTGATGATATGTTATTTTCTATTGTGCAATTTGCTGCTGTTTTTTCTATCCTAGGTGGTGATTTAGATATACATTATACAATAGGAGAGTACAGATGAGTATTTATATTTTACACTTTGAGCAATTGTTTTTGGGTATAATGGTGACAATGAGTTATGAAGCCATGATCTCATGAAAACTATCCAAATCTATTGCAACTACTCTAAACCTAGCTATGAAGCACCGACACGGACACTGATACGTCAACGCCGATAATAATTTGAGAAAATCACATAATTAAGTGTAACCATAAGTGCCGGTGTTGTGTCGGTCCGACACCGACACGGGACACAACTAACCTGAGGAGTGTCGGTGCTTTATAGAAACCTAGTGGGAAATAAATTAAGTTGGTGTTACTGCGGGTTCATGTTCTATATTATTTTGTTTCTGACTGATTACTTCAGAGCATCCGTGAGGTATATAAAATGTTTTAACTGAAATGTGGTGAGGTAGATCAAGTGTTTTAATTGAAATGTGGGAATAGGATGAGTCAGTTTCAGTCTCTCAGATGACATTCTGAAAAAGGCTACAATAGATCCGATCTCCTAGAAATGAAGTGGCCTTCAACCTTAGATGTGGCAATGCTTCACTAATCTAATGAGCAGTAGTTGGAAACACGTGTTTATAGGAGCCTTTTGTAGTCGGTGCTTGAGAAGGCGTATAATATTATAATGATCTTTTAGGAAGTTGTAGTGTTAATCGTAAATGCTTCTTTTGTAGTCAGTGCTTGAGAAGGCGTCCGATATTTTAATGATCTTTTAGGAAGTTGTAGTGTTAATCATAAATGCTTATTTTGTAGTCGGTGCTTGAGAAGGCGTCCGATATTCTAATGATCTTTTAGGAAGGTGCAGTGTCAATCACAAATTTATATGAAATGGGAGTCTTGTTGCAATGGTTGGCGTTGTTGTCGGTTTTGAGTTGTGGAATCAGCCTCTTGCAAATGCAAGGTTAGGCTATATCCTCAATATATTTGCAATGGTTCTGATTATTTTCTCGACCTTCTACAGCAAGACTTCTATATTACCAGGTTTCCTTGTTAGTCTAAATTTGTTATGTTATGTACTGCTTGTGGTCATACTAATTGATTGCTTTTTAAAGATTGGATCATGAACCTATACTTTTAGTAAAAAGTACAAATTTAATTGTAATGGATATTCATCCTAATTTTAGCATTTGTATCATTAAATGCACATCATGTATACAATGGGAATCTTGAAATAGTAGAATTTATATCATCACTTAGTCAATGACTCATGAGGAGTAACACAGTTGTCTGCAGGCAAGTAATGCAAGGTATGTATTATGCCTGGTTCTATTTTATTGCTCGACTCTGAACTTCATAGTGTATAAGCCATTGTTTGATTTGCTGTCTTATATTACTTGATTTTGCATAGTGAAGTCTTAGAATTTTTATGAACCAAAAGAGAAAAGGTCTAATTCCATTCTGTTGGCCTCTTTTGTAAAATCATATGATTCTTATCTTTAACCTACATTCTTAACTAGTGGTGGAGCTTGTAACAATTTTATGAAGGCGCCAAAACTATACATACACGAGAAGAAAACAGAAGATTTTTTTTACCTTTGAAAACACAGAAGAATATGATGGGTTGAGTATTGCTATTTCTTTCACTAGGATTGTTGTCATTGGAAGTGTGGGAAGCATTGTATTTGATAAGAAAGGATTGGCAATTTGAGGGGATCAAGTTTGACTGCAGTTCAATCTTGTGGTTCCTGAAATTAACACACAAAGTCACCCCTCTTTATTACTTTTTGTTGGAAATCTGTCTTCTCTCTTCTGGAAAAAACCCTCATCTCTCACAAATGCATTGGCTAAACGTAACATCTGCAATTACAACTGCAGTAAATCCAAATTTGTAATTTGAGTGGCTAAGATAATATTTTGTGCTTCTTAAATGATCATGTGATCTGCACATGAGTCATGACCTTTTATTTTAACCATTTTCTTTTTGTGATAACGTTTTATTTTTCAAAATCGTTTTTCATTTTTCTTCTTCAGCGCCCCTTCGGGATATGAATGGCTCTACATAAATGGAGATTGTTTAACTTTGCAACACAAATGCAATCGTTCTCCCATTTTTCTCATAAAATGTTCTTTTCATTTTTCTTTTGAGTTTATGCCTTCTCCATCTTGACAGTGACAACCATATTTGATATCTCCCATCTGTTCTATTAAGTTTTTGCAACAAAAAATATGACGCATACTGTCTCATTTTGGGTCCATGCACTTGTTGTCCGACCCTAATTCCCATATTATCTTGTTTGTTTTATGTTTGAACTCTGATTCTTTGGTTCATTCCTTTGAACATAACCCCTGTATAGGTGATTATCAATATACGTTAGTTCTGGTCTTGGTGATTATCAATAGAAATTAGTGGTATAGGTGTGGCGAGGATGTTACAATTCTAAACCCACACCTAAATATGTAAACACCAGAATTAATAGCTTCTTAATTTCTTGACTGCTAGTTCTTGACAATGGTTGAAAATTCGCACTTCAAGTTCACATTCTTTAATACTCATGGTAGCTAACAAAATATTAAAATTGTATTAAACCATTCAATTTTCCTCTTCCATGGATCTACCCTGGCTTTAAGAAGTTGGTGTATGCCAGTGTAAAACCAAATAGTATACCGTGTGATATTAGCTAGAGTCAAAGGAAGCTACAAGGCTCAGTCAATGTTTTGAAGCAATGGCTGTCTTCCAAAGAGGATCTAACCTTTGACCTTAATTGCGCATGTTTGGTGAGGTTTGTAAAGTATTGTCTGTAACTTTGGGACACATTCTTTGACATTGCTCACTGAAAAATTTAACTCATAAAATGATTAATTTTTAATTGTAATGGTTATGCTTGGATTGGTTTTATGATAGTCCAAACTGAACTTCTGTGTCCTCTGTTAGTCTTGTGTGAGGGAATCAATTATTTCACTAATCATAATTGCTGCTAATACATACAAAACTCAACGTGCACGACTTTATGCACAATACTTTGAAGATTGAGAACGCATGCATTTGAACTAAAATATAATAATGAATAGAACCAAACCATGTTTTACAAATTGGGATCCACTACATGAATATCCTGCTATAATTTCCTATCATATTCAATATTAAAAATGAACCTCAATAAAAAATAAACATTAAAAATGAACCGTTTATCGGTTTACCTTTAAACCTCTCATAATGTTTTAATCTTACTCTATCTCTAGTTATCTAAACTTCAACTCATACACATCCCAATTACATATGTAATAATACAAAATTTTATCAATTTTTCTCAACAGTTTCTCAATTGGTCACTTATATGTTCAGATCTGTCAAAATATACTACTGAAAGTGTGTCTGATAGTGTATTTTCAATTCAACGAAAAATGTACCTCCGGTAAACTGCGTCTTTTATGGGGTGATCGAGAAACTGTCGTTTTCAGTAATAGAAGCTACACCAATTTTCTATATAATAGTTGTAGTTTTAACTTAATCATGTTTTGTGATTATTTATCTGTTTTAACATTCTCATTTACGAATTTTTTTAATTGACTGTTACCACCCAACCTTCACTCTAATACTATATCACTGTGTGTCTTATAGTACATACTAACTCACCCCTGCAGCTAGGATCATGGTTGACATATAACTCAACTCAATGGATTTGAACTATCTACATTGATCAATTCAATTATATCCTTAATCATCTAAATAATACAATAGTAAATTCTTTTAATATTTCCGATTATCTAAATACTCAAATGAGTACACCAAATTTTCTGACGGAGGTTACTCACTGCTGAACGCACTGAATACTTCATGGTCATAAGAAGTAAAAAACTCAAATTGGTTCATATATAGTTATTATAAAGAGGAAGAAATTAAACATAATTGTATTCACAAGTGTGTCACACCATATATATTTATGATAAGCAAACAATCTACAAATTACATACACTCACAATTCCACGGAATAAAAATAGCCATGGAAGAATTCAATCTCTATAACCTAGAAGAAAACCATATGTAAAACAAAAAAATAATCAAAAGAAAAAATGGAGAAAAAAAATGAATTTAAGCCTATATTTAGTATGTCAGAATCAAGACAATCCACCGTAATTTTGCATACTGTGATACCAAATATACAGTAACTCAATGTCCGGGGCCTTTTTTGCTTGGTCCAGAAGCTAATATGAATGAAAAGCTGCTTTTTGAATCACCATTGTTGGAATTGTTAGAAGAAACAAAGGATGTCACCCCATCTTTTCTAAACTCCTTGGATTGAAGAACTCTGCTATGAACAACACAAAGTTGTGATGACATCACAAACATCATCATAAAAAACACAATCAATATGCTTTTCTTCATCATCACTAACTTTTTTTCTTCCAATTCCTTTCACAATATTCCTTACCCTGTTTGAGCTATATTTTTATTTCCAAAAGTTATAGTTGTATTTATTTTGGGATGAATGAGGAGACACTATACTTTGGTTTATATACAAAAAAAATGATATGGGGACGGTGTAACGCTTTCAAAGTGGGCCCTTTAAAAGTTGCAATCTAATTTGATTTTAACCACTTCTTTTGATTAATCTGGTTTGAAGAATTTTTGTTGTGAATTTGTAATGGCACTCGTGTGGGGTTATATACCGGCCTTTTGCTTGTTTCTCACATGTCTTGTGCTATGAAATGTTATAATTTGACTTTATTATAGTAGAAATTCAAAAGCTAGTAAAACACATATTAGTTACAAAATATGGACACAGATATATATACCAGAAATGATATATACACTAGCACTGATCATGTTTTAAAAAGATATTATTCGTCAATATAATTATAATTACAAGTGTTGGTATTATATATCGGTGTCTGACACTGAGACGTGTCATATTATTCCATCTTGTGGAGGATAATTAATTTAATTAAAAAGGTATTGACAACGAAAGAATGGAAAAGGGGTTTGGTGAATTAGTTTGTAAAGTCTACTATATAGTGTATGAGCTTAATTATATTGAGTGTGTTTTTTGCATGTCCACGTCTTTCAAGTTCAACACGGTTTTTTGGACTAAATGTTTTGTGTTTACAATGTGTCACACTTACGCGTCCTATATTTGGTCAATAAAATTTGGATACTCTCTACATGATAACATCCAAACAAATTCTGTAGCTGCCGATTAGTAGGAAATTGAACAAATAATCACTTTTTCAGAGTCCAAAGACGGTGCAAAGGACAGTGGCATATGTCCATATGGGAAATATATGCATGTGATCGGTGATCTCCAATTCATTTTATTGTAACAAATTTCCATTTTTATCTTACTTGTTTGAATTTCTTACTTCTTTTTAATAATCACTTTAACAAATTTCTTTCCCTCTTCCCCAAGAAAAATATAAAAAGAAAGACATTGGTGCACAACTAAATCCACCTCAATATAGAAATCCGAAAGAGGCCTCGATCCATTGTTTTACCAATCATATTATGAACGCTATCTTTTAACCATTGGCATCAATATATATACTGCACCGAATTTGTCCTTAAGAGATCACACTAGTACTTTTGATTTAATTGTTGTTTAGGGAAAAAAAAACACCTAAGACACCTTAAAACACTGTTCAATAGCTATAGGGATGACAATTTGACTCATACCCAGTGGGTACCCGCAGAAAATACCCACAATGGGTAGGGTAAAAACCCGCATTTTGGATACGGGAACGGATATGGGTAATTATCCACAAAAATGAGCGGGTATGGGTGTGGGTACCTTAGTACCCACCCCGCCCCATACCCATATAATATATATTTATTAATTTAATTTATATTATTATATAAAAGTATATGTATATTAGTTTTAAAAAATACAAACACTATTAAACTATTATCCATGTTTTTAATAAAAGTGTTTATTTATAACATAATCAAACACAATGTGAATATGTCAACATAGATATGAACTTTAACATGAGATTAGTAGTAATTTTGTTTATAATTTTCATAGATCGACATTAAATTTTTTAAATTTTATTAAAATAATATGATATTTTATAATTGATCGATTAATTCTTCGCAAAAGTGCGGGTAATGGGTACGGGTATGGGTACTTAGGTACCCACAGAGTATGAGTACGGGTGCAAAGTTTGTTACCCATGCGAGTATAGGAACGGGTACGAGTATTTTTTCAAACTGCGGGTATGGAGATGGGTACTATAGTACCCTACCCATTGTCGTCCCTAAATAGCTACCACACACCCTTCACGTTACAAAAAAAGTCGCTTAATACTGTTTTCTCCTACAGTAACATGTGGTTTTTTAATTTATTTTATAGGTCGTACAAAATTCTTTTATAGGTTTACCAAAAATAAAATTTATGCATATATCCTACTATTTATATACCAACATTGTGGGTCTAACGTTATATAAAAAATTGTGGGTCTAATGGTCTATCAGTTTATGACGCCATGAGATCCAATATCCAGATATTATAGTAAGTAACATATTGTTTTCCATGATGTCCATGGTTAATTATTTATTTATGCCCTTGTGAGCCATGAGGTTGACCAAATTTGGTTGCCATCAAATGTATTAAGTTTAATGAAATGTCAAAACAATATAGTAGTATGATTCTTGTACGCCTGGTTAACTAAAGTTGTTGTACAGGAAATAAAAAAATGCTGTATATTTTGGAGCTGAAAATCAAATTGCAGATACTATATTTATTTATTTTAAGAGTAAAATTTTAGTCACTAGAGTATCTAACAAAAAAAAATGTTGCATGTTTTAAATTGATGAATATTTCAATCTCGTAAGCTTCATTTCGTCATAAATAATTCAAACTTCTAGCATATAACATTCTCATTCACATAGACACTATAACAAAGACAAACAAAGAAGTATTAAAGTTAAATATTATAGAAAAAGCTTTTCGATTATTCTGTATTCATATTTTAATATTGAACCAAACAACTTGATTAAATTTGGTTTTTGATGATTCGGAGTGATCAGAACAGACGTCAAACAGCGAACTGTCAAAGTTGAAGTTGGTGGAGTATCTGTAAACAATAGGACACTTAAGTCAATATGAGAACGTGAAATGAGACGTTTTTAAGATTATAATTGCATACTTTTTTCTACGTTATAATTTTTTGTGTTGGAGAAGAAGGTCTTTTTTATAGGGGTGATGATGGTGTCATTCGAGTATTGAATGGAGGGTCGTCCTGAGATGCCGCCCATCAATGTGGGGCTACGACTAGGGGTGCTCGCGGTCCGGTTTGGTTCGGTTTTGAGCATAAAAGTTATCCTAACCGCGAGATAAAAATGCATGCGGTTCAGTTTGGTTCTGTTAGTTTTTAAAAAGACATCCAAACCAAACAAATGCGGTTAGGGTTGGTTCAGTTTGTGCGGTTTATCGCGATATAAAAAATATGACAATATTAGCATCTTATTACAAAATAAACATAGAAAATTTCAATTTATTTTATTGTTTACATGATGTAATATGCATATAGAGAAATTGCATATATATAAGAACTTATTTTTGATACCAACAATATAGTTCTGGATCGCGTGAAATGATATGTTTTGACTGCCTACTGTTTTATGGACTCAATTTGGGTTGGACCTAAGTTGGACTAGGTAATAGGTTGATTAAGTTAACTATTGCGGTTTGGTTCAGTTTTCTGAAATTCAAACCGCAAACCAAACCAAACCGCGCGGTTTAGAAGAAAAATTATCCGTGTGATTTTTACTAAATGTGGTTTCTTGCGGTTTCGGTTTGAATGAGTTCGGTTTGCGATTTTACTTTTGGATTGGTTCGGATACGATCACCCCTAGCTACGACACCATTGAAGAGTAACTATTCATTGAATCGGGCCAAATGGATGTTACTCTTGTTGGGAATTAGATTTTCTACTGTCACACAGTTACAACTATCAGCCGTCCAATTAAAATAAATGATTGAGATTAATTTACTTTATAAAACTGAGTTGAAATCTTAATTGTCCAATCTTAAATCAACGATCAAAATCTGTTATAACATTAAACTGTGAGAAAAGTCTTCCGCAATAAATCTTAATCTCTCTTGCTGTACCTTTATGTCTCTAAGACTAGATTGATATGGCGAGCATAAGTCTTGTGCTAGTCAAGAACATGGGGAAGCCACATACACACACCTAACCTAAATGACAAAATCTATTTATTAATTGTGTTCTGGACGGGGCCTAAATGCCCAACGCGTTAAAGACATCCTCTTTGGGGTCGTCGATGAAGGCCCAAAACACAAGTCCAATCCCATTTGACCGTTGGTCAGCGTACGTCTCCCCTGCGATTTGTAACGCCCAACATCGAAATGATGAGCATTAAATGCTCATCACGGCTCCTCAGCCGTTTTCCGACAGTCATTGATGGACATTAACTGCCCATTAACGGCCTTGGCCCAACGCTGGGCCTATATAATATATATAGAGCACTTCCACAGCTCTACAAGGTACGTATTCTTTAGCACTGAAAACCTCCACTTCACCTCAACTGACTTGAGCGTCGGAGTGTCTGCAGGTACACAACCCCCTGCGGTTGCATTGGACTGAACAAAGGACAAAACCACCGTACACCGCTGCATTTGGTCGACTCTGATCAATGTAAGATCAAATTGTATTAGTATTATCTACACCAAAATGTAAGAGATGGTATATTCTGTCCAAAAAAAAAAAAAGAGTAAAAGATATGAAAGATTATGTCATGTTTACGCTCTCATGACTTATGTACCCTGTACTCTGTAGTCTCATTTTTCAGCCCAACTATAAATAAATTAGTCAAAAAAACAACAATAAATAAAAGAATTAATTCGCAAAAGCACAATTCCGTAATTTGAAAACTGCACCACATGCACTTCCAAGTCTCCAATATATATATGTGTGTATACAGTTTTAATTATAGCTACGTACGTGTGTAAAGAGCAAAAAAATCGATTGAGAGATGAAATGTAGGAATTTCATATTGTTCACCAAAGATCATGTTTTCATAGTCATTACTTTGATGCTTATGATCTTATTTTGTTTCTCATTCTTATCATGGTGTGTGGAAGGTTCAAGGCATTCACTATCTACTTCTTTGTCACTTAATCAATTCATCATGGCTCAAGCATACTCTGGTCCAAGTCGAGGAGGAAGAGGTCACAAACTAATTTCATAACTAGGTTTTTGTAATTAAGATTATATATTATAATTAAAGATAATTATTGATCATTCTATTTCGTTTTCCATCTTATCTTCTCGAGCATTATGTAGTTGTTCATTAGTTGATCATGAACTATACTCACAATTTTCGTCCATAGTAGCCATTTGTTTAATTTGGTAATATTAGAAAACTCTACTCTCTCTTTCCTATGATAATCATCACATTTGTACACAAAAATTATCCTCAAATGAGACTAACTTTCAATTTTCAATACAGATGTATTTTTTCTTTTTTTAATTGTAGCATCTAATTTATGACCAAATCTATGGTGCACAAGTGAGACATGTTTTGTACCATGCATAAATTTGTTTTTACTATTAAATTTGTAAGTCTGAACATTGGATCAATATGTTACATCATTTCACATTTGATCTAATGGTGAGACTTATTTATCCAATAATGGAAACAAGCTTGTGCATTGTACAAGATTTGCATCACTTGTGCATATTACTCAAAAATCCTAATTTTTATAGGGTGCATCTCACCCAAGTTATTATTTTCCACCTTTTATTTATAATGATGAAAATACACTAAGTTAATTTAGTAAAATCATAATTATGTAAAATTGGCATTTGGGACATGTATCGTTTGTTCTTTCTAGAACCCTAAATTACATTGTCGACTCAAAGTTGAAGTATTTATGGTGCGGAATGAGCGACTTAAATGGATTTTACAATGAAATAAGTCCTCAATATATAGAGATATGGATCTCTAGAATGAGTCTTAATCACATTGATGGTCATGGTTGAATTATGGATTGTTATACTCGAGTATTTAGCCTACAGGCCTCAGTAACATGCCCGAGCTCTAGCGACATATGTCGAGCTATTGGCCAAACCTTATGGTAGTCCATCGTGGGACGGAGATAATAATTTTAAAAAAAAATTAACTTGTATGTTTTATTATACCAAGAAATTTGTGTTAAAAAAAATATTATACTCATAAATTGTATGTTGGAGATCGTATTTTTTTTGTGTGAATCAATATTTTTTTTTTAATCAGTATGAATTGGATATTAAATTGTAAGAGATTTTTTATTATCTCATTGCTCTTAGTTTCTGTCCTTGTATTTTAAGAAAGACATGCATGAGTTTATTAAAATATAAAAAGAAGACATAAATGGACAAATTTGCTGGAACGCTGCGTTATGCTAAAGAGATAGAAGAACCATAAAGCGACGTTGGGCCGATGCAAGTCCAAGAGGCCATAATTGCAAGGCCCCGTTAGAACGAGAAAACAAATTTTAAGGCCCGTTAAACAAAAATTTCATTTCTTCTTTGTAATCATAATTTCACTTCATTGCCTACCACAGTGCTTATCTGAAAATGTTACTTATCAATATATAAGCTGAATTTCTCAAATGATCAAAAATTAAATACCTCTGAATAAAGTTTGATGAGAGTTAATTTGGAGAACAAAAGTAACATTGTTTGGTATATAGAACTAGGGAAGTCTTGAGTGGACACAACACTTTGGTCACACCATTTCGAGACACATATATTTGAAAAACTATAGAAAATAAAAACAATTAAATAATTATTTTTTTTGACAAAAAAAAGTATATATTTAAAATAATTAATTATTTAAAAATAATTAAAAATTATAGTTGTAAAAAAGTTATACTTAGTTTTTTATATTAAATTATATGTAATGTTATGTGTGCATCCAAATAACGTTTCTATATTAAACTAGTGGTGAAAACCAAAAAAAAATAAAAAATAAAAAATAACGTTTCTATATAATTGTGTTTCGCGATGTATTTTTCTGAAATTTATGGAACCTACACAATTTTTTTAATGTGAATAAAACATAAATCGGTGGAGAGATCAAAGAATCCTTGTTGATTATATATATTATATATATATATATATATGAGGTTTGCTAACTTAGACCCACCTAAAAGCATGAAGGTCTAAGTTAGCAAGGTGCACCTTTTCACTTTGGACAAAAAAACCTTGATATTTAGTTATTTTACACTAAAATTGATGGTTAGTTAGGTAAATTTTATTAAATATTGTGCACTCATTTGCTAACTTAGACCCATTTAATTATAAATATATGCAACCTAAATAAACAACCTAGGAAATCAAAAAAGGACAAACAATATATTTTCTAATTTATTTAAGCCTATGATATTTGTGGTTATAAACATGAAAACTCATGTACCAAAAAGAAAACCAGAATATATATTCAAATTCATGGCTTAATTAAAATCATTGATTCATGTGAACTACAGTTTTATTTTTTCATGTTCCAATTTTCTTTTTTATACATGTTCCAGATTTTTTTAAATTCACGTAAGGCTTGACTATAAATAAGAAAACAAACGTGACAATAATAATTTTAAAAAAAATGATGAAATAGGTTTAAAAAAAAAGAGAAAACGATGTTTTTCCTTCCGGTTAATTTTGTTGATTGATTATATGTGATTGGTAGAATTAATGTGATTAATTATATGTTACAGTTTGATGTTAAAGTTTCTTAATTTTAAGGAATTGTGTTTGGATTTTGTCCTTTTTTTATTTCCTAGGTTGTTTATTTAGGTTGCAAATATTTATCATTAAGTGGGTCTAACTTAGCAAGTGGGTGTTAAATAATTTAATGAAACTTACTAAACTATCATTTTTGACTAGTTTTGAATAATAAATATGAATGGTTTCTTTGTCCAAAGTGAAAAGGTGCACCTTGCTAACTTAGACCTTCATGTTTTTAGGTGGGTCTAAGTTAGCAAACCCCTATATATATATATGCCTTTCCCTCATCTTATTTGGTTAAAAAATACAAAGTGAAATATGCTACTTGACAAAAAAATATAAAAATGAAAATGTTCATGAATTTTAGCTTAATTGAGAATACTGATATTATTAAATTAAATATTTTCATCTGATATAAATCTAAGATCTTGTGGTGTATTACTTTCAAAGTTTTTTTTTACTCAAAAACAACAGTATTCATTCATTCAAATTCATTGGGAATACATCAATCAAAATTATTACATGTTCAATTTCGCTAAAAACTAATAAGGATGAATCTGCGAACATGCTCACAAC